>CAWUFW010000011.1:8352500-8917257 GCA_963921515.1 Calotriton arnoldi
TTCATCACCTTGTGGTAATGAGCTACAGACCGAAAAATGGGCTGCCCTGAAATGTTCCCACTAAACTCTGGCAAAGAGAGATTGCTTTACATATCCCTCTCAACCAAGTCTTTATTGCCTGGCAGAAGAAATCACAGCAACGGGCAGCGACTTCATATAATCAGATCCCACAGATCTCACATTAGTTGGGCTTTGTGGAAGGCAAGGAATCCCTAATAAATATATTATGGTTTTATTGATGATTCTCATATTTCTCAAATAACTGGTCTGTTCTCTGGCAACTGCTTAGTAGGTTCTGCGATCTCTTGACTCTTGACTTCTGGATGTGCATGCTACACCTCACTTCAGCTGGGGAACGGCAGCTTCGCAGGAGGACGCAGTGCCATGCAGATCTCTAGTGTTTTATTTTTAGTGGCCATGTAGTCCCCTAGCTAGATTGATGATGTGGTCTTTAGTAGCTTGAAATGACAATTTGCAGTTGACAAACCTAAAGACATAGGTTGCTTCAGGGCACTGTTTGCCCACCAGAATGGGGCAGCATCCCTTAAATTGTTGTGCCACTGATAGAAACGATTGTCTTTCAGACTGCCTTATGTTCTCTTATGCTACAGTCATGAATATAGTGGCCATGCTACATAAATATGGCCTCTTTAAGCAGTAGTGAAATACAGGAACATTCCAACCTTAGTTTCAAGGATACTGTTGCAGACAGGAGCTTGTTTAGCTGTGTTATAAGTAGCATAATTGTGGTTCTTTCAGTGTTTTCAGTATGTGTATCAGAATTATAGATGTGTCAGTGAGTGTGAGAAATTGGGGTACTGGTTGAGGGGAGAGTGAAACCCTACTCAAGCAGGTACCACAATCCTTGTCAGAGTGGCTTTAGTACAATTTGTCATTTAAGGTGAATTTTACAATTCAGCCTCTGCCATGCAAGTTTTTCCAAGATGGGACAAGTGACTTGTTGCTGAAAATGTCCTGGCACCTGCCCAGCAGTTTTCTGTGCTCAGCTCTCTCTCTGTCTCTCCCTCCAAGTGGTTCTCCTGTCAGATGTACATCATGCGGTTGCTGGAGGTTGGCCCTGCAGGGACCCAAGTTATGGAAGCGCTTACCACTTCATGTTTGGATGGAATAATCGATGCTGTCCTTTGAAAAGCTCTAAAGAAATGAATGTTCGATCAATCCGTCTCTTTCTGTGGTATTCACAACACTCTTTTCTCAGCACCTAAATGCAGCATTCTCTTCACAGAGCGCTAAACAAGTAAATAAACAACATCCATGCCTTGCTAAAGACCACGTCTATTTGGGACTGCATGCCTGCAGGACCTAACATGCCAGCGATCATCAAGCGAGTCTTAATTGTGCGTGTTGGTGGAGTGCAACTGGTACTTCTGGATACAGGTGCTTGCAAAATTGTGAACACCTTAGTGACACCTGGTAATAGAGAGTCGTGGGGTTTATAGCTGACTTTCACGACCAATGGGACTTTAAGACTCGGGGTCTATCAAAAGGCATCGTCCAAAATAAGTTTTGAGTCCAGTGTAGGGTGACCAGATTTTGTAAAACAAAAACCAGGACATTCTCCAAACACAGAAGTAGGACTGCGATTTTTAATCGACCTTGAGACAGAATGACTTAAATAACAGCACTCACCTGCATAGAAATGCAGGCAGTGAGACGCTACGTGGAACTAAATTCAGCTTTTACATACAGTTAAATTTCTTTCTGCTAGGAGCTGCTAACTAATTTCGAGCCGGGAACACGTGCAACTTGACTCTCTCTTTATTCAGTCCACACTCTCAGAAATCTAAGACTTGTTAAATTTACTGAAATTTGCTGGGACAGTGTGGTGGAAAAAATGGGACAGTCCTGGCAAATCTGTGATGCCTGGTCCCCCTAGTTCAGCGAGACATGCCCAGCAGCTGTGATGCGTCTGCGATGGATGCCCGTGTCCTGCAGCCTGCTCGTGCCACCAGTTGTTGGATACTCTCCTGTAGGATTTGCACGTAAGGGCAAACGCTGCATTCGCCTCGCATTGGATGAGAGCGCAGTGCATTACTAAATGCATGAAAACCCCCTGAGGGACAGAGGATTGCTTTCTAGCACGATGAAATGTAGTGTGTGCAGCAAGGCTATAGCATTAACAAGAGAGGAGCGGGGGCGAGCGAGCGCGGCAGCCTGGGCTTTCGAAAGCTGACCAGACGCTCGTGCGTCATGGCCTTTTCCCTGTGATTACCCGCACGGCCGACATGTGTTTCCAATTATCGCGCCCGCGTCTGGGCACGATAATTGGAAACACATGTCTGCCGCACGCGTAACCGCAGGGAAAAGGCCATGACGCACGAGCGTCTGGTCAGCTTTTGAAACCCCCTAACATAAAGTCTTGCCAGAGCACCGCTTGCGCGCTACTCGAGGCTCGACCTAAAAACGGGATCAGCAACTGTTTACTATATAACTGATAAAAGTTACAGAAAAACAAAATATGTAACATAGATTGATTGCCACGATTACCACAGGGACAAGGGGTTTGCTCAAGATTACTGGTGTGCCCAAGGGGAAAACATAATAAATATTTTAAAGTACCAGCCCTAAGGCGAAAGAGCAAACTTCTTTCCCAACGGTTAGTCGCCATTAAAAGATAACGGGCTGGCAATATTATCGGTGGGCCCTCAGCGTCCGACATCGTTATGTAACGGGCAACTGAGCTTTTCGAAGTTTCATGCCTAAGTCTCATACTGGCATAATACCCATACAGGGTCTCCTGTATAGTCTTTTTATTGATGCCTGATATATCACTTGGATTTGAGAAAATGTGTGGCAGGTTTACAGCGGAGAAGCTGTCCTTAACAGCTGCCAGCCAAGGTATGCTACTGCCCTTGTCACATTTAAGACAATCAGCTATGATTTCTCTAGTGAGGGTGGTTGCCGGATTTTGCCATACTTTTATCCAAAAAATAGTTGGACGGACCCTGATATAATCTTCAATATAGGACAGTTTTAGCTGCCGGTGACAAACAAAGGAAGAGGAGCTAATCGGAACCCCCAGAACTCTCCGACAAAATCTATTTTCCTCTATTTGAATATTGTTACAATTCGCATAGCCCCACACTTCAGCTCCATAAGTTGCGGTTGGTCTGCATTGAGTTCTATATATCTTCAGTAGGGATAGCACTACCTCAGTTCTTCTGGGTTGAGGGAGGCATAAGATTGAGTTGGAGGCCTTTAAGAGTTTGTTCCGGCTGTGTGTCAAATGGGCAGTCCAGGAACCATTGTCAGCAAATACCAGCCCCAGGTATGAGAAAGTGCGCGTGCAAAATAGTTTTTCAGAACCGGAGCTGATTACATTAACCCAATGTTTATTTGGACCACAATTCATTAAAAAAGATTTTTTTAAATTTGTACACAAGTCCAATTTAGACACAAAATCAACAAAGCCCCCGACTAAAGTGCGTAGTGCATTGGGTGTGCGGCCCATTAGGACCGCGTCATCCGCGTATAATAAAGCAGGTATTTTGCTACCATTGATCACCGGGACATCCGTAGTCAAGTTTGACAGCTCATCATGCAACTCATTAATATATAAAATGAAAAGCAGAGGGGCCAGCACACACCCCTGCCTGACTCCTCGGCCGATGACAATATTTTCTGATACGGCCCCATCCCTACTAATCCTCACCCTTGCCCCCAAATCCTTGTGTAAGAAGGCCAGAAAGTGTACTAAGGCCTTGTCTAGCCCATAATTTAGGAGACATGACCATAGGCGCGATCTATTCACATAATCGAAGGCTGAGGTGAGGTCCATGAAAGCTAGGTAAATGGGAGACTGCCGAGCTATCGTATATTTGTCAACAATCAAATTTAAATTGAGACATTGCTCTATGGTTCCTAATTTGCTTCTAAAACCTAACTGACATTTATTTAAAATATGCGTATCCTCAGCCCAACTCCTAATTTTATTAAATAGCACCCTCCCAAGTATCTTTAAAGTGTTATCGATCAAAGAAATTGGTCTATAACAACTAGGGTTAGCCCTGTCCCCCTTTTAAAAAATCGGTACTATGGTGCTGGACGACCATGTACTAGGAATTTGTGAGTTTGTTAAATTATTAAAAACATTAAGTAAAATCGGGGCCCAGAAATCTAGTTTGTATTTAATGAAGTCGATGGGAAACCCATCGGGCCGGGGGCCTTATTGCCTAAACTCTGATCAATTGCGTCTACCACTTCTAAGAGCGATATCTGGACTTGTGACGCAACGTAAAGATCTATGTGGACCTCGTCCAGCGATGATGCAGAATATATTTTAGAGAAATGAGAGACCCAGGCATCACTGGTTATATTACAGCTTATGGGACTTAAGTGCTGACCAGTGTTTCTCATATTTTTGACCACCGCCCAAAAGCCATTTGTATTATTGAATCTTGCAGCGCAAGCCAAATTATCCCATTGATCTCTCAAAATCTCCTCTTTCCTTTGCTTAACCACTTTATTATATTGGTTCCTTAGTGATCTAATTAAAATTGCATCCCTAGGTGTTGCCGACAAGGCAGCACGAAGATCTCTATTAGCCCGGGAGCATACACTATTGAACTACTTAGGATGGTGGTTATTGTTAAACGCAGGTTTAGAGATCATCTGTTTAATACCTGCACATAACTGAGTAAAGGCTGCAACCACCTCAAGGTTAGGGTCAATGGATGAAAGACATACGTCGACAGCTGATCGATAAAGTATTATCATGTTCTTAAACAGCGTGCTATTATCAATTCCTTTCCAGATGATTCTTAAATTATCAGTTGAGGAAGATATATTACAGGCCCCAGGTTCTCCCTTAAAAATGTGTCTGGGGGACACCCTAAACAATACCGAGGTTGGGTTGTGATCCCCAAACGTAGTAGGTATAACCTCTGCACCAATTAAAATGTCTTCAAGTGGGGCAGATATAAAGACATAATCAATTATTGAGGCACGCCCTCGGCCTCTATATGGTGGCACTGTCTGATTATCACTATGGTTTATGGGTGCAATGACCATCACATTTGATAAATCATGCATTGACAGATAATCCATTAATTCAGTTCCCCTTTTGCTCAAATTTTCATATTGTATGTAACCAGTATCCAAATTATATGCCCTAGAGATCTTAACATTAAAATTACCCCCCAGACAAATTCCAGCTAAATTTTGATTTCCCACTACAATGTGTATATTAGAAACAAATTTAAAAAGATTTTCAACAATCTTATTGGGTACACTTAAAAAGTCATTATTATAAAAGTTAATAAAACAAATTGAGGCCCCACGTGTGTATATCAAAGCTTGGTAATTAGGGCTGTTTGTCGAAATAGTCTTAATAAAGCCACCTGACGATATTTTAACCCAAATAGAAAGACCGCCAGACGGACGCCCATGTTTAGGAGCCAGTGCACACACATTAAAACATTGGAAGCCCTCACAATGTATCTCACTGGTAGCCCAAGACTCCTGGAGCAATAAAATATCAAATTTGTTTACCAGCCTGGCCCAGTCTTCATTATTTACTTTAGAGGCTAGGCCAGCGATGTTCCAACTTAGTATCCGCAAGAGTTGGTCAGACTGCCTAGATGCATCTCTTAACAGTGGTGCAGGTGCTACTATGGAGGGGACCAATTCAATAGGCACTGATAACGGGGCCAGTCAGTCTAGAGTGCCTAAATCCGAGAGGGAGGAAAATCTATTTTGTAACATGAGCGGGGAAATGGCTTGCGTGACGTTGGGTTTATAAAAATAGCCAAGGGGCAGTGACCAGACATCAGTAGAACTGTCGTGCTCTCTCTGCAATAGTATCAATTTTACAAGGGCGGGTTGTCGGAAATTAACAACAATACAGTCTCCCTTTATTAACTTCTCTGATGATCCAACCCAGCCAACCCTGCGAACCATCAAGATCTCGTTGATGTTAGACACCCTAAAGCCTTTATGTTTCATGAGCCAATTTGTGACTTATTGCGCAATTGGTCCCAAGACTCTTGTTGGTTTTCCATTAAAGGTGGCACCCCAGCTAAAACTATTACATAAGGACAAGCCTCAGGAGGTAAACTTAAAACATCATTTCTTGCATTAAGAGGCCTGCAAACGTTAATCCTGGGTAAGGAAGCTGTGCTCTGTAAATTATGTATTTGATTTGCGTCTTTTACTGGGGCTTTAATAGATGCATGCACATCTTGGTGGCAGGGTAGATGCAAGGCATTATTGCCCAAATTTGAAACGCCATCCTGAGAAGTGAGGACCTTGGTAAGGGTGCATTTATTGACTTTACAGCAAACATCACAAGGATCACGAGAACCAGTTAACGGCGGTTGTAAGGCATTTGAGGGTTGCTGTGATGTATTGGGGACTAAGCCATTTAAGGCTTGCGGAATGTGTGGCACCCCCTGTGTTAGCAGCGTATTAAATGCCTTACTATGTGAGTTAGGCTTACTAATTAGTGATTCTAATCGATCTAAACGTTTCCACAGGGTAGTAAACTTTTTATCGACAAGCTCCTTAACGCGCTCAAACATGGTGTCCATAATAATATCTATTGCAGTGTCCCCCAATTTAAAAATATTAAAAGGTGCTGGTATAGATTCAGTTTGAGTATGAATTGATTGACTAGGCAAACTAATAGACATTAAAACATCAGAGGCATTGACAGAGGCATTGACAGACACTGTTTCAGTTGGGGCTGCTGACCCTTGCATCCATGCACTCAAAGGAGTACGCTGTGGCTTTGAACGCGGTGGTTGTTTCCTCTTTGGGCAAGCGGGCTTCATTACTTTCTTTTTTCTCTTTGCCCCCGTGATTACTGGGTCTGGGGAAACATTCACTGCTGTACCAATATCCTTCCCGCGAGTTGGTGACATTAGGTCCGTTAGATCCATCGACCCCACATGAGCTCCAGTATCTTCATTACCCCAGTTTTGCTCATTAACCAGTCCACCTTCCGCAGCTGGCAAGGGAACTAATGGATTTAGCGTTGAAGGAGAACTGTTTGGCAAGCCGGAGTGAGTCATATTTTGGGGGGTGGGGTGGGGAGTAGTTGGGCCCAGGGACATACGCCTCTCAGTCAGCTCTATTTCAGTGCTGACAATGTTAACAACTCTCTCCAGCATACTATCAATGGAGGCAGAGCCGCGTAAACTGGATACAACAGGCCTTTTGGCCATGCTTAATACAAAATATACACCAGAGAAACTAGGCTTACTTCACTCACCACACTAATGTCTAGGAGGATGAGCAATGTCAGGGGGATGGCCCGGCCCGGCCTCTGACGGTCACGGACGGGCTCAGACGGGCCCGGGCTTTGCCCGCACGCGTCCCGCGCTGCGGGAGGGCAGCCGCGCTTTTATCCTGGCGGGAGGCGCCTGTGCTGACGCCGTGTCCCAGCTCCAATGCTGGGGCAGCTGGGAAATGTAGGCCGTTCCCCTCACGGCGGCGTGGAGTAGACAGGAGCCGTTCCCCTCACGGCGGCATGGAGTAGACAGGAGCCGTTCCCCTCACAGCGGCGTGGAGTAAACAGGAGCCGTTCCCCTCACGGCGGCAAAAACAGAAACAGCAGAGCCGTTCCCCTCACGGCAGGTCTAACCAACTTGGTAAGCGCGTTGACTATCAACGTGTTTGGGAACAGGTCGCAGAAGATGCCCCTTCCAATCTCTGGTTCTAGCCCATAGAAGGATGACCCAAGAGGCAGGCAAGTATGTGGGAACTGGAGGGGAACCATATGTGAAAGTACCTGCCCTTGTCTGAATATTGTGAATGCCCAATGCTCTATAATACCTTGTCGTCATTTGTGCTCTAACGTCGTGTTTACCAAACTTTTTTGCACCGCAGTCCACTTGTTAGATGACAACTACCACAGCCCGCCTGCTGCCCTGGCTAAAGCTCGGGTGAATACGTCTTAACTGAGGTGGCCTGTAACCTGCCCTTGTTTGTAGAGGGCACATTTTAGCTGCATCGCCCAGACATGGCAAGACGCTACGAGATTGCGATCCCCAGTCCCACACACTAGAATTAAACATAGTCCATCAGGGGCCGAGGCCTTGCCTTTGCCCTCTGTGGTGTGACCTGGACTGCTAAGACAGGGCGTCATGGGATCACACATTCACGTGTACCCATCCTCTTGTGCTACACCCCTGGGGGATTAGTATGCTCCCCACCTCCTTGCTCGGAATTAGTGATGGTCCCTCGAGGGGTGACATGTCAGGGCCTTCTCCCTGAAGCTTGTCCATCCAGACTTCTACAAGCAATCTACCGCATTGCTTTGTAAAGCTGTTCCTGGTTCCACTATTAATTATGGTCGATATGCTCTACCAGGTTTGAACCAACATCTTAGCTAATCGTATGGCTGCCTAATTCCCAGGGCTGGCCGGTTTAATGCTTTTCAAATGAAAGTGCCCACAAATGAGGCCTAGCACTGAAACTCTACTGGGTTGATTCAACTTCCTTTCAAAGCTAGAAATGCCCACCAAGTGTACATGGTACCTGTTTGTAAATGGTGCCAGCAGATGTTCCTCATCAAGGCCCTTGTAGCCAATTGCACAATGCAGTCTCAACAACATTTCGCAGCACCTCTCTGCGTTGTAATAGCCCAGAGTAAATGTTAATTGTACTTTCCCAACATTGGGCTGGTAACCGGCGGCAAAGAAAGACAGAACCTGGGCATAAGATCCCAGTTTCCTACAGTAAAACAAAAATTATCCCGCACCATTATCAAATGTGCCACAAGCACCCATGCCCTATACACCTGTTGCTATGCAGCTGTCATCCAATTCAATGACATCGGCGACATATCAACCAGTTCTCGCCTCCGTGGTCAACAAAATTCCATAAGCCGGGATTTCTCTACTAGTACCTATGATGCTGAAACTTGATTTGTAAGGCGCACGTGAGGTTCGGCGATCGTCCCCATGCTAGCCGCCATGTTTCAAACTTATGAATATTGTCCGACTTAGTGAGGGCACTACGAGGACTCGTGGGATGGAATCAAGGGCTAAAGCATTAGTGCCAATTAAGAAATCGCCAGGAAACATCCACATCATGCAGGAACTAGCCAATGGGGCCACTTCCCCGAAACCCGGCCACAATCCTGTGCCCCCATAATACCGCAAACCAGACATTCACCCGGGGGGCAAACAGGCGACCCTGGTAAGGTGAAAGAACGTGCGAATTCCATCCCTGCAACCCGGGCATAATACTAAGTTAGAACCGCACATCAATATAGGCAAACAAAAGGCAGCCGAACACAGCCGTGCCACATCCAAGAAGAACCATCTACCGTTTAAAGCCCACTGAGGGGAGAAGTACAGTTCGCGCGTACTTCAAAACCAACCATACTAAAGAGAAGGTGGACCTCTCTGGAGTGCCCAACCTTAGCCCCCAGACATGTACGAGTGCTAGGGAGGGTGGGGGCAGAGAAACAATGACCAACTGATGCCCTGAGTGGGCGTGCATTCCTAGTCGCAGCGGGAGCGCACACGGCGTCCCTGGGCGAACCTGGCTTTACATATCCATCACAGACCATGCCCCTCGCGCCTTCCTGATGCACCACGCCACATGCTCCGCACAGCCCCCAGCGTCGGGGTGTGGGCATACCCTGTGCTCCTGGAGGGGCCATTGGCAGCAGAACTAGCTGCTCCTGTGTTACAGTATTGAAAGCGCGTCACCGTCCCTGCATATTGGATGTAAACATTCATAATTTGGATGAGTGTATCTGTGTACTGTCATTAACCGTCCTCAAAGTGGGCATGAAGGAACTGAACAGTATCAATTTAAAAGCCGTTCGAAACAGGTGCCCCCAATAATTTTGGCCCAGGGCGACTGGTAGTACCACAGCATGTGCTGTTGATTACAAGTACAAGTAAATGCACTTCTGACCTCAAACCTTCAGGATGCCGTGTTTTAAACGCGTCAGCACCCCCCAAGCGTGCTGAAGAAGGCCGTGCCTTGCCCTTGCCTGGTATTATGCCGCTATGTCCTTGCATCCCTATATTTAATACAAAAGGAGCACTACACCTACAACAAGTCCATCTATTGGCTTAGTCAATGCTTCTATTTGCATCACATAAATAAGGAATAATTATAGCTCAGTTGCATAGCCAACCAAGAGCTAGCCGCCCCCATCCATAACTGCCAATGTTTCAGATTGCTATGTGTGACATTTTCATCATTTCAGTGCAACTATGAGTGACATTTAAAGGACTATGACTGACACTTTCTTGTGAGCAAAATCAAACAATGAAGATGAGGGAGACATATCGATATCAGTAATTACACCCATGAGACCAACTAGACACTCTAAGACCACCAAGGCTTAAGGCTGCTTTTGTGTGCATTTCTGGGCTTGGAGGCGCCTTGAGCGATGTACACATGTTCCATAACCCCTGGTGGCGCAAGGACCCTGTTGGCCAAGCAGCGAAGTCTTCGCTCGATGCAATAAAACGAAACCGATTGCTCATAGCGCACGCCCCCCACAGCGCCAACGGGACAAGCCGAGGTTTGTACCGAGCATCCCAACTCCAAGGAAAGGCACCACAACCAACCAATCCACTGCGCAGGTCACTCACGAAGGCACCACTGTAAGAACCACCACCTTAACAACGGCCCCTACATGAAACTTGAGTGCACCCTGTGAATAATGTAGGCTGAAAAAGACTGCCCGTCGCTCATACACTGTCATTTCATGCAGAACGAACACCGGTAGACCTGGAGCGATACCCCGGAGTTTACAGCTGCCGGTCCGCGGTGACATCAAATGCCTAACCTGTGTGCTATTAAAATTCAATCTTTTGACCAAACTCAGTGATATAATACTGTGACAACAAAATGGCTATGAACAGAACGCTTTATCGCCATTATGCAGGAACTAGGGCTGTTCCACCTAGCAAGGACGCTGCGCCCCTATAATCCGGCAGCCAAAGCGTGTCCGTGAACCGCTCACAAACATATCCTGTTCCGCTGCATGTTCTGCACTACCCCGTACCTGAGCAACGCAGGTGCCCCAGTTAAATTACCTCCACATGGGGGAACACATTCAAATGACACGTGAATAGCAGTTGGCAAATGAGCACATGTTCGTAAACAGAATGCTCCCAGTGCATCCAAATAAGGGCGCTGCGATCAATGATCCGGCCGCCTAAGCGTGTTCCTAACCGCACACGCCCCACCAACATACATCATGTGACGTTGCCTGTTCTGCGCCACCCTGTGCCTGAGCAACGCAAGTACCCAGATAATTAAACAGATTGCCGGAGGAACACAGGGGGAATTGGGTGTCCTTAGTTACACACAAGTCAACACTACCTCTGCCGGAATTCCTCTAAATCGTGCAGCTGCACTTTGGGGCCTATCAGATCACGCCTGACTCTGTAGTTTTCATGCTGCGGTTTGCCCCACTATGATCACTGCCGGCTCCAGCATGCCAAGCTGTTGACACACCTTCGACCGAACGTAAAGGACAACCATGGGCAGTGCCACCTGGTGCTAAAACACCCCCTGAGGATCGGTCGATAGCATCTGCTTTAGGGTCATACTGCCAGCCTATTGTAGCCACCGTGTACACTGACCCGTGGCACCAGATGCCGAACCGCTGTGTCTGATGCCACATAGGATGGGCCGCATGCACCAGAAAACAACACTCCACAACAGAATGCGGCGGAATGCCCAGCGCCCGAAACATGTCCGTGCTGGGCCTAAAGCAAACACCCCGCCGTGATGTGCACTCTCTGCCGAAACACCATGAAGGCCGTCCGGAGCGAATCCCAAAGATTCCCGCCACCGGCCCGAGGCAGCCCCCCCACCACAGCGTAGCGGTGCAATGACCAGGTGCCCGCGCCCCAAACCGCACAAACCATGTCTCGGCGCCGCATCCCCAGGGCCGCACCGCCCACCGTGCTCCCCCGATGCACCAACCACCAGGCCTCCGAACTTGCACCCAGCTCCACCCGCGACCGGGCTTCCACCGGGAGGTAAAAGCCACCGGACAAGAGGTAGAGACACCAGGGGGTGGGGGACTGCTAATGCTCCCCCCGGACCGTAACAAAACTGACGCACGCCGCTCGCCCTCGGCACAGCGGAGGCAAAGAAACTGCTACAGTAGCCCGATGCCCCCAGGGCTGGAGCTGGCACGCGTCACACTTCCGAGTGCAAACCCGGCTGCGTGGCTGAGGTCAGCTGCCCTTCAAGCGACATAACAACACCATACCAAATTGTGCCAATTGACCGTCCGTAACGAAACTGGTGCATCTGTCCAGCGCTCCGTACCTACGGGTCGAATTCGTGCTATATAAAACTCAAAACAGCAGAGGCATTTAGCATAGACTGCCTGCCCGTGTGGAAACTTCTGGCCTTTTAGTCCACAGCGCTCAGAACTTGGAAACTACAAGTAGGAGACTTAAGCATGAATTTGACTAATAAATCTGAGACAGGGTGAGTGGGCGCCCGCACCCCCCTCCCCCAGCTAAGCTATAGGCCACGGATCCAAGAACGAGTCGGGCCATGCATGAACAGGCCGCGGGCCCTTACCACTGTAAAATCCGGAATGAAATATGTGGCACCCCGCTACAACACAAGGACAGGAGGGGGAGAGACTAGGGGAGGTGGGGGGTGATTATGGCCCCCCCCAAACAAAACGACGCACGCAGATTGCCAGATTACTGAAGTGGGTACGACATGGGGTTAACTTACGGCCGACACCCGAACATGGGTACCGTTGGCCCTAAAATCGCCGCCAGTAAACTGCGGAACCGCTCCACAAATTGGACGAGGGGGCCCGAATCAAAGAGGTAAGGGTTCTGGGAGGATGCTGTTAAAGCCCCCACGCTCACCACAAGAATCCCGACCCACGTGGAACCCCCAGGCCAGGGGACGGCCATGCTTCTCTCCCCTCCCATGACATAGTACTAACCAGCAGCGGGCAAAATCGAGAGCTGCAGGCCGGCCTTGGATGGGGAGACAAACAACGTGTTCCCAGCGGATGCAATCGAAGCACATGGCCCGCTGGCGCTGGGACCCGAACCCGTGCAATCCATACGCAGCCCCTGCCGCATGGCAATCTAGCCTCCCCAGTTGCTTAGGGAGCGCAGAAAGGAGGTGACCACCGCCGCTGTCTCCACCCCAGCCTCGCGCCACCGCAAAGCCCCCTGGCGGCCCTGTGCAACCGCTGCATCTGTGGCCGGGTGGCAAGACACGTTTAGCCAACAGGGGACAACCAGCAACAGGGAGGGGGGGGGTGAGGGCGGTATGGGTACAGGCCACTCACCGCGAATTTTCTCGCACTCCTACATTTTCGGCCCGGCGAAAGGAGACACGACCTAAGACCACTAGACGACGGCGTGTCCGGCGCAAAAGAGGACGCCCGGATGGCGGGGGAAGGCCTATATACCTTTTCCCAATCCTCGGCGCGCCGGAAGTGACGCGCCTAGCGCGCCACAGGCCAGGATGGGGGGACTCCTCCCTGAGTCCCCGCATTAGAGAAGGGGGTGGGTTGGTGCCCAGATGGCACTAGAGGGCCGCCCTCTTGAGTGGCCCCCTGCGTGGGCCACGGGCAGCCGCATAGTTACAGTGAGCTCCTGCAATGGAGGCTTCTATAGAAAGATCTCTGCATTTGGACTTCAGTCCACATTTGTAGTGTGTGTTTCCTTTAAATTAGGTAGCCGCAAAATTTGGAAGGAAGCACTATGAATGTTTTGCATGGAAAACATATAGGATGCACAGTCGGACCACGGTGTGAGCCGGCTCCAAAGCAGGTGGACAGTAGCCCGGCTCACTCAGGGAAAAGTGTCACAGAATACCAGTGAGGAAAGTAGGGCTACGTCATCATTTCAGTTACTCTAAGAGAGCTGCACAGTCATGAGATACTGTGCCACGAGGGACTTAATACTGAGCTCATGGCTGGGGCTATTCAATGTAGGTGCGCTGAGCACTAAAGCTGCGTAGTCTTGAATCCCCCTCATGCCTCTTTAATCCACTGCCAGTCACCCCTGCCTCTTTATCTCAGTCTTGCAGGTTCCTGCTTTCTCCCTTTATGACGTTTTTTCTGGGCCTAAGCGGAATTTCAATTTTGCTGGAGTAATTTGAGTCATTTTGGTAATTCTACGGTTCTCTTTGCAATTGGGTGGAAAAATCCCACTGCAACAATACATTTAGCCAGCACAAGCATCCGCTTGCACTCGCTATTCGTGTTTTGCTGCATTTAGTGCCATTTTTGTTAGCGCAAAATCCATTTTGGACACAAGGGTACATTTTGCACTAAGGAAGTAGTGCTAAATGCCAGGGGTAAATTGAGGGAAAATCCTACCCCAAGAGAACATTTAGAGCTATTTCGTAACACAAAATGTATTTTTGTGTCCATTTTGGATGCAAGGGGACATTTTGCACTAAGAAAATAATAGCACTTAATGCCTGGAGTAAGTTGGGGGAAAATCCTACGACAAGAGTACTTTTTTAGAGAGCAAGATGCTTCTCACACTCACTATTCATGTTCTGTTGCAGTTAGTGCTATTTCTTACCGCAAAATGCATTCTCACTCACATTTCGGATGCAAGGGGGCAATATTGCACTAAGAAATAGCGCTGAGCGCACAATTACTCTTCTCGCATAATTATACGTAATCTCTGGAATTCTCAGGAAGTTCTGCATGATTACGCTACACTGACTTAAGTGAGTTATGCCCACTCCAGTTTTTTTCGGTCTATCTCTTCCTCCGTCTTCCACTTTGTGTGTTTTCCCCTCTCCAGCTCTGGGTATACATCTGATGCAGGAAAATAAGTGCCCGTTCCCAAAACTGAGTGCTGCTGGGGCCCATCGGCAACCACCAGCTGAGATTAAGCATTGAATTGTGGTAATAACAAACCTTAAATCAGCCCTTATCCTGCTGTGCCTTTGAAAACTGAAATTTGATCTGAAATTAGCCTCAAGTCTTTTGAATTGTAGAAAAGAACTTCCAAAACTTCTTTTCGGGATGTATTGCACCAAGAAATTATGTGTATCACTAACATACACAACCATAGACCCAGCAGCTAACAACTATATTTACACAAGATGACGAAAGCAAAAGGAACAAGCATTGGCATAGCCAATAGGTCTCGCCGTTGGGACTTTATAAGTGTTTAGCCATGCAACACTTGATGTTGTTGCACCAAGGATATTGTGCTGGGTAACTAAACACTTCTAAGGTCCCAAAGGCGAGACCTATTGGCTATGCCAATGCTTGTTTTTGCCTATGCGATTAGGTAGGGACAAGCAAGCTTTACAAAAACAGTGTCAACTTTCCCAAAATTGTTAAAAAGTAATTTCGACTTCCGAAACAAACGTACACACTATAGCATACTATAGTAAGAAAGCCACCGAACACATTGCACACAAGCGTCTGTGAAATAAACATGTTGAAAAGAACCCTGTAAACATAAAAATGTCTTCTCTTTAAAGCTGTTCAGAACATAGCGCACATTCTCCACGAAAACAGTGGCAACCTCGTAAATTCCATAGTTATTATCCCCGTACATACAAAATAATTTATAATATAACTCCTGTGCATGTTTAGTGCAGCTCAAGGAAAAAACTAGGAATACCGGAGAAAGCTTGATCGTGTTTCTTGCCTTGAACTGTGCCCTCAGGGCAGTAGTGGGTGTGGTGGAAGCTGGAAGGTCAAAATTTCTATTCTAACTCCAGTCCTAGAAAAATGAAATCATCTAGCACTGCCTCCTGAACTCCTGGGTGGAGTTAATTGCAAAGCAGGTCACTTTTGGTGGAGTAGCGTTGTGTCATACTGAGGCGAGATAATCAACTGCGTAGCACATGACGTGCCTCTTTTCTCAAGTGTATTTTCTTACTGCCACCATAGACTCAAAGGGGATTAATTCCTATACACAGAGCACTGGAGGCAACTGAGTCACTTAATCTCCCAGTGACAAACAAAAATACAATGTGCTCATGTAAAGTGCTCTAAGGGCCTCAGGCCAGGTTTGCACTGAATAAACTCAACACACACGGTAGTTAAGGGGTAGGAGGAAAACACCCCACTTCGACCTCCTACAATAACCTACACACACACGTAGAAATGGGGCTTCGCAAATGAAATCGCTGTGACCAAACCATCCTAAGTACTTATAGGTCAGTTAGCTAAATTCTGATTCAAAGTGGGTCGTAATCAGACCTACCTCATGAATAATAATGTGGGAGATCACAAATTGTGACTCACTCCAATTAGTGGCCATGACAGGCTTGGTGGCTAGAGTTATCAGACCATCATGTTTGTGATCGCCTTTCAATAAAATGAACTTTTTAAATGCAGCCGGTTTTCCTTTTAAGAAAATGGCGCTGCATTTAAAAGAAAAGCGTACTTTTATGAAAAGTTTGCGTCAGATTTGGCAATGGTCCCCTGCACGACCGCCTACATCCCAACAAACTTTTTTACATTCACAAGCGGAAAGAATCCTGAGAGAACCTCTTCTCCCTTACAAATGGCTTACCACACCAACTTGGGAATCAGTAATTTCTCAATGTTTTGCAATTGGATTTCGGTCGCAAAGCAGTGATACTTCACCTACAGAATCGCCTTTTGGAGAGCACACCTACTACACGCCCGCCACCCTCCCAAATAGCAATTCGGCATGGAGCTGCAAACAAATTTTAGGAGTAGGTAAAACTTTACCAATTCTTAAGATGCAGCTATTACATGGCAAAGAACACGTTTTTGTGGATGCAAACAGCAATTCAGACTCTCAGCGACAGTATAGATGTTTACTACATCTGGCCGCATGTGCCTAGCTCTTCTTTAATCCCCCCTACTCCATCGTGTGACTTCCTGCCCCCACTACTTGAAAAAAATACCAATCTTTAATGCTGACTCTACTAAGCTCTAATCCTCTTCAACACTTAGCCCCTTACTACAAAAAGAATCTAGTCAATCTTGACATCTCCTCCCTTACTAAATATTTTTTTATGAGAGATGCCTCCAATTATTTAAAAAAACAAAAACAAAAAAAACTTTGGTTCTTCAATGACAAACATACAATTAATGGGTAGTGTCCCCATTCACACACAGACACAGCCGAGCGTGATGCTCGCTTTTCTAATAAACTGGGTGATAATATACTGCCCTTATTTCTAAAAATAAATTCAAATGTTATGCCCCTCTCCCTTAGAAAAGATTCAGTCTACTACCGACCTGCTACATTGGAGGTGTCCCATCACAGTGCCCCCTTCAGACAAATCTTAATTCCAGCGCTTCAACTTGAACAAAAATCTATTTAAGCACTATGTCAGGTGGTTGTGTGTATGCGTTGTGTGTGCACGCACACGTAGCAACACTATAATGTGGTATGTATGTTGCTTGGTTCCGATCTGTTATTGTTTGCAGGTCCTAGCCATGAAAATTGTGTTGACAGTCGTGCTAGTATGATGGTGGGTTAGATGTGTGTACGCTATTTTGTGCTCGTGTTTCACAGAGTCACTGGTGTTGGAAAATGTATGCTGTGGTGTAATATATTGCTCGTCCTGTGTGATGTGTTCCTGTTAACCCACTGTAATCTAATGTGACGCACTGTCATGAAAAGTATGTTCACTCTTGGTTTGTTAGTGTATGTGTGAGCGCGCTTGTGTATTTCGTATATTTAATGGTGTGTGTGTGTGTGTCGATTCGATTCTAAAATCTTCAGTGTATACGGGGCAGACACACACGAATTCTGATATACTCACCGCGAAGACGGAAGCTCCGGACTGCTTGCTGATGACTGGCTGTCGTGTGATTTTACAGACCCGGCTGGTGTTTTCGGTTTCATTTCTCCTTTTTTCAGCTGCTCAAACAGGGCGCGTGGCTCTTCCTGGTTCTGTGGTCATGAAAAACAAGCTATAGACCGCACACATTGAAGGGGCCAGGAACCACTTAAACAACAGAGGAGCGGGGGCGAGCGGCGCGGCAGCCTGCAGAGCTGACCAAACGCTCGTGCGTCGTGGCTGGCCTTTGGATGGGTACGCGCGGCAGACATGTGTTTCCAATTATCGCGCCCGCGTCTGGGCACGATAATTGGAAACACATGTTTGCCGCGCGTACTCATCCCAAAAAGGCCAGCCACGACGCACAAGCGTTTTGGGACTGCTTTTCAAACTCGCTTACAATAAGTCTTCGCCTCTAAGCAGCGCTTGCGCGCTACTCGAGGCTCGACCTAAAAAGCCTGAAATTGTGAAAATAGAATTAAGTCGAGTATTATCGGTCTGAATATAGATGAACCTGAACATGGTTAAGCAATTAGCATCTCACCATATTTACTCATGTTCCTATACAGCAATGTGTATATATTTACTACATATTTATTTGTTGATACAAACACATGCATATAGATATGAATATACAGCTACGGACTGCATGTATTTGCACATGCATATTCTTAAGTGATCATTCATTGAATCATATAAAGGATTTATTTAAGAGGTAACAGAACCAAATGCATATAGAAGTGATCACTCTGATAACCAGATTTATTTTATTAGAATTTTGTTTTATTTTTAATGTGCTCGGTATCAACAAAAGGCACATCATCACTGGGTGAGATATTAAGCTGTAGAATGGGATTGGACATAGAACAATGACAGCAAAAAGAAAAACACTTGCATGAAGGATGTTCTAAATATGGAAAATTGATGAAGTCTGAGACAAGGTGACAGAGCTCAGTGCCTACAAGAAGTGGGAGTTTTCCAACAATTGCCTGCTTGTGAGTTTGAACAGTTTGGCTCTCAGGCCTTTTTAAAATGACGATAAGGTGGGAAGAATTCTCATTTTGGGGTCCAAAGAATTTGCCAGGTGGGTGCCATGATGGGTTTACCATCATATGTTAGGTTTGCTGTTAGCCAAGACCTTTTGATTTTGATTTTACAAAAATTATATGTATGAGATACTTACATATAGGGGCTTTCAGCCACCCATCTTCATCCATTGATCTGTTGATGTGTCATTCACATTTCTCTTCTACCAGCTACAGCATGCAACATGGGGCAATTTGTTTGCCCAGTTCAGCCCTTAGCTACTTTCACTGGGAATGCAAAAGGTGCATATCCACACACAAAGTATTTCCCTTAAGTTAAGTGGCAGAAGTTGCTATGGCAATACGTGGTTTTGAGACCAAATAGTATTTTGTGGTTTTAGCCAAAGTTTGATTTTTTAGATTGACAAGGCCTGGCAGCTTCCCCAGCAGTAAAGTTTTACAGATGACCAACACCAGACCTATTGGCTTTGACAATGCTCATTTTCTCCACCATTTAGGAGTCTAATCATTGCATTATTCGATCTGAACTTCAGGCCCAGAGTGCAATAGTTGTCAGATTACAGATTCAGATTGCAGAAAGTGCCATTCATGCGTTGTTCATTCCATTGTATTTTTGTATTACATAAACGCCATGTCTTTTCCTCCATTTCCTTTGCACACCTCATTCATTAATAAGCAGTAGAAGTAGGTGTTTCTAGATGTATCTTATTGAATGTATCTTAAGTATTGAAATATTCATTGACTTACTAGAATGATACATTACCAGTTCAACCCTGTTATTGTCACATCTCACGACTGAATGTGTGACTTTCCTGTCTAAAACCCTATAAAAGATGATGTTTTTGAGATATGTGTCAGATTTTATTTGCCTTTCTAGCTGTGCAGGCTCTATGATAATGTGTCATTTGGTTTATACTCAGTCATTTCTGCCTTTCCTTTGGAGGCACGCTCTATGTTGGTCTTTTTGCTGAAATATACTTCATTCTGGCTGCTTGCTTTCTTTAGAGGAAGGCATTATGTTGATCCTCTCACAATCAGCGATGGCTCCTCCACTATGGTGGAAGAGAGTCACCCCCCTCTGCCAGCAGCCTATAAAGTTGAAAAATAAAACGATAATAAAACAGGTTTATTATCATTTTCTTTTTCAACTTCTAAGTGCCCGATTACGATCTCGCTCGGAAGGGCTACAGACTGCATCCTTCAAGAGCGAGCCCAACTCGCTGCCCCATTTTCCGAACGACTCGTACCACTGTACGAGCGAGCAAGTACGATGCGTATATAGCCTCGCGCTCTGAACGACTCGCACCTGTCAGCGATGCCTTACGGACGACTCTAACATGGCTGATTCGCGCTGCGCAATGGGGCCGATTTCCGAGCGAGTAAGTACAATGAGCGCGTCTGTCAGTCCGATAGACTCGCTCCTGATGAGACGTCGCGGTTGCCGGAAACGTACTTTGGGTGTCCGTAGCGGGCTCCCCTTTACCCGTAGCCCTATGAATCGGTCACTGGGGGACCATGCATGCACGGTGCGGAGGGCACCGAGGCATCCCTGCGACAGGGGGTGCCCTTTTCCGTGACTTACCTTTTTTCTCTATGGGAGCCTATGCAGGCGATGTACAACAGGCTCCCATAGACTTCAATGGGACTACGAGCGACCCGAGTCCGTCAGCGCACAAATGCATCATACTCGGTCGCTCGGAGCCCCAGAGCTCGAGTCGTTCGGAAAGCTCTACAGGCCCGAGTCGGCCGTAAGGCTTTCCCAGCGAGATCGTAATCGGGGCCTAAGTGTTGAGTCTTGGGGGTGGGGCCATCGTGGGGGCAGTCACAGATGCGGAGTGGTGGGCACTACTATCAGTGCGCGTGTCAGTTTGGCCGACAGTCTTAGAACAGCCAAACTGACATATGCACTGAGCTGCCTCCAACACGAGCTGAATTGTCAGGTTGGAGACAACAGACACAGGCTCCCAGTCTCTCTGGGACCGTATATCCAGGCCACTCAGGCCAATCCTGATGCTGCTTTCATGCATGAGAGCAGCATCAGGATTGGCTGTAGGGGAATCTGGGAGCCTGTGCTGCAATCAGGAGCAGAAGAGCGGCAATGTGGCGGGCGGCAAGTAAGTTCTTTTTGTTTCTACTTCTTATGTATATTCGTTGTCATAAATAAATCCGTATTTGTAAAGCGCGAACTACTCACCCTTACAGGTCTCAAGGCGCTAGGGGCCATCGTGGAAATTAAGTGAGCTATTGCCCAGAGTCACATGGTGCTGAGCTGAGCTGCCGCCAGAGCCGGGGATCGAACCGTGAGCCCTGTGCTCCGAAGTCAGCTCCCTGGCTGCTGCACCACACCTCTCCACCCATGTCCCAGCACTCTATCCTGACATCAGCCGCTACTGCTCACAATATTTGTTTTAGATTTACTATTGAGCCATTGATTGTCATTGTTTGACTAATCACTTTTTGCCATCTCTAATGATCCTAATTTTGAATAATCCTATAAAGTTTAACATGAAATTCTGTTCTGTCTTCTTTATGTTTATTTGATTAGCTTGGGCTCAGTCTTATGAAGACTCAGATAGTCCTGATTCTACGCATCGACCCTCTTAATTATTTTAATTAGAACGTCAACACTCTGTAAGTCCTGTATGTCTATTGATTCTCATGAGATCGTAGTTGTCCGGATTAGCGTTAGTGCATTCTCTTGCCATGTGAGCTGGGGAAAGTATAGGTAATGAAACAGTCAGAATCAGGCTTGATATTCAGCATATAAATAGATGCTTTCAGTAGGACTTACTTCTTGTCAGGTTTCTGAAATGCTGACCCTAAATCTGAAGAGCATCCACCACACTCCCTGAATCTTTGGACCGATAGAAGAAGAAACTTTCTAGCAGAGAAAGAAACCTGTACAAATGAAGATTTGGTAGGAGAGAGAAAACACAGTGTTCTTTGCTATTGGTTCAGTGGTAATGACTTTGTCACATAAGGTAAGATGTCAATACATGGAATGCAGGTCCTCACACTGCAGCATAGGAGAATTGGATTGCTGAAGTTTCCAGCAATCTTTACCGACATAAATCAAACCATCAAAATATTGCTTACCATCTTCAACAAGGGACGGGCTGATGATGATCGCCAAAAATACCTAGAGCCTTTCCAGTGCCTGTGAAACCGTAGGAGACTGGCAAATCTGTAATCGATGGTAGCAAGCAGAAGTGGGTTGGAACACTCTCAACAAGCAATACAATAACAAGGTTGGTTGCAGGGAAGGTGGAAGTAGACAGAGGGAACCGATAAAGGGAAAACAAACAAATGTGGAGGAGAAAGGATCAGGTGCAAACTGTGACGCCAGCAGATTACCCATACAACTACACTAGGCGTTGCCAGGTAGGGACTGGATGGAAAAATTACATTTCATAGTGACTTCCACTCTTGCCCCAGAAGTGTTGTTCCCAGCGTGGCTTAGGTGCCGGAGGGAATGGACGCCGCTTCGAGAGGCTCCGGGAGGACGTAGAGTGTCGGGACTCCTCCGGGCCTCCAATGCGGACGAGGTGATTCCAGGACCGCTTTTCCCTATAGCGGAACCTCTTCGGCGCGGATTGCCGATATCGCAGAGGCGTAGGGTGAGCGTGCAGTATGTCTTTTACAGCTCTGGGGAAGTCCGCGGCTCGTCGCTGAGTCGCGGCGGCCATTTTGCGTTTCTGCCGCTCCCCGCGCTTTCTGCTCAGCATGGAAATATGTTCTAATGCAGGCAATGGACGATTTTAAATGCCTTCATTCTGTTTTTTTTTTCACCTCCTCCTAACTTTTATGGGCAATGAGTGTGTTTCTGCAAATATAGACGAACTTTCATGTTTCCTCAGAGAGGATAAATGTTTTGCTGGACGCCATTTTGATTTTCTTCTTGAATCCATCTACCAGTTGGTTTTTCCTTCGCCCACTTAAAGCAGTGCTGATTTTTGGTTTTCAGGGTCACTGCTTCTACATGGAAGTTATGTTTGTCCTTCGCTTGTGTTAAATTGGCTTTATTAAATCTCCTCGGCTTTACTTAGTACTCTCTTGAACGCCATTTCACAGTCCTGCCTACAACTGCCAGTTACTTTATTCATTTGTCTGAAGACAATGGCTCGCTCCAACCGCAGTACTACGCAACAAATTAATGCCAATAGCACGTCGTTAGAAGACGGTAACCCTTTCAGTGTGTTGCAGGATGATATGGATGAAAATCCTAGTGACTCTGTTGGGATAAAAGGCTCCTCTTCTAGTATTACTCGCCCAGGCTCTAAAATGAACTCTAAAATACCTTCCACATCAGGAAAGCGAGTGAAGACAAATCCTCCTTCTCCCTCCAACTCTTCCTCCTCCATTTCTATGGAACTCTTACTTGAGGAAATACGCTCGCTCAAACCATATATGGCCGAAACAAATGGACGTCTTCAAAACCTTGAAGATAATTGGTCTCATACCGAGCAACAAGTAGCAGACCTTGACAGAAGAGTAACCTCAGTGCAGGGAATCTCAGATCAGGTTCCAGGTATGCATAAAGAAATACAGCACCTTAAACAGCAGGTTGAAAATTTGGAAAACCGCAACAGGCGCAACAACCTACGTATTTACGGCCTTGCGGAAGGTCTCGAAGGCCAAACCTTTCTGCCAACACTTCTTGGTCTTCCAAATTCTCCTTCATTAAACATTCAGCGAGCTCATCGTTTAGGTCAACTCTCTCGCTCTTCCACCTTCTCATCAACGCCAACGAAACCTCGAGGTGTTATCCTTTATTTCCTAGAGTACACAGATCTGGTCAAAGTTATCCAAGCTGCCAAACAGAAGGGGAAACTTACCTGGAATGGTTCCAATCTCTTTCTAGCGCCTGACTACACCAAAGCTACCGCAGACCGCCGTAAACAGTTTTTGAACATGAGACCTGCTCTTCGTTCCCTGAACGCTCGATATGGATTGTTTCATCCTTGTCTCTTTAAAGTAACTTATAATAACAAAACAACGAATTATGAGGATCCTGCGCTCCTTCAACAATTTCTGAACACCTGCGGAGTTGACCACATGGACATTCCCCGTTTATAACTGTCTTGAATATCCCATTATTATATGCTGTTAATTGTATTTATCACCTTCCAATTGTATTTGGTCTTGTTCTGAGGCACCTTCCTAATGTCTCCCTTTTCTTTTTATCAGGTGCGGTCTTGTGATCCTTTGTGTTATAACTTCTCCGTCGTAGGCCTGGAGGTTGCTCCCCCCTTGCTGCATCCTCTTGGAGTCCTCCGTCCGGTGTGCTACCGCCCTAATGTGGCTCCTCCATCCCCATTTTCATTGTCTTTGTGTGGTATGTCTTTTTGAAATTTTTATGCATCATCAATTGTTGTTTGATTTGTCTTGTACCCCTGTTCAATGTTTTCTTCCTTCATATCCTTTCTTCTTTTCTTCTCTTTTCCTTTCTTTTTTTTTCCTTTCTTTCCTTCATTACCTTTCCCCTTTTTTATTTCCTTTTTGGAGATATTTCTTCTACTTCTCCCTTTCTTCTCTTTTCAATCTGGAATCTTTTCTATCTCATTCCCTATAGTCTCACTCTCTATCTTCCTTCCAGTAATGAATTTAGATTTCTTATTTTCTGCATAATAATTGTTCGTGTTCAATTCATCTGGTTACAGTTTTGTTCCCCTTTTTATCATTTGTTTAGATATAAACTTAATGTATTTATTGTATGCATGATAATTGTTCATATTAACGTTGATTGGTTACTATTAGAGTAGTTACATGGAATGTTAAGGGATTGAATAACCCCATAAAAAGACAACGGGTACTATCCCACTTAGCTAAAATACATACCGACATAGCATTAATTCAAGAGACTCATCTATCTGATACTGAAGCCTCTAAATTGAAACGATGTTGGGTTGGTAATGTTTTCTTTTCTCAAGCCTTAGGTAAGAAAAATGGAGTCGCTATTCTATGTCACAAAAAGTACCAGGTATCAATTACCCATCAAGAATGTGATTTGGAAGGTCGCTGGATTATAGTTAAACTTCTCTTAAATCAAATACCTTTGGTCCTTTTTAACATTTATGCCCCAGTTGCTGTTGATAATGTTTTCTGGACTCAAATATCTGAGAAGCTCCTTTTATTTGACGATGATTATATTATTTTTGGGGGCGATTGTAATCAGGTTTTTGACCCCATATTAGATAGGCATTCTTCAGTTAGATTGTCTAATACCAAGATGCACTCCCAATTTACATCTGCCATAAGACGTAAATCCTTAGTTGACATTTGGAGACTTTGTAATCCTGATACCCGAGAATATAGTTTTTACTCCCCTTCCCATCACTCACAATCTCGAATAGACTATCTCTTTTTCAGTAAATCCCTGTCCCAACAGGTTTCCCATTCCGAAATTGGATCTATCCTAATTTCTGACCATGCTCCAGTTTCTGTTGATTTTGATTTGTTACCTTTTACTCCTCACTCACGTAGATGGCGCTTCAATAATTCCTTATTATTGGATCCTAATTTCTCAAGCCAATTCGCCTCCTTTACCTCTGAATTCTTTTCCATCAACTCTACTCCTGTTATGATCTGGGACTCCTTTAAAGCTGCAGCCAGAGGCTTTATCATAAATTTTGTTTCCCAGAAGAAGAAACTCTTTGATGCTAAAAATACCCAATTACTTGCTGAGATCAAACAACTGGAGTATACTTATTATCATTCTAATTCTGAATCTTCATTAAAAAAACTAATTGACGCAAAATTCAATTTTAATAAATCTTCCACTGAAGCCGCTTCTTCATATCTTTTAAAAAGTAGTGCTCGTTATTATGGAGGTCAAAATAAAATGGGGAAATTATTAGCAAATTACTTGAAAATACGACGAGATAGGACTAAGATTGAGTCTATACGGAATTCCGCTGGTTTTTCCTTATTCAAAGATAATGACATTCTAAACGAGTTTGTTTCTTTTTATAAATCTCTATACACTCCCGAACTTCAATCGACTCCAACCAATATCTCTACTTATTTTCAATCTATTGATCAACCCCCAAGTCATGATACTGATTTTGCATCTTTAGAAAAGGATATCACGCTTTCTGAAATTACTCATGCAGTATCTCTTTTAAAAAGGGGAAAAGCTCCTGGTCCAGATGGATTTACTATTGAATTTTATGCGCATTTTGCTAGCCTTCTTCTCCCACGTCTTCTTTTACTTTTTAACTCGTTTACCACAGCAGGCGCCTCTTCAGGTACCTTTCAGGAAGCAATGATCTGCTTAATACCTAAAGATAACAAAGATCCTTCACTTTGCAAAAACTACTGCCCAATCTCCTTAGTTAACCTTGACTATAAGTTATTTGCAAAAATTCTTGCTCTTCGTATTGATCCCATTTTACCTAATCTTATCGGCTCCGAACAATCGGGTTTTATAAAAGGTCGTCTATCATCTGATAATTCCAGAATCTTTTTTAATGTCCTTAGTAAAGCCCCTTCTCTCAATTATCCTATTGCAGCTATAACATTGGACGCTGAGAAAGCATTTGATAGAATTGGATGGGATTTCATGTTTCAGGCGCTAAAATGGATAGGGTTTCCTCCTAAATTAATATCTCTTATATCGTTATTGTATTCCGGTCCTAAAGCTTCTATTTTTGTTAATGGGAAGACCTCAGATTATTTTCCGCTTCTTAGGGGAGTTCGTCAAGGATGCCCCCTCTCTCCTCTTTTATTTATAATCGCATTGGAACCTTTTTTAACTCATATTAGACAAGATGCTCAAATTTCTGGCTTCTGTCTTGATACCTTTCAGGTTAAGATGTCTGTTTATGCAGACGATATTCTTTTTATTGTTCCAATCCTCTACGTCCATTCCTGCCTTTATGAAACAGGTTGATATATTTTCTCTATTATCCGGTTATCGTCTCAACTTAGACAAATGTGAAGTTCTCCCCTCAACGTACTTTGCCTTAAGCAAGACTTCATTTCTTCTGGCTTTTCTTGGAATACTTCCAAGATAAAATATCTAGGCCTGTGGTTTTCTTCTAATATTCCCGAAACACTAAAATTAAATTTTGCCCATATATCCAAAATCTTATCCGACTCTATTGATCGCTGGCACCCGCTTTTTCTATCTTGGTGGGGACGGCTAGATTCTATTAAGATGATGCTTTCTCCTCTAGTTCTATATATTATTTCCATGATTCCTGTCCATATTCCTGACTTTCACTTTAAGAAAATAGATTCTCTTTTAACAAAGTTTCTTTGGAAAAACAAACCTCCCCGAATAGCTCTATCCGCTCTGAAGGCGGACAAGACTTCTGGTGGACTTAAATTCCCTGATTTCAAAAATATCATTATACTTTCTCTTTAAAACAATCTTCCCGTTGGCTTTCTTTCGATCGGTTTATATACCCTCCAATCTGGTTAACTATAGAAAACTATTTTATATCTCCCTTCAGTTTTAAGGAATCTTTAGCTTTTACTAACAATATCTCTTCCTTTCGAACTCCAATCATCTCTCACACTCGTAAAATCCTTACACCATTATTACCCTCCTCCTTTCCTTCATATTCTTCACTAGATCAACAACCCATTTGGCACAATAATCTTTTACGCATCAAGAACCGCACTATTTATTGGAAATCCTGGAGAGGCAAGGGAATATTTTGGATTTCGCAATTATTACTTAATAATGTTCCTTTATCCTTTTCGGATCTTCAAACACAATTTTCTCTTCCTTCCACTTGTAAGACTCAATATGATCTTTTATGTCCTTCTCTCTCCCTTTACCTTGATACTTTACCATCGACGTCTTCTCCTTCCTCCAGATGTTCTTTGTTATTTCCCTTAATATTTACTTCCTCCTCAGCTTCATCACTTTATAAATGTTTATCTATTTCTTCTGATAGAAACAAAACGAAGGGCGAGTTGGCTTGGGAGAGGGACCTTACGGAATATTGGACAACCCCTTTCTGGGATAAGTTGTGGCTCAAAATACACAAGACTTCCAGAGCTGCTAATACTTCTCAAACCCTTTATTTTGTATACCAACGTCTTTTATTTACTCCTGCAAAATTAGCTTCCTTTTCAGCTAACTCTACCTCTACCTGTTGGTCTTGTTCTTGCAATAATGCTGATCTTAAACACATGCTTTTTGATTGTGCCCCAATACACACTTTTTGGCAATTAGTCTGGTCCCAGATTGACAGAATTTTTAGTACAAAAATTCCTTTCTCCCCTACCAATGTTTTTCTAGGCTCTTTATCACCTAACTGGCCCCAATCTCCTGCTAATTTTAAAATAGTAGATTTGCTATTGGCAATTGCTTTTCACTTAATAACTTCTAATTGGAAACAAGCAGATAAAGTCACGTTTAGAGCTTGGTGGAATGCAGTTTGTTTTCATCATAGACTTGATACCAGTTACGTTTCCCCCATTTCCCTGTCCATTAAAAGGGATATTTTGTGGCTCCCTATATCCACATACCTAACATATATTGCCTCACACAGTAACCCATCAGTACTTACTTCAGATGAGGTTCGAAAACCTCCTTGATATGCTGGTTGTCTTCTCTTTCTTTATTGTAATAGGTTCATATTAATAATCCCTTAGATGCTTTTTCCTTAACACAATAATTGTTTTATATCTCTTCAATTGTGTTTATGCATACAGATATTTTATTCCATGTGCTATTTTTCCTTCCAGATTATAATAGTGTAATGTTTATAATAGTAGATGTATTTTCCCTTTCCCTTCCCTCCCCCGTCTTTTCTTCTCCCTTCCCCCTCTTCTTCCCTTCCCACTTCCTCATAGAATGATTTTTAATAATTTTTTCTTTCATATGTATTGTACTCTAAGGTACATGTTGTACTTTCTTATATTTTATTGATCTTTGATGAATAAACTTAAACTTAAAAAAAAAGAAGTGTTGTTCCCAACTCAGAAGTGTGATGTGCACTAGTGAGTTAGACATCTTGTCTGTCCCAATGTCTGTCCTCCAAAGCCTCCAATCTTTATCTACTGGGATACAATGGCATTTCCTCACAGTCTTTCATCATTTGTTACACCCATGTCCCTATTACGGACACTTCCTTTTTGGTCGAAAGCTGAGCACAAGAACTCGATTTGGAGGTGAGGCACCTGAAAATCAAATACACAATGAAACAAACAGGTAATAAATACAAATTATAAAAAACCCTGAACGAGTCATTCAAAAGTAATTAGGGTGTAATACAGTTGTACCAACAGAAAAGCTAATATAGATAAACTGGGCTCAGAAGGAACCTTACCATCCCCATATCAAACACTCATTGGCAACTACAAACACATTCACATCAACCTCTTTCTCTGTACTCACTAACCTGGATAAAATTCAGCCAGTCCTCAGACACCTCAAATGAACCTTGCTTTAAAATGTGCGTCTTTGCAATTGAGAGAATCATTGCACATAGACACCCCTTATATGCTTTTCTAATCAAAAACCTCCTTGAGAGGTTTGTGGTCCATTGGAACTACAAATTCTGCACGCCATAAAAATTTCCTAAATTTATGAACTCTACCAAGAAACAGGTAAAACGTCATATTCAGTAACAGTATATTTTAACTCCTGCTTTTCTCAATAATGTGAATGCATTACAAATACAAAAGCAACTAAACCATTTTTTCCTTCATCTTCCCAAGCTAACACCGTACCTAATCCTGTTTGAACGGCATCAGTGGTAAACACACATTTTTTTTTTCTTCACAACAAACCTGCTCAAAATAGGAGTCTTACTCAGATCCAATTTCAGGATATTAAATCCCTTTTCACCCACCTCTGCCCGATCAAATTTAGCACCTTTTTTGATATGTTTCTCAGTAGCGGCTGGCAGGGAACAGGGGTGGGGGGCAAACAAAATATAAAAAATAAAAACACTTATCTCCTCAAAGCCACCGACCACCGCCTCTCCTCCGTTGCTTCGACCTAGAAGGAGGAAGCACACAGGCTCCCCATTGCTAATCATAACGCTGTAATGCAGCGTTGCGTTTGGTCTGAACTCCACGGTCATTGCTCAGAAGGGGACTGGGAGCCTGGGCATGTTTCCCACCAAGCTGTGCATTACAGCCTGGTGGGGAACATGCTAAGTGCGCATGACTGTTTGGCGGGCCCCAGACGGCCGGCCCAGCAGTCATGCGCCCTTGGTGTGTACAAACCACTCCTCCCTATGTGCCACCAGCCCAGCCTTAACCCAGTTCAGAACCTATAAAGAATAAAATGATAATAACGACATTATCATTTTATTTTTCCTTTCTCCTGCTCTGAGAGCAGTGGGACGACGCTCCTCCGCCTTAGCGGAGGAGCCGCCCCTGATGGTTCCTAGTATGCACTGTTTTGTCTGCCATGTTCACAATGAATGTTGGTTAAGATTCCAATATACCAAGAAATAATAGAATATGATCATTGTTTTCCGGTTAAAATGTATTTAAAATTGACTTTACTAATGATTCTTTAGGGCATATTCAGTTGTTGCCAGTGTGAAATCCAAGAATCTTTTGAATTCAATTGAAGTATATGAGATATTTGAATCGGGCACAAAGGGAAAGGAGTCTCTTTGTAGGACATGTGAAAACAGGCTACCAGCAGCAACAACTGGCATCAAGGAGCAGTCCTCCAGATTCCACACTCCACGCACATCAGTACATCAACTTGTGTGAGGGGACAATGGAAAATAACACACTTACCTATGGATTGATGTGTCCACTTGTGCAGTCAGTGTAAGTTAGAAGATATTCTCTGCTCTGGTGACCCTCTGTTAGTGATGGAATATAATCTCTGCTGTAACCAAACACAGACATGGTATATAATTTCTAAATCTGGGCACACAATGCAGTTCACTTCCAAGTGTTGCTGTCTCGTCTATAAATATGGATGGCTGCGACGTGTATCCCCATGGATCACCTGCGTTTTGGGATGCCTAATAGGCATAGCTGTATAATATCTCTTTTATCACATGTTACAAAGTCAATAACATATATCTACCTGGGGAGGTGTGGGGTGGTCGATAGAAAATAAATGACTTCTTTGTTTCCCTGATCCTGAAGTTGTTTCAGTAAACAGCCTCTCTGACGCATGACAAAGTCTGTACCACTTTCGATACGGAATTCTGCACATAAAATAATCAAACATGAAACATATGGGAGGGTGATACTTTGGTACACTTTCTGAAAGATAAAGAGTAGTATGCTACATGATCAGGCTGAGCAACCTTCCTGAAGATGTAATTCCTAGCATCATGCAATCCAGTCCCAACACGTAAGTCCTTACCCAGCATGCTAGCTCTGTGTCACTGGATCTTTAAGTGGAAAAAGCACACTACTCAAATACACATCTGCAATAAAGCATTTTTCTTCCTCACCCCAGTGAGCCGTGTATTGGTATGGATTCTTCTTGCCAACACAGGGGTCTCTGCTAGTTTCGCAGTTCCATCAAGTTTTTCTCTGTTCCCCCTTCACCCTGCCGGATCAACTGGTGGATGCTGGGTCACATGAGCCAACAGTCTCTCATGGTAGAGTTCACCCAGGCCTTCAAATAAATTTGCAAAAAATGAAAGTTCGAGGAAGGTGCTGTTACCATTTTTAGGTCCAGATGGTTCAGAGCCCATTTTCCTGCTTCCTTCATGACCATGGCGAAACATGCCAACCCACTCATGGCACTAGATGCAATAGCAGTAGAATTGCGACTGAACTGTCCTCTGCATGTCGTACAGTCATGTACCCCTGACCGTAGTGCCCGACTGCCTGAATCTATTATCCTGTTTTAAAAAAAAAAAAATCCAAATCTGAGCACACACTAATTTAGTGTGTGTGCAGAGGTGTAGGTCTGTCCCTTGTTATGAGTGAGATCCTGGACCTGTCCTGTGATGTGGAGGGGTTTACCGAGTGTGCCCTCATCCTACTGACAGTGGCCTACCTCTCCTGTTGTGGGTTTAGCAAATAGAAAAGTGGTGGCAACATAATGTGTTTCTATAGTTGTGACCAGACCTTTTTATCTGTTTAACTGGAGTGGTGGTCTACTGGTCCCCTCGTGTAAATTTACAAGTCTATGTTTTCTCATACCATGTGTATGTTGCAAGTGTTTGTGTATGTAGCATGTGTGGTACATGTATTGCATATATAAGTGAGCCATTCTGGAAGCCAGGCATGTTCCATGCAATAAGAAGGTGGTGTTGTTTTCCCAGCCAGTGGAAGGGTATTGCTGGTGCTGGAAGGAAGGAGACCTAGACAATGAAGTGAGGCAACACTAGACAAGACTCCTTTAGAAATTTAATTAGGCCTTTTGTTGAGAGAAGCTGCTGATTATTCTTCCTGTAGCACTGCCATTTGGTAGATGATGGGGTTGAAGGTTTGGAGTGGTGTCTCTTTTTAATGTGAAAGGGGCCCTTTTAGGTAAAGCCAGCCTTTTATCACTTCCCTATTCATTGTTCAGTGTGGCTGTTGTCAGAAAACTCAGACCTCTTTGTCATTGGTGCTCTAGACTGGAGACTACCCTGATAGGTGTAGCATCACTATACACAAAGGCTGTGTCTTGAGACCTGCTTCAAGAGGACACTACACTTGAAAGAAGAAGCACCCCAAACTGGTTTACACAGTGCAGACAGAGAATCCACATCTACTGTATGACGTGACTGTATAAAAGTGGGAGCCACTGAGTCACTTGTTCCAGTTCCAAGTTATCTTTGACCAAGGAGGAGAGTGTGCTGTAGAGTACTATGAGGAGTTCTGTGGAAATAGGACTGGTGTCTGCCTGACAAACAGCTTCACAGAGGTAAGGGGACGTCACCTGGGGTCTTCTCATGCTGAAGAACTATACCCCTGATATGAAGTGAATTGGAAGTCAACCTGCCTGCTAATAGAGGGAGGAAGTGTGCCTACCCTATAAGAGATATGTCTGTTTAGGGAGTGCCAGAAGCAGCTAGAACCCAGTGCTGTTTGTATTTTAAGTCGAGGAAGACTGCAGTGAACAATCTACAAGTCATAGGAGCATGGGCACAGTCACTCCAGGAGTGTGGCTCCAAGCTGGAATTGGAGGTTAATGGCTGACCTTGCCCTCATGCAAAGAAGACCAATCACAGTTTTTCATGCCAATGAGAGCAAGAGTTGTGACCTTGGTGGACATTGCCACTGAAGACCAGAGCTGTGCCTGTGTTGGACATCGTCAGCAAGAAACAGGAGTTGCGCCTGCATTGGTCTTCGCCACTTTAATCAAGAACTGCACCTGTGGTGGTCTTCACTACCAAAACCAATAGTGTGCTTGTGGAGGTAACCACTGCTGCATCTGAGACGTGCACCGTGCGGCTGCCATTGTGCCACTCGTGACACTGTCACATCCCATCTCCTCTCCATTACAGAGTGACCCAGAAGTGAGTCCGACATCTGCAGAGGGCCAATGCTTGCATCCCTGTACCTACCAATGTCAAAGGACTCCAGGGGCAGCACCCACTGCCTCACCCTGCAGCGGCCTGCCAAAGCTAAGGTCGCATCTAGCTCTAACAGTACCTCCTCCAGGAAGCAAGAGAGTTTCAAGACTTGTGTTTCCAGTTACCCACGACGGCCGGAATGGACATGCAAATCTATGTGTGGTGAAACAGTGTAAATGAAGACTGAACTGAGCTCACTTGGTATTGAACTGAACTGAGCTCACTTGCTATTGAACTGGGGTATCTGCACTTAACACACTAATATATCCTGCAGTCATAGCCCAGGTACAAGAACAAGCTGGATCAAGTACCAGAAACAATTGCTCAGTTTTTTGTTAGTGTCATGCTTCATCACTGGGTCTCATCCGGGTCCTAAAAACCTGGATGGGCTCAACAATTTTTCAAGAAGCACTTTATTATAATGTGTAATGAGGAAAATATATTATAATAACTTGAGATAACCCTGGTCCCCCATTAGTAGGTATCTCAAGCAAGGCTGAAAATTATGAATTCTAGGTGTCTATAGGGAGATTATTATCCTCACACCTCTCTTCCATTGGTCTCTTAGAATGCTAGCATTTCATTAAGACCATTCAGAAAACACCCCATTGAACTCCAATGTGTAGTCCTGTCCCTGATGTCTGTGCGAGTACAAGAACAACAAATATGTATAATGATGTGGTCTTACTTTGCCTCATGAGTCGAGCACGTATTAGTGCCTAGAAAAGGTAAAGTATAAAGTAATTAGTGATTCCTGGTAATGTTAAAAACATATAACATATAAACCCAACATTGAACATGAGAAATAGCTTAACCGGTTACATGCTGGATGGCCCATGAAAGAGTGTGGTTTCATTCCGTAGGCATAAAAACATATAGGAAACATGCAAAAGTCACTTGTGATGCAGTGCACTGCAAACTTGAGAAGGTGAGCACACTGGCATAACAAGTGAAAGCGTGCTCTCACCCTAAGCATATTTGGCTATTTGCCTCTTTATTTGGAAGGTGAGACTGCCATGCCCCTGTAGTCAAACTCTGTATTTAAAACAAGCATTGTAATTGCAATAGGCCTTGCATTTGTTTGAGTTAGAGCTATTGGTGTTGCAAATGGCAATGTCTTTTTACCTATGTGTTATGGAGTGTATGTATGTGGTGTGTAGTGGAATTATGCGGGTTGGATTGGATTAGTTAATTAGTTGTGGAATTGTGTGGTGTGTGGATTTGTGTAGCGGAATTATGTGGCATGGTGTGTGGTGGAAATATGTGTATTTTAATTATGCGGTATTACGTGCACTGGAATTATGTGGAGTGGGATTGTGTGTTATGGAGTGTAATTATGTGGAATGGTATTTTGTGCTATGTGGTGTGCTGTTGAATTTTGTGGCATGATGTGGAATTGTGTGGTGTGGATTGGATGTATGTGGTGTGGTATGTAATTGTGTTAAATGATATGTCTTGGTGTTGAATGATGTGGTGTGGATTGGAAATGTGTGGAGTTGAATTGTGTGGCGTGGAACTGTGTGGACAGCATTGCCTTTTTGCTGATGAAAAAGAACAAATAGGAAGGAAATATGTGTATGGATGTTAAAAAAAGAAAGAAAAGAAAGAGTTAGAGCAACTGGTGTTGAAAATGTAAATGTCTCTTTCCTATGTGTTATGGAGTGGAGTGGATGTATGTAGTGTGTAGTGGTATTATGTGGGTTGGATTGGAATTTTTAGTTGTGGCATTGTGTGGCATGGGGTGGATTTGTGTTGGGGAATTATGTAGCACAGTGTGCAGTGGTATTATGTGGATAGTAATTATGTGTTTTTGAGTGTATTGGAAATATGTGGAGTGGGATTGTGTGTCATGGAGTCTATTTATGTGGAATGGTATTTTGTGTTGTGGAATGTTATGTAGTGAAATGAAAATACATTTTATACAAAATCTTGATTGCCCGTGGGTGTCTTGGTGCTAATCCAGCAACAGAAGGATAGAAAGAGAAGAAAGAATAAACAACCGAGTTAGAATCTACAAATTAAAAGCCATGTTTTAAGATACTTCCTGAAGGAAGACAAGGAGGTGCATGTCTTAAGATGAAGTGGTAACCATTTGGTTGTCCGATAAGTGAAGCTTCTTCCGCCCCAACAGACTCTTCTGTATTTAGGGACGATAAGATTGAAGGCTGATGAGGAATGCAGTGGCCTAGGAGGAACATACCAGATGAATTTCTTTTTTAAAAAGCTTGGCCCCACATCATGCAAAGCTTTAAAGGCAATGCACAAAGCCTTTAACTCGATAAGCTTATGTACTGGCAACCAATGAAGTTAGACCAATGCCTTCGAGGCCAACTGGTGCCTTGGTATTCCAAGCAATTCTGCAGGATCTGTAATTTATTCTTTAGACGTTACTGCACTTTGATTGTCAAAGCATTGCAATAGTCAACCTTTGAGAAAATAAGAGCAGTTACCATTAATTTCCTCAAATCTATCGGGATAAAAGGAAAAATCTTTCTTAAGATTTTTAGAGGAGGAAAAGATGAGGAGGTAACAGCGTTCACCTGTTTATCGAATGACAGATGGATGTCAAAGACAGCTCCCAGATTTTTCACTTTTGCTGCTGGTAGAGGTTCATTACCTAACTCAGATGTCGACCACTTTGGAGACCAAAAAGAAACATTATTACCTAGCATCAGAACTTCCGTTTTGTCTTAATTTAATTTTAGGCAGTTGTTTAACATCCAGTTATTGACATGCTACATACAGATGAGAAAGTTTGCGGCCGATTCCTGCTGATTTCCAGATACAGAAATTACAATCTGGGTATCATCTGCGTAGCTAACGACAGAGAGACCAAGTTTTAATTAAAGTAGCTAGGGGTCTGACGTATAAGTTGAAGAGGGTAGGGCTCAATGATGAGTACATGTGCGACCCCACAAGGGAGAGAGAACGAGCTAGAAAAAAAACAGTCAATTGAACCAAATTGCCTCTCTCTGAGAGAAAGGATGTAATCAACACAACAGCAGTGCCACTTATACCGAGGGACTCGACACGGTCAATCAAAACCTTGTGATTGACCGTGTCAAAGCCACCAAAAGTTCCAGCAAGATCAGTGCTGCAGGATTTCCGTTGTCCAAAATGGCACTCAATTCCTTCGGTGATCAGAGCAGACTCAGTACTATGCTGGCTACGAAAGCCAAATTGAGAATGGCCCAATAGTTTATGGATTTCAGGAAGTTGGTTAATTCCTTGTTGATTTCTTTTTCCATGATCTTAGATGGAAAAGGAAGATGAGAGATGGGACGATAATTACTCTCATCCAGCGGATTGAGGTGAGGTTTCTTTTAACAAAGGCAAAATTGAAGCAAGCTTCCATTTTGTCAGAAAAAATCCTTGCTGAAACATTTCATTAAAGATAGTGGTTAAATCACTAGCTATGGTGGCAGAAGGCAACTGTAGGGTCTTTGGTGGACAAGGGTCCAAAGGAGAGCCGTACTGAATAGTGAGAATTAAATCCTGACCTTGATCCACTGTTAAAGGAGAAAAGAGACAGTGGACTCGAAGCGGATGGCGTCATCATGGGGGTCTGAGAAAAGGCATTTCCAGAGACTGGAAAATCTGCAATGACCAAAGAGGCTGGGGCTTGCCCCATGGTGCTGGAGAATGTATAAAAATTATCTAGAAACATATTTCTTGGGCCTGGATGTCGATAAATTAGCAAACCATTAAAGGAGACATGGTTGCTAAGAGTGAATTTAAAATTCAAAGTCTCAAGCTCCTTATAGGAGCATACCCCAGAAAAAGTGGACGTGAGATAATTGTTATACACTGGCGCAAAACCATCTCCTCTCTTTCATACACAATCTAGTCTAAACAATGAATAGTCAGCTGGGCTGGCTAGAGCTAGGTCAGGACCTGAGCTATCATCAGCCCATGTCTCAGTAATAAATGCAAGCTCAATATTGAGTGATTGCAAAAATTCAAATAATTCGAATTTGTTTTTAATGAGTGATCTGGCGTTAATGAGAGTGCAGTGCAGCAAATGATGAGGGGCCATGGCTTCGGTTAAAGATATATCAGGTTTCCTAACTAGACTTCTTTCCAAATTAAAGAACCCTAGTAGGCAGCTGGGTCAAGTCCAGCCAGTTTCAATTGTCTGTGGATCAAACAAGGAACAACAGAGGTTCTTACTGGTAGAAGTAGTGGAGTTTAATTATGTGGTGTGCTGTTGAACTGGATATATGTTGTGTATAATGGAATTGTGTTGTGGAGTGGAATTATGTGGTTTGGTGTTTAATTATGTGGTGTGGAATTGATGATTTGAGTGGAGTGGAATATTGTGGCATGGAATAGTGTGGGGTTGAGTGAAATTATGTTGAGTGGGATAATGTAAACACAAGGAGATGATGGACGAAGCGCTGAAACGTTTCAGACACTCATCCCCATTCACAGATCTGGGTTGAATCCATCATCGTTTTTTAGCTCACTTCGCCACCCCAGTTCAGACACAGCTATATGCAATTCAGTCTTGACCCTGTGCCTCATGGGAACAGTACAGCCTGAACTGCCAAGCCATGTCTTCCCTGGACCGGAAACAAGCATCCTGGGACGGGTTTTGGGCTAACAGCCCTCATCGGCCAGGCTAGCTTGAATCCAGTGGCAAAGTGAGCAAGGGACCCACGTCTGGGCATACCCTGCCAACTTAGAGTGAACAATCAAACACAAGGAGTTGATGGTCGGAGCGCTGAAACTTTTCAGACACTCACCCCCAGTCACAGATCTGGGTTGAATCTGTCATAGTTCTTTAGCTCACTTCGCCACCCCAGTTCAGACACAGCTATATGCAAATCAGTCTTGACCCTGTGCCTCATGGGAACAGTCCAGCCCAAACTGCCTGTGGGATAATGTGGCATGGTGTAAAGTGTATTTATGTGGATTGTTGTTATGTGGCATAGAGTGAATTTATGTGGGGTGTATTTATGTGGTATTGAATAGCATATAATTTGGTGGAGTTGAATGATGTGGTGTTGAGTGGTATCATGTGGAGTGTAAGTATGTTGCGTGTTGTGGAACTGTGTGGCGCTGAATTGAGAGTTGTGCAATTGTGAGGTGTGGAGTTGAAGCTTGTTGTCTATCTACAGCAGTTCTGAGGAAGCGGTCTTTATGGGAGGTGAAACAATGTTGTTTCTTTTTTTCTTTCCTCTTATAACCCTGAAACTGGCTAGAAAAGTGTTAATTGGCATGCAGCTGTTTCTGACTCTCCTGCAAGAGTGCTTGAGTCTTGAGATGACCCAAGCTTCAGGCAGTTGGATTTATGAAAGCTTTGAAGTTTCTACTTGGGGTATGCTGGGGCATGGTGATTAAAGGCAGCTTGAGGTCACTCCTTTGGGGCTGTATTTAATGGGGCATGCGTTGTCTCAGGATGCTCTGTTGGGAAAGTTAAATTTGCTTGCCCTTCTTTGTTTATACAGGGCTTAAGAGGCGATGGCACAACCTTCTCAAGAGCCCAGCATGCCTTTCTTTCTGCTGACTTTGGTGACCTGTTGACAGCCTCGGAGATGCCACTAAAACATATTTAAAATATGTGTGTGCGCTCAACTGGTGCACAACATGCCTAAGCGCTTCCTTCCCAAAACCAGGGGCAGATTTACGAGGAAGTTCCGCAACGCAAGCCCTTTGGCTGCGCCACGCTGCGGCACTTCCAAAGCACAGGAATGCAACATATTTACAATAATATGTCGCATTCCTGTGCTCTCCCCTGCGCTGGCGCACAAACAGCTGCCATGCGCCGGCGCAGGCACCCTTGCACCATCGTGCAAGGATGCCTGCGCCATGGGGAGATTGTTTTTGTACAGTAAGGGGCACCTTCCTGCACAAAAACAATCACTACAGGCATTTTCCTCTTTCAATGCGTGCTGTAGAATGCAGCACGCATTGAAAGAGGAAAAAACGAGGAGAAATGAAAACATTTCTCCTCGGTGGCGTAGCATACTGACTCATTTCCAGATTTACAAATCCTCGTAAATCTGGAAATGTGTCTGGTTCCATCACCCACAGCAACACCCATGGAACGTCCCTTTCACACAAAGTGCTGCGTGTAAAGGGGCCATATTTACAAGGACAGGAAAAGTCACGCAGGGTGGTTTTTCCTGTCCTTGTAAATATGGAGCAGTAGAATACGCCACCAGTACGTCACAAAAAGTGACGTACTGGTGGCGCAGGAGGCTTGTAAATCTGCCCCCCCACTGTATAACATAAATAAATACTTGCAAAACAAAGCCGCAATACCGTTCCGATGTCCATTTCTGTACTAGACTCGGGGACAGTGTTTGTAGAATTGGAATGAAAAGCTTTAATGTTTTATGAGTTTCTGTACAGGGCCCGAGGACAGCAGACACACAGAGTAAAGACACGAACATCCTATTATTGTAAAACTAGAAATAAAAGCTTTTAAGTTTGAGCGTTTCTCAACATGGGGAAAATAAAAAACAAACAGACAAAGCGAGAAGATGAACATTGTAATAAAAGAAAGCGTAAAATGCTAACAGTTGCACCAAAAGAAAGTGTAATTCCGTAAAAGATTAATAAGGAGCGAATGGTAATCATCTGATGTTAATCATTGTGGCTAAGCGCTCCTTTCCCAACTCAAAAAACCCTTCGGGCAAGATTTACTAAGCTTTTGCGCCGTGTTTGCAAAATCTTTTTTTTGTAATTTATTTTCCAGCACTAAACTTAGCGCTGGAAATAACGTAAAAGTAATGCGAAGCAGCGCATCGCGCTGCTTTATGTTACTTTGCGCCATGGGGGCATACCAAGGGTGGTGCATGGGCGTTCCCATGCAACCACCCAAGGTTTCTCACGCTAAACCCAATTTAATATAAACAATAGATTGGGTTAAGCGTGAGAAAACTGCGCCCTTTTCAACTAGGCGCAAGGAAGGAGAAATGCTTTCATTTTTCCTTCCTTTTCCGACTTTGCATGCGTGCTGCACTGTGCAGCACGCATACAAAGTGGGAAAAGCTTTCCCTAGTGTCTAGCACAGTGTTTTGTACAGGAATGGTACCCTTCCTGTACAAAACCTATGCTAGACTCATGCACACACCCTAGCTCTGCGGCGCTAAGGTGTGTGCATGGCGCACAGCAGCTGTAATCAGCGCCGGCGCAAGGTAAAGGGGAGGAGATAGCCATATCTTTGAAGATATGGCACTCTCCTGCTCCCTCCCTGTCGCGCAACGCAGCGCACTCTCGCGGGGGGCTGCGCTGTGTTGCGCGACTTTTTCGTAAATCTCCCCCAAAATCTCATAATACGTATCTTTGGAAATGTAGTCCATCTAAGATGTTTGAGCTGTGTGAGGGATGAATTAAGTGGCTGCAGTAATGTTGGGATTTTAAAGGAAAGAAATGAATGTTGCTATTTTTGTATGTTATGATTAACTCCTTTTAAAGGATTCAGTAATAAAAGAAATTAACCAAGTGAACATCTGTCTGTCCACACTGTGATTGATGTGTTTGGCCGTATGGTGGATTTCTTGGTAATACCAGGTTTTCCTTTGCCCCTGTTCCCTTGGACATGCCAATAAAAAGGCTATCATTAATGGTTGTTTGTGGGTACCCCATAACTTTGATAGGAATTCTGCTTCCCTGTGAACAGCTACCCATGAGATCTCTGCAATCACTTTTCAACAGTGCGGCCTCCACTGACAATCACATTGTGCTTCAAAAACACTTGTAAGAGGCACTGAGCTTGACTCTTATGTGGGGTTCAGCCCTGCTGTGCACCCTTCTTTAATGCACTGAGATGTAGGGCACAATCTAGATACAGACTAACACGAAATATGCAGTCAGAATTAAAATACTGATGCCTTAAAAAATATTAAAGGTACTGCTGGCATTCACTTAATTTTAATATTCACCTTGTATCTTTTACAAGAAGAATAAGACTAGTTTGACATTATATTTAATGTAAGTGATATATCTTCAGTCTAATCTAGACAAACATGGCTAACCTCCGAAAATCACAGTCTGAATAATTGAGCTTGCAGTGGTGTCTAATTCTTATGTTTCCAATAACCAGGGCAATATTTCTTACATGGATTGCTTAACTGCCCTTGAGTGATACATACCCCAGCGTCATACAGACATGGAGGGACCAGTGGTATCACACGGGTCCCTGAAGGGGTGGGTGATGATAGCCGCATTCCTAAGCACATGGGTAACAGGGAGAGACGGGGTGGGGTGTGAGCGGTAGCAGCAGAGGGAGGAGATTCATGGGGCCTCACACTCTCTAGTGTGTCTTGAAGAAATGATGCAATGCACAAAGGTTGGGGCACACAAGCCATGCACTGTCTCTAAATATCCAATCCAGTTAAATGTTTACACCAGACTTTTAAAAGGGAACGAATCACAGAGAAATGCATTGTCTTGTTGCTTGGACACAGCTCCACAGCTACCTTCCCTTTTGTGGATTCCAGGCACAAAGCTCTTCCTCATCACACAAAGCCCACAATATGGGGGAGGGGCAGTGCGCTCAGACTTTCTATGGAGGTGTTTCCGAAGATCAGGTTCCCATAACACCTTTTATTGTTCAGGTGTGGCTTGCTGGTCAGGTTGCCCTAACCTGCTGGAACCTGTTCAGTTTTTAGCCAATATCAACAATTGTCACTTCCTATGGATGGATGATGATTCAAAGCCAGGCCCTGCACCTGGCTGTTCATTTAATATCAGTGATGTGGGATCTGAGGAAAATCCCAGGGGGGACATGTGGGGAGGGGAGAGAGACAGCTGTCTCATGCTACCCCTAACATTAGGGAGGACCATACAAATTTAGGGGTGCTAACACATGGTTATGCCTCTGTCATGTATTCATGTTTTTGTGTGTATTCTGTGTATCTATGCCTTAATGCATGTTAACATGGTGTGTACCTGTGTATTGGATGGCAGTCAGTGAAAGGTTCACTTTGCATAAGTGTGCAAGCCTAGGTTCAGGTTCCAAAATTACCATGAACCTTCCTGTTTCATTTTGTGTAAGGTAAGACCGGTGTTGGCGTGTGTAAGGTAAGACAGGTGTTGGCGTGTGCAAAATTCCCACACTTATTCTGCTCACACTGCTTTAGCTAGAAGGGGTTTTCCATTCTTGCTCAATGCTCTTTGTAGCTGTGGGTGCTATTGCTCTGTAGATTGACCTTGCACAATCCTGTGCTGGCGCAATTTAAAAGTTACTGGGCCATATGCATCAAGTATTTTTTGCCTTCGCAAATGGCCGATTCGCAGAATCGGCCGTTTGCGAACACACAAAAATGCCTTTCTGATGCAGCAAACCCTATTTTGCGATTCGGTAACCTGTTACCGAATCGCAAAATGGGTTTGCGATTCGCTATTAGGAAGGGGCGTGCTCAGGGCGTCCCTTCCTAATACCGAATCGCATCGGTATGCATGAATGTTTTGCAACCGGAATGCGGTCGCAAAACATTCGCATTTTACCACCTACTTCAAGTAGGTGGTAACCCATTCGCATATGGGAAGGGGTCCCTTGGGACCCCTTCCCCTTTGGGAATGTCTGTAAATGCATTTTCTAAGAGCAGACAGTGGTCCCACGGACCACTGCCTGCTCTTAGAAAATGAAAGGAAAAGTTTTCATTTTCTCTTTTGTAAAGCATCCCGTTTTCCTTTAAGGAAAACGGGCTGCTTTACAAAAAAAAAGATTGCTTTATTTAAAAGCAATCACGGACATGGTGGTCTGCTGACCCCAGCAGGCCACCATCCCCGGGATTTTTGCGATTCTTAGGGGGTCGCAAATTGCGACCTACCTCATTAATATTCATGAGGTAGGTCATTTGCGATCCCCTAGGAATCGCAGAAAGTGTTAAACACACTTTCATGCATTCCATTTTGCGATTTTCTAATTGCGAATCGCAAGAATTCGCAATCAGGAAATCGCAAAATGGATTGTTGATGCATCTGGCCCACTATGTCGTTTTTGCGTGTTCTAATATTTCTAATAGAAGAATTGTTTCCAGCAATGTGCTGGAAATACAGACAGCAAACACGTTATCCCCCCCCCCATCTTTATTCCACACGCTTCTTAATGGGAAATTCTTAGGGGTAGATTCACAAGAACGTGTGATAACTACCGCAAGAGTAGCGTAACGCAACTTTCAATAACGCAGCCTATCATGGGAAAATAACCCTGTGTCAACGTGGAATTCACAACAAGGCGGTACCACGCGATAGTTGGCCGACACCGCGGCCAATGCTCACGATACAACCACCTCGACGGAGATAAAAACACAAACCACAACGCGAAAAAAGCTGCGATGGGCCAAAGCGCGATAAGAAAACAGTGACAACCAGCGCGAGGGCAGCAACACTCACGCGCAATGCGGGAAAAAGCACAAGAGCAGCATACGGAAAATGCCACTGAACAAAATACATCAACAGCCGAGTACCACGGATGCACCCTGGCCAACTGCAGAGGACAACATGCACACCACAACATCCACGCACCGTGGAAGAACAGAACCTACAGGCACACCTCATGAAAGAGACCAGTGGCAGACAAATCAGAGCCGCAGGAGCGACACACCCACCGTGCAGCAAACGCACATAAGCAGAAGTGCACCCGACAGTGACAACATCCCGGTACAAACAGCAACACCTCCACAACTGAACACAGGACACAACTGGTTCGGAAAATGTGCACAACATGGCAAATCACATCTGAAACCCCAGGGACATGTAACATGACAATGTACAATTCCAACCTGTAACCTGCAAATATGTTTTATTCACACATGCTGTGCAATTGGACATCTACTACTGTCCCATGAATGTCAGGGCCGGTCACAATGTGACGTGCTCATGAGAAGAAAGTGGCAATGATGGAGTCCCTAAGGGCCATTCCTGCTGCAGCTGCAGTGGGATGTGGGCCACCTGCCCCATCACCACCATCATCGCCCGGTACCTCTGGAACTGGGATCCATGGGGCCCTGGTGCGAACACAGATGTTGTGCAACACACAACATGCAACGATCATCTTGCACACGACGTCCGGGCTGTACAGGAGCTTCCCACCAGTGCCGTCCAGGCACCTGAAACGTGACTTTAACACGCCAAATGTGCATTCAACGATGCCCCTGGTGCGTATGTGGGCCGCATTGTACTGCCTCTGGGTGGGTGTGTTCGGGTCTCGGAGGGGTGTCATCATCCAAGGGCAGAGTGCATATCCTTGATCACCTGTGACAGTGCAGGGAGAAAAGAGTCAATACTTGCTTCGGCAGGATGTGATGGCAGGCCCACCAATTCAGTGACGCCTGTGCTGGCTGTGGGGGGGGGGGTGAGTGTAAGCCAGCCCTCAGGGAGTAGCATGTGCTGGCAACTACACCAACAGTCATCAGGCACACAGACATGCAATGTCTGAAAGACAAGGCGGGATGACTCGAGTCGCTCAGGGCTAGTCGCCCCGGATGCACAGCGGCCAACACGGGCCCACCACCACGGGACGCTGACCTGCGGGAGACCGGGGTAGGGTCATGGGGGCAGAGCAGTGCCTCACATGTGTCATGGCCGCATTCCGCATCTCCACACGTTCAGCTGTTGTGTGGCTGCGGTGCCATGTGGAGTCTGTATTGGGTGCAGGGATAGCCCAGGATGACCATGGAGTGGTGTAGTCGTGTCTGGTAGGGGGTCGTGTAGTTTAACATGTCGGATGTGGTTAGGACACGTGTGCATCCCCACAGTTGTGCCTCGTGCGTTGGTGGCTGTGGGATGTGTGGTGTGTTGAGTTGGTACTTACCAACGAGCAGTCCCGTTCCATATGTGCCATCCTGGAAGCGCTGGTTGATGATGGACTGTCGGAAGATGAAGGAATCATGCACACTGCCTGGGTAGTTGGCGACGACATTGGTGAACATTCCCCGGAGGTCCACTATTGCCTGCACATTGATGGAATGCATGTGCTTCCTGTTGCGGTAGTGGTGTGCAGTATCCGCAGGGGGCACAAGTGGGACATGTGTGCAGTCGATTGCCCCCAACACGGCCGGGAATCCGGCTATGGCGTAGAAGCCTTGTTTAGTCTCCAGCTGTTCCTGCGCAGTGTTGGGGAAGTGAAGGTACTGGGGTATGAAGCTGATGATGGCATCCAGGACGGGTGTGATGAACTTTGATAGGGCTGGCTGTGAGACCCCTCCGACTCTGGCAGTTGTTGGTTGGAAGGTCCCAGAGGCCAACAGGTGCAGCACTGCCAGCAGCTTTGTCTGCGGAGGGATGTTTGTTCTCCGCTGTGGGCGATGTGGCTCAGGATGCGGAGGATGGTTGTCCTTTTGAGCCTGTAGTGGGCAATGACTTCCGCGGGCGTTAGGTCTGGTCCGCTGTCTTACTCTACGCTGCCTCTGTGGTGGTCCGGGGGGGTGCGGGTCCGGGTCCTGGGGGGGGTGGCGGGGGTGTTGTGGCCCTGTTGGGGCTCCGAGCTGCATGTAGAGTAGCTCCATGGCGTCGTTTGTTCTTCAGGTATGGCTGTGTGCGGGACTCCGTTGCCTACTGCAGGTAGACGTCCTTCTTTACACCTGCTTGAGGCAGGTGTTAAATACCTGTGGCTACCGCACCTCATCGCCTGTTTTGTGTTCTTATTGCCGATGTGGCTGGTCGTTGAGAATGTTGAGGTGTGATGTTGTCTCGACTTTTGTCATGGGAACACCTACTCTGCATCTCATTAGCGATATTTGCGGGGGTCCTCTGTGGCAATGTTTTTTGCGGCTGCTATCACGGGAAAACTGGTGCTATGGGCTGTTAACACCGGTTTGTGAATGGGGGGGTAAATTTATCACGACTTTGGCTGCGATGAAGTGCCGTTAATTCGGCGATAGATCCTTGTGAATATGCCCCTTAATGTCTCTTTGTAATTGGGCTGGGGTGGAAAGAAAGATCAATTCATATGGATGCTCTCAAACGGGATACAGGTTTTAGGATCGTGTGGCTTAAAGTGTGCAGGAGATATTGCTTGTCTTGATAAAGATAAAGAAAATATTGAAGTGATGCCACAAGACAACTAGAGGATTTTAGATTAATAGGTTAGGGATGGACCATAAACAATGTTGGGCAGTCCCTGTTATGTACTCATGCTATTTGAAATCACTGAGGTGTTACGTATTATGATGATAGGATTCTGCAATGACTTGCAGAAGAATAGCACATACTAACTCTAATCATTATCAAATACCAAGGTTTGTGCATGCACTGATTTTGTGGGTTCGACGTGTACCCCCGATATTTCAAGAGGTAAGTTAGAATACAAGCATCTTTAACACCTGTAAGCATCACTCTGGGGAAGGGGTGAGAAACACCTGTTTGTTTTCCCTTTCTCCACAGACGTCACAGTTTCCTTTGAGAGCTAGGCAAGTCTACCCGAGTGTGACCCCCCAAATTATTGGGGTTCTCCCTAAACCTCCTCAAATAGACTCACACACACGTCAATTCCAGCACACACCATGTATGATCCGAGGCAATTTGGGGGCCCATCCATACCATACTATATGGATTTACTGGGGAGAACCAATATGCAGTTTCACCAGTAAAAATTCATGAACCTCTCTGGTATAATCAGCTGCCACCAACTGTTACTAGTGTCATGGTCTGGTCATGGGGATTGATGGTAGTCACCCACGTTTAAAGGGATGCTACTTCAGATGGATCCCAATTCCACATCCCAAGCACTGACCAGCACTCGGATGATGATCAGCATGTGATAACCATGTGGAAAACTGGTCTCTTGCATTAAAAAACATCTTGGGTTGCCAGCACGTTAAAACCAGGAGCAGACTGCCATGTGGACAGTGCACCAAGGGGCCTTCAACCCCACAGTGCCTGTTTATAATTATGGTTAATAAGTTGCAGCCTTCAGTTTTGCTGTTGCTCTCTAGGTACTTCTTTTATTGAAGATACCTACCCTGTAAATGTCAGATTTTCATTACTTCAGCATCTGCAAAACATTATTAGGGGTAGGCAAAATATTCAGTTTTGCTGGTGGAATTGCCAAAATTTTGGCAACTCCAAGTTGCTCTTGTAACACGGAGATCCTGCCAAATTCCATCAATCACCGCAAGGCAGAATTTTTCCTCATGTGGGGCTCCAGGATGGTAAGTTGGCGAGTGAAATTTAGTGTCCCCTAGCATGATTTCCAGGTGGTAGGAGGACATCCAGCAAGATGTTTCGAATGCGGGCGGTCATAGGCAGCTGCAAGCATTCGCAGTCAGAAGGCTGCCACTCAGCAAAATCAACTCGAACAGCTGTGCCCCATTGCTTGCCGCGTGGCGCCATTTACGAAGATTTTTCAGAGTGGGTTGAACTCCTGGTGCACAATCACAGCCCAAGCAGCATGACGTGCGTATTTCCGCCCCTTGGTGGAACTCCACGGAATCTCGCTGAGTTATTATTTAAATACCCAAATTCTGCTGAGTCAAATTCTGTAAGTTCCTCCCACACATTATATTGCAGCACTTACTGTGCATACCCTAGCCTTTATGCTATTCTAGGTGCAGCACTATATATGAAAGGGTGTCTCTTTCCTTGATCTCTTGGACCTCTTTGCAGGTTTCTACATGGTCCATTATGATCTCTCCTGTTGTTCTTTTAATACAAGAGGTTTGGTGAGGTGCTTCCTGCTGTAGGTTTAATCCTTCTTGTAATAGGTGGCTGAGGCACTGTGGATGGATTACTAGAGGTACTCCAAGACCCCGAGAAGTTCTGGGCAGCAGGGGTGTCTCACACACTTTGTAACATCTCTGAATTAAAAGTCATTTCCTGGAACAAAGCTGGTTTCAATGAGCATTCAAATATTGAGAGCCCAGAAATTGAGCAACTCGTTAATAATTTCCATGTGGTCTTCATACAAGAATCTTGGTGGATGGGGAATAATATAGTGGTAAACCTTACCACTTATGAAAATTTTGATTATAAAAATAAACAGGGAAGGCGCCACTGAGACGTATTGATCCTTATTGCTAATCAAGTGGATCAGAAACTGTGTTTAAGCACAGTGCCGGATTTAACGCTATCAGTAGTACTGTGCCTTACAATGACCACATCATGAGTAAAGAAACTGTTATTATTAAGCACATAGTTACCGCCTCGACTAATCCAAACATGGGGTAGCCTTGATGGGGTGTAGTTGAGTTAGTATTATCAATGGACAAGTATGTAGTAGTATCTACAGAGGATAATGTTAAATTATTCAGTGAGAATAAACACAGGGACTTTAGTTTATACCAGATAATGATAAATAGTTTGAAATCCCTGATCTTGAACTAGATATAAACAAATATAGGATTTTTCTTAAGTGTGGTGTGACTGAAAGGCTTACATAGCCAGCAGAGTTTACATATATACCATTTGGTCGAAATGTGCTCTTGGACTACACTTTCCTCTGATTTTCATTATTGCACAGATTACTATGTTACTGCCAGGATTCTGAGAGAGTCAGACTGAAATGACAAATAGCCCTTTGTAGACTGCAGAGTACAGTGGATATTAATGCAGAGAAACACATAAGGTAGAACACCCTCTTTGAGACTATATATATATATATATATATATATATATATACATATATACATATACATATATATGTATATATATATATATACATATATATATATATATATATATATATATATATATATATATATATATATATATATATATATATATATCCACAACCAACTCCGGCACACCAGCTTGCTGTACCAGAAAACAACACCGCTGTCCCAAACTTCAGGTATATTCTTAATTTATTTAAATCCGGGCTATGACGCGTTTCGGCAGGGTCCCCTGCCTTGATCACATACAGAGCCAAAATACAAGCTTAGTTTTAAATGCACAGTTACCATCACGTGATAACATGGACATAGACAACATACTGCACAGTATCGAAAAAGTTCATTTTCTACAAGTTTCTCATACTCGGATCAGAGAATTGTTTCATTTACATTTTTGTTTGTTTTTGTATTTTTACAGTTTTTTCTTTTTTTCTTCTCTTTTTATGCAATTGGCTTTTCTTTTTCAATGTTTCAATGAACTTTATTGTACCACAAATGCAAGCCCTTAAGAGTACGGATCCTTCATAAACTCTCTGCATAGTGCATTGACTGGCGTGCGTACCTCATTGCGTCTAGATCCCACTGCAAATTCATAACGTTTTAAACCAGGTATGGCATCAATCTTAAATTGATTAATGTTTAATACATTAATGATCAATCAAAATTTGGACCCTACATTTCTCAACATTGAAAGTGCAAGTGCTGATTATTCCACTTTCATATTCGAAGAGCAAGTGCTCATGTTGCATTGTAAACACATCGACATTAAAGTGCAAGTGCAGATTTCCCACATTCAGATTATAAAGTGCAAGTGCTGTTGATTCCTAAATGTCATATATATATATATTAATTACTCAGTGGCGGATCCCACTGGGTAGTTGTAGTTAGGTCAGCAGTTCCATATGCTAATAACTTTGGCCCCATTTGACGAATCTCCTCAAAACGTTCCGAAAAAGTACTACTTTTTGACTAGTTTGTGCATAGAAAGTTTTGGGGTGATCCATCAAGCAGGGGCTATGAACAAAGGGGGATACCAAAACACAAAATCCCCATGCAATTATCAATGACTTTTTTAAGAAGGGCTATGCCAGAAACTGCTGAATGGAATTTCACCAAATTTGGCAGGAAGCTAGATCTTGATCTGCGGATTGTGCTTTTTGTGATTTGGTGTAAATCCATTCAGCAGGTTTTTTTTTTTTAAATTAAGGGTAAAAAATATTTGTATATCTGGATGGTTGGTTCCACGAGAGGCTCGAGAGATCCTCATGGGAGTGCCAATTTAAAAAGGAAGCGTTCTCATTGGCCCAGGGACCTTTTTGTCCCTTTGGACAATTCACTCCCACGAGAGGCTGACTCTCACGCAAGCGAGCACTCTGATTAGCTGCCAAAATAAAAGAAAAATGTTGCTGCCAGCCATTACAGGACTGGGGGACTTAGTACCCTGTCCTGAAGTAGTAAATGAAAAAGAATATTAGGGGGATCAAGGCTACCCGTGAAGCGTATGGTATAGGGTCAATGTTTCACATAACATGCTTACTACACACAAGGGAGCGAGTTGTATCTGTGATGGCATTAATGATGCTTCATATTATTCTGAGCTATTTTGCAGTTACTTTCATAGCTATAATGCCATACCTGTTTATACAGCATTGTGTGCAAAAGAAGTTTGAATGATGTCATCGGTGATGTCATAAATTATGTCATATAATATGTCATGAGTATTGTAATATGTAAGATCATAAGCAGTGCATGGCGGGAGTGCAAGTTGTAGTTATCTCTGCTAACTATGACTGGTGAATTTCTATGTTTTTTTTTAGTTCAAAACATTAATGGTATCACTGACATATTCATCTAACTATAACGTTTCTTTAACCTTTGTTTTTTCAGTGACTATACAAATACATATATATATATGTATATATATATATATATATATGTATAGTCACTGAAAAAAACAAGGGATAAAGTAACGTTAAAGTTAGGCAAAACGTTCAGTAACAGCATAATGTTTTAAACTGAAAAAAACCCACAGAAATTCACCAGTTATACTTATAGTTATCTCCAGTAACTATAACTCGTGCCCTAAGGTAACTATAACTCACTCCCCTCCATGCACATTTTTCTCATCAATAATTTCATTACAAATGTTCGTTGATATTATCAATGATGTCATATAAGATGTCATGAGTGATGCAATATGTGGGTTAATTAGCAGTGCATTGCGAGGTCGCAAGTTATGGTTACCTTAGGGCACAAGTTATAGTTACTTGAGCTAACTAAAACTATAAATGGTGAATTTCTGTGTTTTTTTTTTAAACATTACATTGTTACACATAATTTCACCTGAATATAACATTACTTTAACCTTTGGCTCTTTCAGTGAATTTCTAGTTTTTTTTTCATGTAATAGTAATATTTTGTTACCATACATATAGCTTAACCCCGCTGCGTATGGCCTTCGGCCTTGCGTGGCGTGGGGTTGGCCACAGGACCTGGCCTCCAGCCAGGCCCTGCTTCAAACCCCCGTAGACAGCCAACCCCACGCTGCCCACGGCTTTTCATCATGCGCGACTTGGGGTTGGCTGTAGGACCTAGCTTGCAGCCAGGTCCTGCATCCAACTCCCCGCAGGCAGCCACCCGGAGGCAGCCAACCCCATGCCGGGCACAGCTTGGGGTTGGCTTCGGTGTCTGGCTCTGTCATGACAGATATCTCGTCTGGTGAAATATAAATCAAGGATATAATTGAATTGTTTGTTTCGGCCGACGTGACGTCTGTCACCGTTGTGATGAAGAAACCCGTCTGCCGAAATATAAATGAGGCCTTAATCCTGAAGACTGAGTAGAAGCTTTGCCGCTGATGCTGAAGAACCCAGCATGTCATGTCTCTGTGCCTGTCCCCTGCATTTGAAGCATTTCTTTAGCAAAGGATGATCTAATGAGGTCACCAATGATCATGTTATCAAGTTGAATTCACCACATTTCTCCAGCACCCAATGATCTTGTGAGATCTGTGTATCATCACCTTGCATTTGCTGCATATCTTCAATGACCTATAGTCATGTAAAACCCAAGTGCATGCACCCGGCGCCTCCTGTTCTCTCCTTCTTCATCGATTGGCACTTCCTTTCCCCCATGTGGCCCAGAACGTGTCTTCTGCCTCCTGGTGAATCAAAAAGAAATCTTTCTTGACCAAACGAATCAATCACAGTGTAGACAGACACTAAGACATTAACTTAATTCATTTCTTTTATTATTGAAGGCACATCATCAGACACTGAAGAAATGTGGTGAATGAATATTAGGAAACAGGTGACATAGAGGGTCATTAGTCACTGAAAAACTGACGTGGGCTCTTGCACTCTGAATGGTCGCTTGAAGAAATTATGCATTACCCAACAAAAGAGGCAAAACAGTTTAGTAAGGTGGAGTATTATGTGGTGATGCTGTTTAGGCTTCACAATGCAATACTCTCATTGACCCCAAAAATGGTCCTTGGATTCACAATAATAAATCCTTAACTCAGTCCTGGTAGTATAGGAAAGAGCAGTTAGGCTTTACTAAACATGTGTTAAGCATTTCAGAGTACCAATTTGGACAATAAGTAAATGGCACGACTCAATAGAAATCCAGCACCAATTTATAACAAGCATTGGCATAGCCAATAGGTCTCGCCTTTGGGACCTTATAAGTGTTTACCCATGCAACAGTTGATGTTGTTGCACCAAGGATATTGTGCTGCATAACTAAATACTTATAAGGTCCCAAAGGCGAGACCTATTGGCTATGCCAATGCTTGTTATAGGAAGCTAGAGGAGGGCCCTCAAATGAGAGGACAGGTGAGACCTAGGTTGAAGTCTGAGTAGCAGTCTAGCCGCCGAGTTCTGCACCACCTGAAGTCTATCGAGAAGATAGTCAGGGAGAACAAGGTAAAAGGTATTCCCGTAGTCGAGTCTCATCGTGATCAGGGCCTGCACCACCTTTCTACCAGCAGAGTCAGATATGTGTATGCCTGAACATGTGAGAACAGAGTAATGGTTTCCTCTGATTGAGAAATATGTGAATGAGGACATACCGACTAAGTCCAAGGACTTCTAATATTTTCCCAAAAATATACGGGTATTAAACTCAAATCAACTATTCATACATGAGAATAATCCTCGAACCACAAAATCCTGCTGTATTGTGCTGAATCAAATATGAATCATGGAGCAATGTAAAAATATTTGGAACCTCCCAGTAATCCTTTACCTCTTTGGGACATGATACTTTTATACATTACTCAAATATTACATCCATCAACCTTTTGAGGCTTCTATTTCAAAATTGTAAATGTAATATGGGTACTGGGGTAACATACTACTATGACCAACACACTTAAACAACATGTTAGGCTAACAAAACAATAAATTCCATTTATTGAAAAATTAATTCAGAAGTATTTTCTGCCCGACAATACAGCAGACTTGACAATTATGAGAGCTCACCGAGTCCCTGGGCAAGCTCGAAATCCGCATTCGAAATATCCTCAAACAGTTCTGGTGAACTTTTCCGACTACTGGATAAAAGAACGGATTTTGTTGAAAACGACATACCAGAAGTCGTTTGGTTTATTGGGAGAATTTTCTTTTCAAGTCTACCCAGATATGACGGTGGAAGTGGCTAAGAGACGTAGAGACTTTCGGAATGCATTAGACTGTCAAAGAATTGGGTGCACAGGCTTTATTAGTGAAACAATTTAAGTTAAAAGTGCTGTATGAGGGCCGTTTTCAGTTTTTGGCTTCTGTACAACAGGCACAAGTATTTTTAAAATCAGTACATAACTTCGAGGGCAGCTCAGCATAGTTCGTTAGAATAACAGCGACAATGGGGAAGCCCCAACTCGCTCCTTTGGGTGAAGCACTGGGTGCAGTTTCATGGCACCTGATTAAAGCGATTATGACCCCCACCCCCTGGGAGAGAAGGCAGGTATCATCCTGGGAAGGGAAAAGTAGACTGGGTGAGACAAGGATGGGTGAATGGGCTGAAAGATTGGGGGGGTGGGGAGAGTTGGGTGTGCATAGTGGTGGGGTAATAGCAGTGCTTTAAAACAACGAGCGAGCGCGGCAGCCTGCTGAGCTGACCACACGCTCGTGCGTCATGGCCTTTTGCTTGCGATTACCCGCACGGCCGCCATGTGTTTCCAATTATCGCGCCCGCGTCTGGGCACGATAATTGGAAACAGATGCCGGCCGTGCGGGTAACCGCACAGAAAAGGCCATGACGCACGAGCGTCTGGTCAGCTTTCTGAAGCCCCTACAAGAAGTCTTGCGCTGTGCGAGCAGTGCTACGCACAGCAACGCTAGGCGCGAGACCTAAAAATAAAGAGCTTCTTTTTACCACTTACAATGTGCTGTGAGGAACAAGATGCAAGATGCAAAAACACAGCAACGGGGCCACTGCTGAAGTCGGACGAAAGTCAGATGGAGGTTCCTCTAGGTGCAGCTTCGAGTGCACCGGTCAGTTGCCGGACTGGTGACCAACAAACCTTGGCAACGGTAAGCACAGCAGATGGTTACTTCGACATACGGTGGTCCTGGGGAACACGGTAGCTGCCTGAAACTTCATGGGAGGCAGGACTACAGTTCCCATAATGCACTAGACCATCTGGATTTGAACGATCCCTCGAAGGGCTAGATGGCCACCCATTCTTCGGATCCGGAACGTTGTTTTACCTGCAGTTTGCAGAGGACTAGTACCACTAGTCCAGGGGAGTCTGGGGTGCTTCAGGCTCTCTTAGGGGATCCTTCTGTCTGGGGGAACTGAGATCTAGCCTAGCAGGAGCATTGAAACAGGTGCAGAGTATCCCTCTTTTTGTTTGTCCAAGTTCTGTTGTCGCAGACACGGGTCTCTTCTTTGTCCTGTTTGATGCAAGTTGATTCAGAACTGAGGTTTTGGTGTCGAGGGGTAGCCCTTAAATCCTAGATTTAGGGGTGCTAGGGGTGAGGCTGCAAGTGGCCAATGGGCTAGTCAGCCCCTGGGGTGACCACATCTGGGGGGTGTAGGACACCTTTTAAAAATTGCAGAAGTCTTCCTTAGCTATGCAGACCAGGCAGTCCACCCTATATGTGTGGCTAGCCTTCTGGGGTGTACACCTCCTGCATAGCTAATTTTCCACATGTCCGTGAGCAAATGTACCTGGGGCAGGGGGAAGGCTGCTTCATCCTTTGGGAGGCAGCCCCGATTCATATCAGAGGAGGTTTAGCCTATGAAGCTCACCGCCTTGATGTGCCACTTCACTAGCCATTCTGAGAGAGGAGGTCTGACCTCCTTCCTGCTCAGGCCTTTCTTCCTGACTCCTGGGAATGTTCTCACTGCCTGGAAGGAGGTCAGAATCCTGTCTTGGTGGCAGTAAGCACGGGCTGTCAGCCAGAGCACAGGAAAGGCTGGCGCAACCTGGTGGGCAACCTTTAAGGTAGTCACTTGGGTGCATGCCACATCGTCCTCGACACAAGAGTTGTGCAGGGGTGATGTGGCATATTATTTGATACCAAACACAACATATTTAGGCAGTTATCATAATGGAGCTGCCAACCTCGAGCTTGCCCGGGTGCCAGCCCATGTTATCCTAAGGACCGTCTATCACTTATAGTGTCCTTTAATGGTAAAGGCCACTATAGGGGCATATAAGTTTGCACTTACATGTCCACACCTTTAATATAATGCACCCTGCCTCTCGGGCTTTAGGAGGCTTTCCTTAGGGGTGACTGGCATATATTAAAAATAATGCATTGACTTTGCTTACATGGTGAGGGCAAAGTTGAGGTCAGGCAGTTTACACTGTCTCTGCAGTCTGCAATAGCATGCCTGCTGTCAGTAATTTACTTGGGTCACTAAGGTTGGCACAAACAGTTCTGAAAACCCCTGGGGGCCCCTTTACCACTCATGCCCTGGGTACCACTGGTTCAATATACTAGAGACTTATAAGGGGGGTAAAGTCCTTGTCAATTGAGGATGCCAATTTACACATAACAGTTTTAGGGAGAGAGCACTGGTACTGGGGCCAGGGCAGCAGGCTCCAGTGCACTTTTATAGCCATCAGCATTGGAGCAAAAAGGGTGTGGGGGGTGGCCATACAAAAAGGACACTTTCATAAAAACAGGATGTGGCGTTGCAGGGTACAAGCACATGTGTCTCTCAGATTCATCTGACGCACTGCTGTGCAGAGCTGCGTGAGTGAATAAATTATCACTGTCTGTGCTGGAGGAGCCTGATTATATCCAATTATGAGTGAAGTGGGTTTTTCCAAATGTCCAATATAGATACATTTTTACACAAAATCTTTAAAAGGAATTGACACAGAGAAGAACATTATCCTGTTGCTTGCCCACCGGTCCACAGCTACCTCCCTTTTGTGGATTCCAGGCACACAGCTCCTCCTCATAACACAAAGCACAGAATATGGGGAGGGGCAGTGAGCTCATTCTTTCAATGAGCGTGTTTCCGAAGTTCAGGTTCCCACAACACAGTCTTTGTTCAGGTGTTGCTAGCTGGCGAGGTTGTGCCTAATCTGCTGGAACTGGTTCAGTTTCAGTCAATATCAACACGTTACTTCATCTGAATGATGATTCAAAGCCATATCCTGCACCTGACTCTACATTTAATATCAGTGATGTGGGGTTTGAGGAAAAGTCAAAGGGGGACATGTGGGGAGGGGAGATAGACAGTTGTCTCATGCTACCACTATCACTAGGGAGTACCCTACAAATTATGGGGTACTTACACATGGTTATGGCTCTGTCATGTATGCATGGATTTCTGTGTATTTGATAATGTTAGTATGCCTGCTACGCCTTAATGCATGTTAGCATACTCTGTACCTGTGTATTGGTTGGCAATTAGTGAAAGCTTCACTTTGCATAAGTGTGCTAGGCCTAAGTTTCAGCTTCCAGAATTACCATGAATCTTCCTGTTTCATTTTGTGCAAGGTAAGACAGGTGTTGGTGTGTGCGTAATTGCCACATTGCTTCTGCTCACATTGCTTTGTAGCTGTGGGTACTATTACTTTTTTACACAATCTTTATTGCATTTTCACATACTGACGTCATCAGATGGCGATATAATGAAATGTACAATTAGAAATCTTCGAGCCATGGAAGTGGAAGCAGGGAGTGTCAGTAATTACTGATTAAGTAGCAAAAATGTCAAGGAAAACAAATCCGCCGTACACATGGTCCATTGGAATGCAATCAGAATAATCTTAAAACATACGCAATTAATCCCATCCCTTCCCTCCCCTAAACTGGACATCGTCATAGAATTCATATATATACCTGCATCATGCAACTGGGTGGAGACATCCTTCTGGGGACATGACTAGTGGGCTCAACAAGCCCACCAAGAACAAGCATTGATAGTAGAGGGCCTCATGATTAACATATCAAGCCTGAGGGCTTGTTACTGAAACGTAACAGGGTGGCATAGGGATATTACATCTTATAGTAGAACAGTGGCACTAGACCATGGAGGACAGAGCATACAATAGACAGACCCCCCAGGATATTGCAGCATGGATTAGCAAATTTAGCGGCACAAATATGGAAATTTAGTGGCACAAATATGGAAATTTAGCGGCAATTTTGCGGCACTTTATGTTACTCATAATCATTCATTTTCAGCCTGAAATCAAACTGTTTTAGCAGAGTATTCTACTTTGAATTAGGCATGTTTAAAGTGTCTGTAGCTCTACAGAAGCACAGCTCCTGTCCTAACCTCATAGGAGGGAGCTCCCTGGGATGTTCTAGCGCCCATGTATGCACCCCTGCCGGGGCACCGCTGCCTCCTGGATCCGTGAGGCAGGACACCTCTTCCTCAGGCTCCCTAGGGCGCAGGATCGTAGTGACTGATCCAAATAAGTGAGACAGACTGCAAAGGGAGGTCACCTCCTGCTTACCTGGTCCAGTCCTCATAGGTCGACTTGAGCAAACATAGCCTGGCCTCAAAAGGGAATCTTGTCCCGAAGATTTTGGAAAGGACGCTTGAACATAAAGGATTACTTTCTAGACCCCAGCTTAAAAGGTTTGAGAATGTTTTACTCTTCCGCTCCTTTTTGCACCATGTCATCAAGTACATTACCAAATAGTTTAGATCCTCTAAAATGTAATTTTTTAAGTAGACCTCTCTGAGTGGAGTCTGTTTTCCATGGCTTCATCCAAAGCAGTCTAGGACCAGCTATTGAAGCCCCAACCGATGCTGCGGCTGCCCACAAGCTTTTATTTTCTTGTTTCCCTTTTGGTCTCCTATTTTTCTTTTTTCCCCTGCTCCCATAAATGTTACTTCTACGCACGGTGCCAAGATCCTGTGGCGCAGGAGGTATTTGTTGTAGATAATTTGATAAAGATTTTAGATGGTGTTTGCAATTCCATTTTAGTAAGCAAAATACACGACTAACTGTAATTGCGTGTTTGCCCAATTTTCAACTTTTGTAATGATTTTAAGTAAACGAGTAATGAATCTTTCCTTCTTCAAGTAGGTTTGCAAATGTTGCTCTTTTTAACACGAAATTCGTGAGCCCTAAAGAAGAAGCCCTGCTTTCTTCATCTGACAAACCTTCGCACACCTTGCAAAGAATCTCTGGAGCCGAACAGCACAGACACCACAAAAAGCGATGAGCAGAACTATGCCACAGCAAAGTTCCTGGCTTGGACAGAAACTGATGTGGGCACAGCACAGACCAATTTGTGTGCAGCGTGGCACAGACAATAGCTACTCCAGAGGGTATGACAGAAGATGGAAGTGCGGGGGGCTGGGGAGGGGCAAAAGAGTAAGCAAAGAAATCAAGTATGGTTGCTTGACAAGCCTTCGCTTGTGCGTGCTGCACTCAAGGTGGTTGAGGAAAACATACCTCAGGTTTGGTGCATAATTTCTGCAGCACCAGAATGGGCTCACACGAGGAATCCGACATCTCATTGGGTGCTACTGAAATATGTTTAAAAAACAAAATCTAAAATGATTCGTAGTACATTAAAACGAAGAACAGATTTGTTTTATATGTTTGTCTTTCGAATGGTGTTGAGACTGTTCCTTTCGGATTGGCAATAAACTTAAAGATGGGGTCATTTGCCCTACCGATTGAAAAACACAGACAACATTTAAAAAATACCACGAGTAAATGCTCATGGAGACACGGATGCTGGCCTTTGTGGTGGATGGTAAAAAAAAAAAAATCTCCAGCACATGTGTAACTTTTATGACGTTAATATGCCACTTCCAGTGATGATGCCGGTGATGCATGGATGCAACAGTGTTGCAGCCATGTGACACCATCTGAAAAAATTACAAGTTGACCCGTCTGGAGGAAATCTTATCCATTATAAACTTTATTTAACTCCTAATAAGGAGGAAGTTTTTCCACTGGAAGAAACAGTTCAAGGCCTGCCAGGTCAGAAAACGTGTAATTACAGGAACTGTAAAGATGCCAAAGAAGTACAATAGTGATGAACTGCAACAGCTGCCAAATGTATTTTATAGAGAGAGACTTGCGGTCTCACTTAGTCGAATAGAGAAAAAAGGCAGTATTGTCTCTTCCTGAAAACCTATATGGTCACTCTGTTCACAAAACCAGATGCCAAATCTCTTCCTCTTGGAGGATTAAGAACTTGTTGATGGGAGTTCTGTTTCCTTCAGGTTTGCAGGTCCTTGGTCACTCCATGAGTCAGGGGGCTGCCCAGGGCCGTTTCTACCACTAGGCAGGACTAGGCGGCAGGGCCGTTTTTAGGTGTTTTGCCGCCCTAGGCGAGAATTGAAAAATGCCGCCCCCTCCCTTTTACTACCATCACTCTCTCCCCCTGTCATCCAGGTGTTGGGGAATAGAGGCCTGCTTTGGTGCCTCTCTATCTAGTCTGGACTGTCAAATCCGTATTAAAGTAAGTCATCTGTGTCAATTGTTGCGGCTATGTAAGTGTTATTGCCCTGTTCTGAGGGTATTAACTCAGTTATGCTATCATGGGCTTGAGTTGGGAGAACAATAGGGCTACTGGCCTCTACCACCTCCAATCACACCCAACACAGGCAGATACACAGACCCACGCAGAATCAAACCAACCCATAGTATGCTGCTTTATGGGGCGAGATTCTCAAGACAGAGCAAGCTTTACCTTAGACAAGATATCAAGCAATGCCAGGATAATCTTTTTCGGGGCCAGTTCTGGATTCAGGCATGCAAATACTTCTGCCTGCTTGATAAGCATCAACTGAGGGTGTTGTGGGAGGAGTGCTTATCAATGCGCACTCTTCAGTCTTCCCCCAACATAACCTAGATGCCCTCTTCATCACTGAAACCTAGTGCACAACCTCCCTCCTTCACACACATCCTGGACATCCTCATCCCAGATGGTTATAGAATCCAACATATAGACAACACACTCAAAACAGGAGGGGGTTTGCAGTCATACATAGAACATACTGATCTGGCACTGTTCACAGCTCGACAACACCTACGTATTTCAAGCTCTTCTCCTGCCGCTTTTCTCCCTCAATATCCGAAAAGCACTCTTACGTGACGTCTAATCTTTAGACTCTGTTTACTCTCTGAAATAACTGTGCAGACTTACCCCATGTACCGACATATACTCCTTACGTAACTAGTGCAACTGCTACTGTTTATCGAATACCCCCTATGTACAACGTTGCATACACTGTTTCCCAAGTCAACACACTCTGGCGTAACTACCTCAGAACCTTACGGACCACTTTTCATATTGTTCACCATATACGTCCCATATACTCTGTTGCTATGTATCTGTGCTTACTCCTTATGACTGCATTTACTCCATATGTAACTCGAGCTATTGCTACTGTTTACTGTATACTTCCTGTGTATATTGTGGCTATACATTTATTCCACATGTAACTCGTGCAACTACTACTGTTTATCTTATACCTTTCCTGACCCCTGACCTTGACTGGTAGGTCGCTCCCCCACCACACAGCTCCGTCTGTGTGCCCTGCTGCTGCCCCTGATTGTGCTCGTTTTTCATTTCTGTGCCCCCTTGCTGCCCCTGATTGTGCTCGTTTTTTCCTTTCTGTGCCCCCCTTGCTGCCCCTGATTGTGCTCGTTTTTTCCTTTCTGTGCCCCCTTGCTGCCCCTGATTGTGCTCGTTTTTTCCTTTCTGTGCCCCCTTGCTGCCCCTGATTGTGCTCGTTTTTCCTTTCTGTGCCCCCTTGCTGCCCCTGATTGTGCTCTGTTTTTTCCTTTCTGTGCCCCCTTGCTGCCCCTGATTGTGCTCGTTTTTCCTTTCTGTGCCCCCTTGCTGCCCCTCATTGTGCTAGTTTTTTCCTTTCTGTGCCCCCTTGCTGCCCCTGATTGTGCTCGTTTTTTTTCCCTTTCTGTGCCCCCTTGCTGCCCCTGATTGTGCTCGTTTTTCCTTTCTGTGCCCCCTTGCTGCCCCTCATTGTGCTAGTTTTTTCCTTTCTGTGCCCCCTTGCTGCCCCTCATTGTGCTCGTTTTTTTCCTTTCTGTGCCCCCTTGATGCCCTGATTGCGCTCGCTTTCCCTTCTGTGCCTGTTTCCCGCCGCTGCGCCTGCGGCCCCGCCCCCTCACTGCCCATTCGCTGCCCCATTCCCTGCTCCTCCCTCCCACCTCCCCATTTATGGCGGCCGCTGCGTAGTGAAGAGAGCGACCCCTGACCTTGACTGGTAGGTCGCTCCCCACCACACAGCTCCGTTTGTGTGCCCTGCTGCTGCCCCTGATTGTGCCTCGTTTTTCCTTTCTGTGCCCCCTTGCTGCCCCTGATTGTGCTCGTTTTTCCTTTCTGTGCCCCCTTGCTGCCCCTGATTGTGCTCGTTTTTTCCTTTCTGTGCCCCCCTTGCTGCCCCTGATTGTGCTCGTTTTTCCTTTCTGTGCCCCCTTGCTGCCCCTCATTGTGCTAGTTTTTTCCTTTCTGTGCCCCCTTGCTGCCCCTGATTGTGCTCGTTTTTTTTCCTTTCTGTGCCCCCTTGCTGCCCCTGATTATGCTCGTTTTTTCCTTTCTGTGCCCCCTTGCTGCCCCTGATTGTGCTCTGTTTTTCCTTTCTGTGCCCCCTTGCTGCCCCTGATTGTGCTCGTTTTTTCCTTTCTGTGCCCCCTTGCTGCCCCTGATTGTGCTCGTTTTTCCTTTCTGTGCCCCCTTGCTGCCCCTCATTGTGCTAGTTTTTTCCTTTCTGTGCCCCCTTGCTGCCCCTCATTGTGCTAGTTTTTTCCTTTCTGTGCCCCCTGCTGCCCCTGATTGTGCTCGTTTTTTTTTCCTTTCTGTGCCCCCTTGATGCCCTGATTGTGCTCGTTTTCCCTTCTGTGCCTGTTTCCCGCCGCTGCGCCCTGCGGCCCCGCCCCTCACTGCCCATTCGCTGCCCCATTCCCTGCTCCTCCCTCCCACCTCCCCATTTATGGCGGCCGCGCGCAGCGGGTGCGCCGCTGGCGCACCAAAGGCGCGCCTAAGGCAAGCCCGTCTGCGCCCGTCCGCGCCGTGACCGCGCCCAGCGCCAGACCCCCTGGTCCGGGCATCCCCCGCGCCCGCCACATCAACAGACGCCGATACGACGCCAGCACCCTCCACGTACTCAACCCCGGAAAAGATCACGCCTGCTACCAGGCCACCCCGAAGCGCACCCAAGGGCCCTTCACCTGCCGGAACTGCAGCTTCGCCAGCACCCGCCCCGCCAAACCACCGCCCAGGAAAGAACCCAACTACCTCAGATGCATCCTCCTCAACACCCGCTCCGCCTGCAAACACGCCATCGAACTCTGGGACCTTCTCGACTCAACCTCCCCAGACGTCGCATTCCTGACGGAGACCTGGCTGAATCCCGCTTCAGCCCCCGACATCGCCATTGCCATCCCGGACGGATACAAGATCACCCGCAGGGACCGCACCAACGGAGTCGGAGGAGGCATCACCATCGTCCACAGGAACACCCTCAGAGTCTCAACCAACACCGATGACACCCTCAGCACCGCCGAACACATGCACTTCCAGATCCACACCGATCCCAACACCACCCTCAGAGGAACCCTCATCTACAGACACCCCGGACCCCGACCACAGTTCAGCGATTCCATCGCTGACTTCGTCAGCACACACGCCATCGCCTCCACGGACTACATCCTCCTCGGGGACCTGAACTTCCACCTCGAGAACAACAAGGACACCAACTCCACCACCCTGATCGACAACCTCGCCACCCTCGGACTCAGACAGCTCGTGACTACACTCCACCCACGCCGCCGGCCACACGCTCGACTCCATCTTTTCCGCAAGCCCACACGTCTCCTTCAACCACACCTCCGAACCCCACTGGACTGACCACCACTGCATCCACTTCACCTACAGGAAGCCCACCACGCACCACCGCACCGAACAAATGCCTCGCCGCTGCTGGAGCAGAGTCACGGAAGACCAGCTAACCACAACCTGAGCCCTGAGCCCACCCGCCGAACCCTCCGACCCCGACACCGCTGCCCGCAACCTCAGACAGTGGATCGACGACTGCGCCAACACCCTCGCCCCGCTCAAGAATCCGCCCAACAGCCACACCAGCAAGAAAGCCACCTGGTTCACCGAAGACCTCCAGGCCTCCAAACGAACATGCCGAAAACTGGAGAAGATCTGGCTCCGCGAACGGACAGCGGACAGCTACGCCGCCCACAAGAGCGCCACCCGCAGTCACCATCACCTCATCAGATCCGCCAAAAGGGCCTCACTCAAAGACCGCCTAGACAACAACGCACACAACAGCAAAGAGCTCTTCAACATCGTGAAGGAACTCTCCAACCCCAGCTCCAACACCAACGACATCCAGCCGTCGCGAGACCTGTGCGACTCACTGGCCACCTTCTTCCACCGCAAAATCGCCGACATCCACGACAGCTTCAACACCACGACCGCCCCGGCAACCACCGAGACCACTGCCCCCACAACCACCAACCGCCTGCTCTCCTGGACCAACATCAACGACAAGGACACCAGCGAGATCATGAACACCATCCACTCCGGTTCACCGCTAGACCCGTGCCCTCACCACATCTTCAACAAAGCCAGTACAGCCATCGCGCCCCATCTCCGGAAAATAATCAACATCTCCTTCGAGACAGCAACCTTCCCGGAAAGCTGGAAGCACGCCGAGATCACCGCCTTACTCAAGAAACCCAAGGCAGACCCCAAGGACCTCAAGAACTTCCGACCCATCTCTCTGCTCTCGTTCCCCGCAAAGGTCACCGAGAAAATCGTCAACAAACAACTGACCCGCTACCTCGAGGAGAACAACATCCTGGACCCTTCCCAGTCCGGCTTCCGCAGCAACCACAGCACCGAAACCGCCCTCATCGCCGCCACCGATGACATCAGGACCCTGCTAGACAACGGAGAAACAGCAGCCCTCATCCTCCTGGACCTATCAGCCGCCTTCGACACGGTCTGCCACCACACACTACGAACACGCCTTCACGACGCCGGGATCCAAGAGAAGGCCCTGGACTGGACCACATCCTTCCTTTCCGGCAGAACACAAAGCGTCCGCCTCGCCCCCTTCCGATCCAAGGCCACCAAGATCATCTGCGGCGTACCCCAAGGCTCCTCCCTCAGCCCAACGCTGTTCAACATCTACATGGCACCCCTTGCCCACGTCGCCCGACAGCACAACCTCAACATCATCTCCTACGCCGACGACACCCAGCTGATCCTCTCCCTCACCAAAGACCCTCACACCGCCAAAGCCCACCTCCACGAAGGAATGAAGGCCGTCGCCGAATGGATGAGGACCAGCCGCCTGAAGCTGAACTCGGACAAGACGGAGGTCCTCATCCTTGGTTCCAACCCTTCATCCTGGGACGACTCCTGGTGGCCAACATCACTGGGAACAGCCCCGCCACCCACCGACCACGCACGCAACCTAGGGGTCATCCTCGACCCCACCCTCTCCATGACTAAGCAGGTCAACGCCGTTTCCTCATCCTGCTTCAACATCCTCCGAATGCTCCGCAGGATCTTCAAGTGGATCCCCACCGAAACAAGAAAAACAGTCACCCAGGCCCTCGTCACCAGCAGGCTGGACTACGGAAACGCCCTCTACGCAGGAACGACGGCTAAGCTCCTGAGACGGCTGCAACGCATCCAGAACGCCTCTGCACGTCTTATCCTCGACATCCCCCGACGCAGCCACATCACACCCCACCTGAGAGACCTGCACTGGCTCCCTGTCAACAAGAGGATAACCTTCAAGCTCCTCACCCACGCACACAAAGCACTCCACAACTCCGGACCAGCCTACCTCAACAGACGACTCAGCTTCTACACCCCCACCCGCCAGCTCCGCTCGACCAGCCTCGCCCTCGCCACAGTCCCCCGCATCTGGAAAACGACCGCCGGCGGCAGATCCTTCTCCCACCTCGCCGCCAAGACCTGGAACACCCTCCCCACCAACCTCCGACAGACCCAAGACCTACTGGCCTTCAGAAGACTCCTCAAGACCTGGCTCTTCGATCAGTAGCAGCACCACCCCCCTCTTCCCCCAGCGCCTTGAGACCCTCGCGGGTATGTAGTGCGCTTTATAAGTGACATGATTGATTGATTGATTGATACCTTTCGTGTATATTGTGGCTATATATTGTGCCTACTACCTGTTTATATTTACATAATGTTTAACTCTTGTAACTAAGACTTTGCCATCTATGTAAAGGGCTCTGATACCTTTGGGTCGAGTTTGCGCTATAAAAAACTCTATAAATAAAAAAATATAATTACTATAAATGTCTGCATTTGTATTTGACTAACGTAGAGAAACAATGGAAGGGACGAGAAATTCACAATGGAGCCTACGTGCAGATTTAGAAATGTTGCTTACAAGAAGCAGCCCAGTTCTGTGGTACTTCGGAAATCCTCGCCATCAAACGTCAAATATCCCAAGATTCGGTTCAAAGTCTGGTCTACACGAGTAAATATGCCGGGTTATTGATAATTCACCAATATCAATGGCTTATTCATTTCTAAAGGCAAGTTTGGTGGTTTAAAAATACCTCATCTGGCTGCCCAGTGTATAGTTTTATTGCAGCGGCTCCCAGCTCTCTTTTATTTAAAGGACTGTATTGATTTTGCAGGCTCCTAAAAGGCACTTGCAAGCCAGGGTAATATAACAGTTGCTTTTCCACGGAAATCTATCAAAAGGAATTTCATGGATTGTAAAAAGGGCCACACTCAGCAGATTGCTCTAACTGGGGCTTCACCGGGAGCAGACACGTAATACTAGTTATACACTTTATTAAATAGAGTTGGCAAAGAAGTTAAATAATAAGCAGAATTTTTCGAAGTAAATTGCCTTTTTTCATAAACCATTTCCTCTAGTAATCCATTTGATTTACATTCGGCAATATCTAATGATCTCTTATCTACTGTTGCTTCAGTATATATTACATTTACGTTATATGTCTCAATGCAGACATTGTCTATACCCGTCATTGTGGTTACTCTGTTCCTAGACAATATTGACAAACCCACTTCTAAGGAGCAGCTGCCCCAACAGAGGAGTAACCCATTGTTGTACTTTTTAAAATCCAAAATGGACTTTCTCACCGGGACCATCTCTCGTGGTGTGTCTATCTGCAGTCTTCAATGCATGTATTTCAGGAAACTTTAATACCAATGGTATTTGTTTTAGCAGTTTTATATAGCGCAAACTTGGCCCAAAGGTATTGGAGCGCTTTACATGAGCACCAGTTATATTACACAAGGAAACATTCATTTTAGTTTTTTTAAGTCATATGGAGACTAAGTGATTTGCTCAGAATCACAGGCTGCTGAGCTGACGCTGAGACTCGGCCTGTTTCCCAGTTCTAAAGTCAGCAGCTCTGGCGGTTTCCCCACAATCTCTTAGAAATGAAAGTCAGTGATTATCACGTGAGAGCATGTTTGTTTTACTTCTGGGACCTTTAGTTTAGGTTGTGTCTCTTACGGATTCATGGGAAACGATATCTTTGTGGCATATCTAACAATTGTCGAGTTTCCTTTGACAAACGTTTTGATTGAGTTTGTCACTCACGCACTGCACTGCACGTGCACTGGTAGGAGCCAACAGTAAGTAGAGCGGCAACACCAGCAGCATGTGCCTAGCCCTGACATCCCTTAATGCTGCCTGTAGAGTCAGCTCACGCATAGGCCTGGGACACTGCCGCACAGGCAGTCAAAGCCTAACAATAGTCCTGCACTGCCCAAATAAATGCCACACTTGCCTGAAAGTAGTCCCGCACTGCTCCGTACCGCAGCTTTGGTAAAGAAATGCCGAACTGTGCACTTGCCTGAACGTTAATGAAAGCCAACAAACGGTTGTTCAGATGCTGTTCGGGGCTCAAATGGGCTCGAGCCACTCGTCGCCAAAGCGTGTTGTAAAGAACATTAGCAAACCGAGTCATACTTTACTTAGCCAGGAGGACCTAACTGACCAGGCCTTAAATTAGCCCCCTATATTTTTTTTACATCTGATCTACCCTGCCTGCTGCTGCCAGCCGACCCGGATCCCATCCCGGCCTCCCCCCGGTACCTGATAAGCCTGCAGGCGGCCCGCAGCGCCGCAGTAACTCTCTCTGCTCTGCCTCTGCTTGCCGGCCGCGCACGCATAGGCACAGCCCCCGCGGCCGCTGTGGCGCCGAACGTGACCTCACGTCACGTCACCCTGGTCATGTCGACGGTTTCTAATTGAAGGCGAGCCGCGTCCGCGCTACGCTACCTGGTAGATTCGGATTCATTCAATAGAAGTCAGAAGAGAGTAAAGAACTCAACTCATGTTTTTAACTTTTGCCACGGCTACCCTCCACCTTTTGCCGCCCTAGGCAGCCGCCTAGTCCTGCCTAGTGGTAGAAACGGCCCTGCTAGGCGGCTGCCTAGGGCGGCAAAAGGTGGAGGGCGGCCGTGGCAAAAGTTAAAAACATGAGTTGAGTTCTTTACTCTCTCCTGACGTCTATTGAATGAATCCGAATCTACCAGGTAGCGTAGCGCGGGCGCGGCTCGCCTTCAATTAGAGACCGTCGACATGACCAGGGTGACGTGACGTGAGGTCACGTTCGACGCCACGGCAGCCGTGGGGGCTGTGCCTATGCGTGCGCGGTCGGCAAGAAGAGGCAGAGCAGAGAGAGTTACCGCGGCGCTGCGGCCCGCCTGCAGGCTTATCAGATACTGGGGGGAGGCCGGGATGGGATCCGGGTCGGCTGGCAGTGGCAGGCAGGGTAGATCAGATGTGAAAAAAATATAGAGGGCTAATTTAAGGCCTGGTCAGTTAGGTCCTCCTGGCTAAGTAAAGTATGACTCGGTTTGCTAATATTCTTTACAACACGCTTTTGGCGACGAGTGGCTCGAGCCCATTTGAGCCCCGAACAGCATCTGAACAACCGTTTGTTGGCTTTCATTAACGTTCAGGCAAGTGCACAGTTCGGCATTTCTTTACCAAAGCTGCGGTGCGGAGCAGTGCGGGACTACTTTCAGGCAAGTGTGGCATTTATTTGGGCAGTGCAGGACTATTGTTAGGCTTTGACTGCCTGTGCGGCAGTGCCCCAGGCCTATGCGTGAGCTGCCTCTACAGGCAGCATTAAGGGATGTCAGTGCTACGTACATGCTGCTGGTGTTGCCGCTCTACTTACTGTTGGCTCCTACCAGTGCACGTGGTGTTTGCGCGAGTGACAAACTCAATCAAAACGTTTGTCAAAGGAAACTCGACAATTGTTAGATATGCCACAAAGATATCGTTTCCCATGAATCCGTAAGAGACACAACCTAAACTAAAGGTCCCAGAAGTAAAACAAACATGCTCTCACGTGATAATCACTGACTTTCATTTCTAAGAGATTGTGGGGAAACCGCCAGAGCTGCTGACTTTAGAACTAGGAAACAGGCCGAGTCTCAGCGTCGGCTCAGCAGCCTGTGATTCTGAGCAAATCGCTTAGTCTCCATATGACTTAAAAAAACTAAAATGAATGTTTCCTTGTGTAATATAACTGGTGCTCATGTAAAGCGCTCCAATACCTTTGGGCCAAGTTCGCGCTATATAAAACTGCTAAAACAAATACCATTGGTATTAAAGTTTCCTGAAATACATGCATTGAAGACTGCAGATAGACACACCACGAGAGATGGTCCCGGTGAGAAAGTCCATTTTGGATTTTTAAAAAGTACAACAATGGGTTACTCCTCTGTTGGGGCAGCTGCTCCTTAGAAGTGGGTTTGTCAATATTGTCTAGGAACAGAGTAACCACAATGACGGGTATAGACAATGTCTGCATTGAGACATATAACGTAAATGTAACATATACTGAAGCAACAGTAGATAAGAGATCATTAGAAATGTGGTTATAAAACCGGCAGATAAAGGAGGAGGTATAGTGTTACAAGACAAGGTGGCCTATAAAAACGAATGCCTTCGCCTTCTAGAGGATAGGCATAATTATAAACCTCTTCAAGAAGATCCTACTCCAAGACTTATATCAATAATTCAAGATCTAGTAACAGAGGCAGAAGCCCTTGGACACATTAGTAAAAAGGAAGCCCAATTTCTGACCACCTCTGAAGAGAAAATACCATACTTCTACACTATCCCCAAAGTACATAAAAATAAAATTCCTCCACCCGGCCGCCCCATAGTATCTGGTATAGGTTCTATTTTGGAACCCCTTTCTAAGTTCTGCGATTTTTTTCTGAAACCCCTAGTACAGGCTACTATCACCTATCTAAAAGACACCAAAGATCTGTTGGGGCAGATCAAAGATTTGATCTTTAACCCTAACACCTGTTTTTTAGTAAGCTTGGATATAGAAAGCCTCTATACTAGTTTACCTCAGGATGATACTTTGGAGGTTCTAAAAACATCACTAAATAGTATCATTTGGACATACCAAACTCCCAAATCATTTATTTTGAAATGTGCAGAACTGGCCCTAAAAGAGAACTATTTTGAGTTTGAAGGCCAACTGTATTTGCAAACATATGGGACTTCAATGGGGAGTACCTTCGCCCCTAGTGTAGCGGGTCTGTACGTTTACAATTTTGAACAAAAATTCCTATTGAATATTAACTCCTCACTTACAGCGAATATACGTTTTTACAAACGGTATATAGACGATGTCTTTCTTATCTGGGAAGGATCAGAAGATTCGCTGAACTCCTTCTTTGTCTGGATTAATGGATGTGACCCTAATTTGAAATTTACTCACACCTCAAGCAGGAGGAACATGACCTTCTTAGACCTGGATATCACAAACAACAATGGAAGACTTGAGACCAAAACACATTCCAAACCAACGGCTAGGAACTCTCTTTTACATTTCTCAAGTTTCCACCCTCGGTCTCTAAGAGAAAACCTTCCCTACGGACAATATCTGCGTTTACGCAGAAATTGTAGTAGTCTTGGGGATTTCAAAGATCAGGCACAGATGCTTACCACAAAACTAAAAAATCGTGGATACCCAGACACCATTATTAAAAAGCCAAGAAACGTGCTAGAAATCAGAACCGTGAGGGCCTTTTAGAACCAAAGACACTAACAGAAACTTCAGTTCCCTTGACTTGTGTGACCACCTATAACTCTGTATCTAATCAAGTGGCTAAAATTGTGCAGAAAAATTGGACTATATTAAACACCGGCATCCTCCAATGGGAAAAACCGTTATTTTCCTACAGAAAAGGAAAAAGCTTGAAAGATAGTCTGGTACACACAAGACCTCAGCCCCAAATCCGACATGAGAATACAATCTTGAATGCATGGGGCTTACCAAAAGTTACAGGACACTACCCTTGTGGTGACTGTAGTGTCTGCCACCTCACAAAACCAACGAAAATTCTCAATCTGGAACCAGGTAGAACCTGGGAAATACGCAGACACACGAACTGTAACTCCATGAATGTCATATACCTCATAACCTGTCCTTGTGGTCTGAGGTATGTTGGCATGACCAGTCGTAGAGTTAAAACTAGAATCTGCGAACATCGAAGTAATATCCGTTGCCAGCGCAACACAACTCGTATGACAAATCATTTTCTAGAACAGGGTCACACCCCTAATGACATGCAATGGGTTGTGATTGAGCAATTGGACCTTAGCACCAAGAACACCCAACAATTACTGTTAGATAAAGAGCAAAGATGGGTGTATCGAATGTCTACTAATATCCATGGGTTAAATGACAACATACCCTGGAATAGTTTAAATCGCTGATACCACCTTCTAAAAAATTGAGGACTGTATTGTTCTGATTGGGAGTTAATTTTGCACATTTATTAGCAAGTATTCTTCTTCATAACGAAAGATTATTTAATTCCTTCTTTCGTTTCTTTATACATGTAGCCCATCGTCGAGTTACTAAGTCAACCACCTTAGCGGGATACTTCAATCTAAAAATCAACACTGTAACCATTTAACACGCGTCTCACGTCATACACGTGATGACGTGCTCATCCTGCCCGGAAGTTGCTTTCATTACGAGACTTTCATAACGAGAGTCAGCACTCTAGTCTTGTCGATGCGCTTCACGTCACACACGTAATGATGAATAGACTCTGTCTTAGCGGGATACTTCAATCTAAAAGTTAACATTGTAACCATTTAACACGCGTCTCACGTTATACACGTGACGACGTGCTCGTCCTGCCCGGAAGTTGCTTCCATAACGAGAGTCAGCACTCTAGTCTTGTCGATGCGCTTCACGTCACACACGCAATGATGAATAGACTCGGTCCAGATGCTCTCCCGCAATTGGTCGAAATCCTCTTTTAACCAACTCCGGCTCCTCCATTCTTTTACCAGCCTGTTCCTGAGGATACCGCAATAGGTTGAGCAGCGGGAGAGACCATGACACGAAGTAAGATCTACTCGATTCAGAGTGTAGTTGGCTTCTTACAACCTTCGCCGCTACACCTTATGTATAATTCTTTGGCCCTGCCACCTTTAATCGTTTCTGGTGCAGATCGAGTTGTTTACATTGATTCCCTCCTTCGTTTTTATTCCCCCTTTTTTTCCCTGTTAGAGTACGTGACTTAAATGGCTCCCCCATCCCAGGATCAGAAGTGTGAGCCAGTCATACTAGTAGTGTAATTATCCAAATGCTAATTACTCTAATTAGTCACTGCATAAAATACCATTATAATAACGCAGCACAATCTAGCCGGCCCCACTCGGTTTAATACAAACCGCCGTTAAGGTGACTACCACGTATAGTCACACTTTTCTCTCACTGGCACCATTTCACTATAAGTAATACCGATTAAATAAGGCACAAAGTAAACGCCTTTTTCGATTGATACTTGATGGTTGATCACTATATTACACACAAACATGTCATATTGGATGCATGATCTGTGTTTGAAAGTGACTGCACGTATATCTGACACTGCGTGCTGTAGTTACAAAATTATAGGGCACCATCAATACGGTGAAGGCATAAGCTCCAGTTTTATGATTTTACATGTTAAATGTTCGTATTGTGTTGTGTTATGTCTTTCCTTTTTTAGGTACTAGCCCATTGTGAGGACCCTGAGTACGGTTAGTCCTCTTAGCATGTATGGTACTCCTTAGCGCGAGTACTGAAAATGCTTTAACACGTGGTTCATTTTTACCACTCACTTTTTCACTTCACTCACTAAGCACTTTATATGAGAGGTCCTGAAGAAAGCCCCAGCAATTTCCTAAGTGGGCTGAAACATGTTGACCATTAAGGGATAACACTGATATATAAGCATTACACTCAGTGAATTATCCTCTCTCTTGTTTTTAACATACCCTGGATCACTGGGAATAAAATAATTAACAGGCAGAATCCCAGAGGTATTTTTAGTTTCACATTTACTTCATCACATGCACTAACAGTACAACCCGCTCCACTGTAATCAGGTGTTGCAGCACAGCTGAGTGGCATTCGGCTACTCAGCTGGGACCCGATGATGAAGCATGACACCAACCAGGTTGGTGTGTGAGGGTTTTCTAGATAAACTTTCAAGTGCCAGACACTTCTATGTCAGATAGCTATATAGCTTGGCCGTCTCATTTTGTTTGATATATCATAAAGGGACAAGGACGGCTATCCACCAGTCCTAGCTCTCTCTTTGTTTTTTGAAATGTCTGCATTGAGACATATAACGTAAATGTAACATATACTGAAGCAACAGTAGATAAGAGATCATTAGATATTGCCGAATGTAAATCAAATGGATTACTAGAGGAAATGGTTTATGAAAAAAGGCAATTTACTTGAAAAATTCTGCTTATTATTTAACTTCTTTGCCAACTCTATTTAATAAAGTGTATAACTAGTATTACGTGTCTGCTCCCGGTGAAGCCCCAGTTAGAGCAATCTGCTGAGTGTGGCCCTTTTACAATCCATGAAATTCCTTTTGATAGATTTCCGTGGAAAAGCAACTGTTATATTACCCTGGCTTGCAAGTGCCTTTTAGGAGCCTGCAAAATCAATACAGTCCTGTAAATAAAAGAGAGCTGGGAGCCGCTGCAATAAAACTATACACTGGGCAGCCAGAGGAGGTATTTTTAAACCACCAAACTTGCCTTTAGAAATGAATAAGCCATTGATATTGGTGAATTATCAATAACCCGGCATATTTACTCGTGTAGACCAGACTTTGAACCGAATCTTGGGATATTTGACGTTTGATGGCGAGGATTTCCGAAGTACCACAGAACTGGGCTGCTTCTTGTAAGCAACATTTCTAAATCTGCACGTAGGCTCCATTGTGAATTTCTCGTCCTTTCCATTGTTTCTCTACGTTAGTCAAATACAAATGCAGACATTTATAGTAATTATATTTTTTTATTTATAGAGTTTTTTATAGCGCAAACTCGACCCAAAGGTATCAGAGCCCTTTACATAGATGGCAAAGTCTTAGTTACAAGAGTTAAACATTATGTAAATATAAACAGGTAGTAGGCACAATATATAGCCACAATATACACGAAAGGTATAAGATAAACAGTAGTAGTTGCACGAGTTACCTGTGGAATAAATGTATAGCCACAATATACACAGGAAGTATACAGTAAACAGTAGCAATAGCCCGAGTTACATATGGAGTAAATGCAGTCATAAGGAGTAAGCACAGATACATAGCAACAGAGTATATGGGACGTATATGGTGAACAATATGAAAAGTGGTCCGTAAGGTTCTGAGGTAGTTACGCCAGAGTGTGTTGACTTGGGAAACAGTGTATGCAACATTGTGCATAGGGGGTATTCGATAAACAGTAGCAGTTGCACTAGTTACATAAGGAGTATATGTCGGTACATGGGGTAAGTCTGCACAGTTATTTCAGAGAGTAAACAGAGTCTAAAGATTAGACGTCACGTAAGAGTGCTTTTTCGGATATTGAGGGAGAAAAGCGGCAGGAGAAGAGCTTGAAATACGTAGGTGTTGTCGAGCTGTGAACAGTGCCAGATCAGTATGTTCTATGTATGACTGCAAACCCCCCTCCTGTTTTGAGTGTGTTGTCTATATGTTGGATTCTATAACCATCTGGGATGAGGATGTCCAGGATGTGTGTGAAGGAGGGAGGTTGTGCACTAGGTTTCAGTGATGAAGAGGGCATCTAGGTTATGTTGGGGGAAGACTGAAGAGTGCGCATTGATAAGCACTCCTCCCACAACACCCTCAGTTGATGCTTATCAAGCAGGCAGAAGTATTTGCATGCCTGAATCCAGAAGTGGCCCCGAAAAAGATTATCCTGGCATTGCTTGATATCTTGTCTAAGGTAAAGCTTGCTCTGTCTCGAGAATCTCGCCCCATAAAGCAGCATACTATGGGTTGGTTTGATTCTGCGTGGGTCTGTGTATCTGCCTGTGTTGGGTGTGATTGGAGGTGGTAGAGGCCAGTAACCCTATTGTTCTCCCAACTCAAGCCCATGATAGCATAACTGAGTTAATACCCTCAGAACAGGGCAATAACACTTACATAGCCGCAACAATTGACACAGATGACTTACTTTAATTCAGATTTGACAGTCCAGACTAGATAGAGAGGCACCAAAGCAGGCCTCTATTCCCCAACACCTGGATGACAGGGGGAGAGAGTGATGGTAGTAAAAGGGAGGGGGCGGCATTTTTCAATTCTCGCCTAGGGCGGCAAAACACCTAGAAATGGCCCTGGGGCTGCCGAGAAATTTTTGATTGTCTGTGACTGAGTCAGTCACAGACAATCAAAGTGAGCGCTTCAATGAGATGGCCACAAGAGGTCCTCGTTTCCCAAAAGTTGAGAATTGAGAGAAATTTCGCGGGCAGTTTTGTAAAAATCGCGGCATTTTTACAAAACTGCCGATTTCGCGATTTTTTTGCAAATCGCGAAATCCTGCAGGGTCTGAATAGATAACACCCACAACAAGTGAAATTAGTCACCAGCAGTCGCCTGAGCCTTGAATGGGCAGTGTATTCCATTCCATAGCTATGGGCCACTTTCGCAAGCCCTGGTACGCCTCCCTACACAAGGCGCCGCTTTCAGCTGGCCCCCCCCTCCCCTCCTCAACACCTTCTCCTGCCACTGAGAGACAAGGGGCACAGCTGGGGACTTCCAGTGTCTGGTTGCTAAATCTGCAAAGCGCGACCACTCTGGAGCCCTTAAGCCTGGCAATATAATGCCAGAACACATAGTTCCACCGTCTGCCAGTGGTCCAGCTCAGTCAACTCTGACAAAGCAGTTCAGATATCTGCCCAATAAGAGGATAACGAGGGACAGACCCATAACGCATGCAGAAGATCCGCATCCAGAGTGTGGCAACAAGGACACCGAACAAAGAGAGGAGTTTGTGTGGCGTAAGGTAGGCCCAATGTAAGATGGAAAACTGCATTTGCGAGAAATGTTACTGGGGTAGTCAAGAAGGAAAGCCCATTCCTTATCATGGAGACCTCGTGCAAGGTCCTACTCCCACTTGGTCCTCAGGGAGCTAAGGAAACCATCAGGTGTGTACGCAGACCACAGTACATCCAGCGAATCACGTGGCTGCCATGACCCATAACAAGCATCGCCTATATATATTCATGAGTAACTGGTTCAGAACCACACGGCACTCAATGTTAATGGATATAGCAAACAATAGTAGCGTGTGTTCAGAAGAGTTTTTCCAGGTGACCATGAGTATGGATGAAATCTGGATGAGTCATGAGGGTTCCTCCTTCAAAGAGTGCACCGATCTTTGTCACTCCACCCTGCTCTCAGGGACGTAGCCTCCTCACCATCAGGGTACCCGATCATGTAGGGAGACCTCACAAAAGAATATTCAGAGCATAGTGTGCACATGGGACAGTATATTGTACAGCCACCCTCCAGTATCCAATAGCTATACGCAGTAGGAGAGGACAAGGTAATGGCGAACTGGAGCCTGGGCAGATCAGACTGTGTAGTTTACCCTGGCTAAGCATCGTGTTTGTATACTCAATCTCAGTCAGATTGTGGCCTGCCAGCCAATAGGATAGCCATTGTAGCTGCCCTGCTAAGCAGTAAGCTTTAAAATCCGTGGCGCCCATTCCACCCTGATTGGGGGGCAGCTGCATCTTTGTCAAACTAACCTGCGCCGTCCAGTGCCCCATACCAAATCATTCAATAGTGTGTTCAATGATTTGAAATCCTGGGATGGTACAAGCACTGGAAAATTTACAAAGTGGTATAATAGTCGGGGAAACATAGCTATTTTAGTGAGAGTCAGGCAACCCACCACTGACAACGGTAAAGTAATCCAAAAGCCAATTTGTGATTTAAGGAACTCGATCATTCTTAAAAGATTCCCATCCAACAAATCTTGTGCTTCACGGTATATTTGTATGTCTAAGTAACAAAATGTCTGGGGTGCCACATGAATATTGACATCCCCAAAGGGCTGGATAGGCCTATCATAAGTGTTCGCAAAAGAAAAGGCAGAGGGTTTGTCAAAGTTTAGGCGGAGGCCGGAGAAGTGGCCAAACGTTGAAATCCCTGCCAGATCCACACCGAGATCCTTCACATAAAATATCACATCACCGGTATACAATGACATCCCCCACCCCTGTGTATCTTGCCTAATACACTGTGCCAGAAGTTTCAGTGCCAGAACAAAGAGCAACGGGGAAAGCGTACATTCCTGTCTAGTGCCACGGCACACTCGATATGGAGAGGAGATATGTGGCCCCGTCCTAGCCTGTGCGATAGGACAGGTGTACAGCAATTTAACCCAGCGCAGGTAAGTGGGGTGAATATCAAATCATGTTATGGCAGCAAACATTAAATCCCAACCCAGGATATCGAAGGCCTGTGGGAGATCTAACGAGAGGCAACCAGAAACCAGGTATTGGCCACGAGCTACAGCCATGATCTTGTAAAAGTGGCGTTTGTTGAGTGAAGTGTTATGGTGCAGAACAAAGCCACGATGATCAACGAGTATCAAATGTAGGCGCAGGGGAGCAGTCGGCATGCCAGGACCTTGCTCAGGTTTTTATATTCAGTGTTGAGAATTGACAAGGGCATGGAAGAGGGCCTTTCATCTGGGGCCCTGCCTGGCTTTAAAAGAAAGGTGACAAACGCCCGTCTGGTGGTGGGGGGTAGCATTCCTTCCTCTATGTAGACCTTATAAAGCCGCTCCAAATGCGGCACCAGGAGTTTAGTGAAGGTGATTTAAATTTAATAGGGAGGCCATAAGACCCCCGACGTTTTACAACGGGTGAGATCATCAATGACACCCTGAATCTCACCGGGAGTGAAAGGGAGCGCCCAGAGCCTCCCTATACGTAGTCGACACCATAGGCAGTGTCAATTGCTCTAAAATGCGTGACGGGTAGGGGGGCTGCAAAAGGTGGTGTTAAAGGCACAAGATGCTACATTAATATCTATTTTGGGTAGTCACATGGTTGTTTTGAGGTGTGAGTATGGAGAAGATAGGTGTGGGTGAGGGCTTCGGTCGAATCATGTGCGCCAACAATGTACTAGATTTGTCAGCCTCAGTGTGAGTCTCTTGTACATAGGCCCTGTAATCAATAGCATGCATGCACTCTAGGAGCTAGGCATAGTTAATTCTGGCATCCTGCAACTGCAGTGGGTGCATATTCTTCATTCTCAGCTGCAGCCTTTTCTGGTGGACCGACTGTTCTCGACACGAACGAGGTCGCGAAGGACTGATTTGCAGACCCGCACTACCAAATTAATGGAGGTCCCCCGCACCACAACCATAAACCTCACATTCCACCAGCAGGGATGACGCAGTGTTAGTGTTCTCCGCAAACTAGGTAACGATCGTGTAGGCCACACTATCCCGAAATACTGCATCCTCCAAAAGCCGGGGTTGCAAGCGCCAGTAGGGATACGAGACAGCACCTGATCCCATGACAATGTGCGTGCGAAAGGATTATGATCCAATACCTAGGTATGTAGCATGAGCTACACTTGGCTGGAGAGAAGAGGTACAAAGGACTCTATCGAGGCGTGCATGCAATTTATGTGGGGGCAAATGAAACGAGTCTTCACGCATGCCATTATTACTACTACACCAAACATCAGACAGGGTCCTCCCCTGAACTTATTGCTGCAAAGCCTTGGCCTGCAAGACCAAACCCGCGCCAGGTAAAGGAGAATGGGAGTGGTCTAAATTAAAATCTAAAACAGCATTAACGTCCCCCTCTATTATCCAGGGATATTGCGCCCAATCGGTGAGTACAGTAGATAAGTGCGCCCAAAAACATCTTGCTCTGTATTAGGCGCGTATATATGACGTTACAACGCATGCAATTACAACTCATGCTTTTACAACGCAGTCTTTACATCGCAACTACCATTACATTGCATGATTTTACAACGCATGCCATTACAACGCATTTTTTAAAACTACCATTACAAAGCATTTCATTACAACGCATACCATTACAACGCATAATACTTTTAGGGCAACAGTAGGGTAAGTGTTGGATAGTGTAGGGGTAAAAATTACTATTCCCACTCCAGTGAGTGCAACAGTAGGGTAAGTGTTGGATAGTGTAGGGGTAAAAATTACTAAGTGTTGGATAGTGTAGGGGTAAACATTACTATTCCCACTCCAGTGAGTGCAACAATAGGGAAAGTGTTGGATAGTGTAGGGGTAAAATTTACTATTCCCATGTACCCCAAAACCCATACCCACCCTAATACTAAAACAATCTCCATTACTTACCTTACAATGCGTTGTAATGGCATGCGTTGTAATGGTATGCGTTGTAGTGACATGCGTTGTAATGGCATGCATTGTAATGGCATGCTATGTAAAGGCAGTTGCGTTGTAACAGTTGCGTTGTAAAGGTACGCTGTTGTAATGACTGCATTGTAATGGATGTTTCCCATTAGGCGCATAAACACTACCAAGTACCAGCGGTGCCCCATCAAAGGTACCCCTGACGAGAACATAGCGACCATATACATCAATTCAGGTGTCTAAAGCTGTAAAAGGGGAACCCTGTGCGCAACCAGATTGCCGCACCCAGTGGGAAGGCCGAATAAGAGATATAAAACACCTGACCCTCTCCATTTTGTGCATAGTTTAAGGGCTTCAGGGGTAGTGAGATGAGTCTCCTGCAAATATACTGTGTACCTTATGACGGTGCAATTGTGCTAGTTTTCTGTACCTCTTCTGCACCAACCCCATGCACCTGACGTTCCAAGTGATCACGTTATCGTTACTTTCAGTAGCAGGCAGGGTGTAGTACAAGTGAACAATGAGACCCACACTCCACCCAGCACACAATAGTACCAATGACACAAACAGCATCTGGCGATGACCTGTAGCCTAAAACAAACCCCCAATACAAGGTCCAGTGAAGAGCTCTCATTCGACCAAAACTGTAAGAAAAACATGAAAAGAGAATACAAGATGTACGGTCGCTTCTGGGGTGCGTTTCATTGAGTCTGCAATAAAACCATTGGTGGAACGAAAGGACCATCTAGGCACCAGGACCTGCCCGTACCCGGGGCCCCGGAATCCAAAACATAAGAAGGAAATGAAAACTATTATTGCATATAATTAAGGAAAAAGATATAAGCAGAGCAACAACCCAAGCGGGATCCCACATATTCTACCAATGGCACCACGGAGGCAGAGCAGGCCCTCACCCATCCAATGACAGAAGGAACATCATTGTGCCCACCCAATATGGGGCCCTCGCAAAGACCACGGCAGCAGTTCCAGAGGAGGTTTTCACACAATCCATACCATACAACTGGAGGCGGTCGCCCCTCCTCGCAGCAGTACTCACAAAGGTCAGCCAAGGAGGTCATTGGCAGTCTGTGGGATGACTGAAGGGAACAGTGTCTTACTGCTGCAGGAGTCGGAGTTCCAGACGCTTCCAGGCGACGAACTGGAATTGGTGTGTGGTCATGTGTCCTGAAGAAAAGTCGCTAATGCAAGTGCAGCTCTCTGGCCCTCCGGGGTCTGCTGCGGAGAGGGTGCCGCACCGGTCAAGGCACCGGCACCAGGGCAACAGCGTCACATCAGAGGTGGTAGTTGAGCCTTAGGCGCTGGTGGCCCAGGGACCTCTGGTTTGCGGGAAGTGGGAAATTGCTGTTCCACCCTATCACAAGCAGCCTCTGGTGTATCAAAAAAAGTGGGCATGCTGATTATGCAGCACCTTAAGTTTGGCAGGGAATAGGAGGGCATATGTCAGACCCACCGTGCACAGTTGCCGCTTGACAACCTGGTAGGAAGAGCGCTGGTGCTAAACTGCGAGTGTGTAGTCTGGGAACAATGAGATTCGGACATTGTCTATTTTGATGGACGCATTCTTCCTGGCGCATCGGAGGATCACATCCTGATTCTTGAAATTCAGTAGGTGGGGCATAAAGACGCACGATGGTGCATCCGAGAGAGATCTTCTTGTTGGGACCCGGTGTGCCCTCTCGACTGTGAGCATTTCCGACAAGTCAGTTGGAGCCACCTCCCCACACTGTGGCATTGGAACCCTCTACTCCTTCCGGCATACCAATAATTTGAACGTAATTCTCGTGTGCTTGCCCTTCAGTGTCCTCCACCCATTCATGAAGGATATCAAACTACCTACAGAGTTAGGCAATGGTAGAGTTCTGTTCTTTCTGCCAGGGCATCACTGAGGAGAGGGTCATTTGATTGGATTTGACCCTGTCAGCCAATTTGCGATGATGGTGTTTAAGGAAACTGAAATCAGTAGTAATTGCTCCAAGTCTTTGTTTAATGGCTGCTCTAGAGTCACGTATCTCCTGCAATATGACATCAAGTTTGTCTAAAGGAGGGGCCGCCAACATGGGGGTTGTACAGTCCTAGGGTACCATCTTGGAGGAGCACTCCGAAGGGGTAGACTGAGAGAAGATGAGACCATGAGGTTTTACAGTCTTAGCTCTAGTGCTACCCATGGTGATGTCCAGCCAACGCCCATTTATGAGAGAAGGAAAGAGGCAGGTGGTAGTGGAAAATGCTCAGGGCAGTACATGCGGTGCCATAGGGGGTGGACACATTGTCCAGTTCACCCAGCACACAACAGCAGAAAAATGGTACAGGAAAAGACAGTCAGCACAATTTTAGCTCTCTGCTCTCGCAACAGAGTGCACAGGAAAAGCGAATGCACTGCCCCGAGTGATGTCACAGCCAACAGCTGCCAGGGCAGTTAACAGTTCAGGAACAAGCAGTTAAGTTTCCAAGGAGGAGGGAGAGCCAGTTCAAACTCAAACCCCTTCTGGGAGGGCTCCAGCACTGGTGAATCAACTCCAAAGATGGCACCAAGAAGTTCAGCATCGGGATGACTATAATAAATGCCAAGGACGGGAGAAAAGATGTGTACTCACTGAAGAGGGTAAGCGCCACAAATGGAAAGTATGTCCCCGCACCGGCCTCAGCAATACTGAGTGAATGTCAGGTGGGGCAAGGCCACAGCCATCCAGGAGATGCTGTGGCTGCAATTCGCAGCCGGTTGTCACCACATCGATAAAGGAGAGCTGTGTAAGATTGCGGCGTGCGTTGCAAACGTAGTTTAGCCACTCTGCAGAGGTCAGGCGAATCCCACTGTCAGCCATCTCCAGTACGGGCACAAGCACTGGCAATATAGTAAGTCAGGGGCCAGGCAAAGTGGAGACAGGCCTACAGCCAACATGGGTCCACATTGCTCAGCTGAGTGCCGCAGCCAGTCCTCAGGTACCTCGCGGCCGATCGCTGCCTTGCACAGCCTTTCGTGGCCCTCCATCGGTTCACCTAAATCAGCAACAAAGGGGCAGTAGCAAGTTGCTGGGGGGGCCGGGGAGTTACAGGAGCAAGCTTTAACCCCAACAATGTCGCAGTGTCGGGCCCTGGGGGAAGTAGGGTCGCAGACCAGTCTTCCCTCGGGGTTCTTCGAGCAATCAGGCCGGAAGGACAGGCTGGGGAGGGGGTCAAGGGGTTGGACAAGGGGCTGGGTTTAAGGGAGGGCGTCAGCCTCTTCCTGCACCTGGCATCACTAGGGAGGGTTTAGGAAAAGTTAGTTTGAGTCAGTCTAGCCAGTAGGGAGAACGAGACCATCTTGCCAGTTGGTGGAGTGTTTATGGTTAGGACCGTTAGGGGGTTTTATTTCAGCTGAATTCTACCTGCTTGGTTGGAGCGGGCATGGCGGAGCCCGATTTCGAGGCGGTGCGGGCCGCACTGAGAGTGCTGGGTCAGGCAGGCTGCGCGGACCTGCTTCGGCCCGGTGTGTTGGACCAGGCATGGGTCGGCATGGTCCGACCCCCGCGGTCTGCATCAGCGGGTGTTGCAGCGGCGGTGGCGGCGTGTCAGGAGGAGCCGCCACCGTCGAAAAAACCAGCAGGGAACAAGGGTCGGGGCCAGCCCAAGCAGCAGCAGCCCAAGCGCAGAGGCCGGAGACAGAGCCTGCCCGCGCGGTTACTGGAAGACACTCCCAACTCTGAGACGGTGAGCCAGGGGGTGGGGCTGAACCCTTATGAACTGGCCCAGCAGCATGCTGGGACTGGTATGAGGCCAAAGGATGTGGTGCTGCAGGAGGAGGGGCAGGACAGCTATGAACCGGCCCAGCAGCACGCTGGAGCCGGTGCGAGGCCAAGGGATGTTGTGCTCCAGGGGGAGGGGCTGTACAATTGCGAACCGGCCCAGCAGCACGCTGGAGCCGGTGTGAGGCAGGGAATAGATGATTCCCAGGGAGAGGAGGCCCCTATGGACCTCACGTTGAGGCCTCTCCCTGGGAGCATGCAGAGTAGAAATGAGAGTTGGATGCCCCCCATATTAAAGAAGTTGAAAAGGGTGGGGGCCCAGGCAGTCAACATCAGTGTGGGAACGGGGAGGGGGAGGTGGACAGCAGGGGAGGGAACCCCCCCGATCCTACCCAGGTGGGAAGGGTTAGACCTGGAGGACAAGATCCGGTAACAGCATCGGATCATTCAGGAGACAGAAAGGAAGTGGGAAGCTTTGTGCGCAGCCAGGGAGGGCAGTGGGCTGGAAACCATGGGCAGGGGGCTGCCCACCCCATCGTGGGATGTAGAAGCAGCTCTAGAGCAGGACCCAGGGGCAGAGGGGGAAAGGGGCAAGTGGGTGTGGGTTGAGGAGACAGAGCAGCAAGGGAGAGGACCAGGGACAGTCGTGACGGTGGAGAGACCCGGTGGTGCTGGGGACCCCTCAGGTTGGAACAGCCTGAGGGGGGGGGGCACAAACCGGCAGCTGAGGCCAGTAGAAGCGGGGTGGCGCCGGTGGGGCGTAAAACAGCCTCGAGACGCTGGCTGGAAGCAGAAGGGGGGTGTGTGGCGGTCTACCCTCCAACAAGGGATCGGGCGTCAGCAGTGGCGACAGAAGAATGCAGTGGTGTGAATGGAAAGAATGGGAAGGGTCAGAAGAGAGCGGTGCATGAGTTGATGTGGGCGCCTGCAGAGGATGAGGCTGAATTGCTGTTGGATTATGGGGACTAGAGTGACGAGTTGGAAGAAGGTGAAGTACGTGATGAAGATGACTTGAGTGCGGGGGTTTCTGGGGCTCTGGAGAAGGCAACCAGAAAGGTTGGTGTTTTGCAGGAGGCAAGTGCGGCAAAGGACAAGACGAAGACAACGGGCCCGAAGAAGGCCGTCAACAGGGGCAAGGAAAAAGAGTCCCATGGAAGTTTATCAGGTGAGGGTGACTGGTGGGCAACATGGGAAGGGGGGCCAAGGGCCGTTAAGAAAAAAGCCTGCCAGTCAGTGGGTGTGGGAGATGGGTCTGTAAGAGACTCGGCGGTCCACTTAGGTGTAGCAGCGGCTACTGCATTTGGTGCAAAGGACAGCAGGGCGAAGCTTTTAATTGGCGCAAGTGTCAAGACGGACAAGTTAGAAGGGAGTAAAGGGAAGGAGGACAAAGGGGAGGATAAACACCACAAGAAGCTGCCATACATGGGCCTCGCAATGCCATTGGGGTCACATCCGTCTGACAAAACGAAAAATAGGATATGGAAGCACGAATACGTCGACGTTTTCAAGTTGCTCCATAGGGAGATTCAGGCAAAGCTGGGATCAAAAGAAGAGGAGTGGGAGCTGACGAGGAGACCAAGGGTTCCCATTAATATGGAGAACTGGACCTCAGCTTTCTTAATATACGCCAGCATTTACTGCGAGAAACATTTAGACAGGGCAATCGCCCTATTGAAGTATATGGATATTATACGGAAGGCGCAGATGCACTTTGGGGTTTTGCACGGTTGAGCTACGATGAGGAGTTTAGGGCCAGAATCAGCATCAACCATGGGGGGAAGTAGATCAGGAATTGTGGATGCAGTGGATGTCCTCCACGCAATCATCGGCGTCCACCCATACGGCTAGCCGTCTAACGGTGACGTACCGGTCTTTTCCAGCGCGCCCCGCCCAGTCAGGGGCGGGAGGGGCTCGTTTTGGGGCAGGAAGTGCAGGTTTGCCACCAAAGCAAGGGGGAACCACCACGGGGCATGTTGGAATTTCAACATGGGTTTCTGTTCCAGGCACCCTTGCAAGTTTAAACATGAATGCTCCAAATGCGGGGGACGACACCCGCTCACGCAGTGAGCAGTGGAGGGCCACCAAGGGCCGAGGGCAGTCTGGGCCAAAGGGCTCCTACCCCAGTTAGGATTGAGGCCATGGGCCCGTGGCTCACGATTTACCCTGACAGAGAGGCGGCTTTGAGAATACAATGGGGTTTCAGGGAGGGTTTTCGGGTGGGATATCACGGTCTCAGAGAACGAAGGTGGGAAGACAACTTAAAATCAGCCAGAGAATTGCCAGTAGTAGCGACTAAATTGAGTAAAGAAGTCGAAGAAGGGAGGATAGCGGGCCCATTTGCAGATTGGCCGATGGAGGACCTGATCATATCACCTCTAGGGGTGGTACCGAAGAAAGAGCCACGGGAATACAGGATGATCCACCATCTATCCTGGCCGGAAGGGAGGTCAGTGAATGATTTCATTGCGGAGGAGGACACCACAAGGGTGCTGTACGCCTCAGTGGATGATGCGGTCCACCTGGTGAGGTTGTGTGGGCAGGGAGTGGAAATGGCAAAATTTGATGTAAAATCAACCTTCCGCTTGCTGCCTATACATCCTGCGGATTTCTCACTGCTGGGGATGCAGTTTGGGGGTGCCATCTATGTGGACATAGTCCTGCCGATGGGTTGCGCGATTTCTTGGGCACTCTTTAAGATGTTCAGCACTTTTCTGCAGTGGGTTTTCGTGAGGAGCAGCGGTCACCGGGAAGTGTCCCATTACCTGAATGACTTTCTGTTCGTAGGTGAAGGAACATCAGGAGCGTGTGGAAGGGCGCTGCATCAATTTCAGGAATTGGCGCAGACATTTGGGGTCTCCCTAGCACCGGAAACAATAGCTGGGCCCAGCTGCAGGCTGACTTTTCTGGGCATTGAGCTGGTCCAATGGGTGGCGAGACTGCCTAATGAAAAAGTGACGGACATATAGGCTTTTATGCTGTGGGTGGTAGGGGAGAAGACGATTGATCTGAAAACAGTACAATAATTGATGGGTTTTCTGAATTTTGCTTGTCGGGTAGTAAGAGCCGGAAGAACTTTTTGTCGGCGCCTCGGCATGGCCATGTCTGGGGCAGTGCTACCACACCACAGGGTCAGGCTCTCGATGGGAGTCTGGGCAGATTTGAGGGTTTGGCAGACGTTCCTGGCAGATTTCAATGGGGTGCCTTTGGATTTTGTGGAAGACAACACGATTTGGCAGGTCCAAATCTTTTCGGATGCGGCAGGGGAATCTGGTTTTGGACTGTTTTGGGACGGACGTTGGTGCGCAGAGCAATGGCCGATGCATTGGATGAAGCAGGGACGGAGCATAGCATTTCTGGAGTTTTTTCCACTTCTGGTGGCATTGGCGGTACGGGGTACTGAACTTCAGAATAGGACGGTGATATTCCATGTGGACAACATGACTGGTGGAACTGGTGAACAGGCAGACAGCAAGGGACTTGAGGGTCTTGCGGCTTTTGCGAAGGTTCATGCTGAAATGTTTGAGGCTGAATGTGGTTTTTCGTGCAAAACACGTCCCAGGAGCAAGTAATGACATGGCGGATGCTTTGGCTCATTTGCAGTGGCGACAATTTTGAGGACTGGTGCCTGGAGCGGACATGCACAAGACAGAGTTGCAGGACAACATCTGGGCCTGGGGGGAGTGAGAGTGATAGGCCTGGTTGAAAAATCTTTGGCAAAATCCACAAGGCGGTGTTACAGGCTGGCCTGTTCTAAATTTGGAGATTTCATGGGACAGACTGTAGCCGCAGGCAACACGACAAAACGGGACACTGAGCAGGGAGTGTTGCGTTTTGTTCTAAGTTGTATTGACAAAGGTTTGTCGCAGGCGATGATTGCGGGAAAGCTGGCAGGGATATCATTCTATAGCAAACTGTATCTAGGTTTCGATCCCGCTAAGGATGAGATTATGAGTAGGATGTTAAAAGGTTGGGGGCATGAACGGGGGGTGGGAGGAAAGGAGCCCAGAGGCAGGCCATAACGATTGAATTGCTGCAGGATTTGTTGGGGGTGTTGCCGGTTTGTTGTTACGATACGCTTGAGGTATCGGTATTCAGGTTATGTATGATTTGGATGTTTTGTGGGGCCTTCAGGGTCTCGGAGTTGTTGGGAACAGTACAACAGGCAGGAAGAATGTATGAGGAAGTGAGACTGGATCGGGCCAGTTGGGGATGTGGTTAGGCCATTCTAAGACAGATCAGGCTGGTAGGGGTAGATGGGTTTGGTTGAATGAGAGCGGCTGCAGCGGTGCGTGCCCGGTACAAGAATTGCAAGACTACTTAGTGAGGCAGGACAGCCTTCGAGAGGAATTTTTTACCATGCGTCAGGAGACTGGCTGACGGCCTTCCAGCTGCTGGCTGTACTACGCATGGCTTTAAAGCGTTAAGGTAGGGACCCTGCCAGGTATGGAACACATTCTTTCTGCATTGGCGCAGCCACAGCGGCAGTATGTTTAGGTTGGTCATGGGACAGAATCCGACACATTGGGAGATGGAGGTGTAGGTGCTGCGAGAGATACGTGCGCAAGTAGGGGAGTGAGAGAAAAAAGGGGGCAGGGACAAGAAGACTTGCACAGAGATGAGATGGGCTTGTTCAGTTTGTACACTAAATTTATTATTTTGTGTCGCAGGTTGTGTGAGCGGCCCGGGAACCAAGACAGTTACCTGGATTGTGAGACATTCTTTGGTGCATTGGGCAGCAAAATACGCGGATCGTCAGGTTTATGGTCATAACCTGGGTCTGAGGAGCAGCCGTCATGAAGTGTGCTGGTGGGGTAAAGGAGGGATGCGATGGGGGGCTTTATTGCAGTGGTTGACAAAGATGGTGTCACAAAGAGGCTGCCCCGACATGTTGGTTCTACACCTGGGCGAAAATGATCTGATACGACTATAAGGACTGCCTATTTTGCAGCACATGCTGTGGGATTTGGAGGCAATCAAGCGCAACTTGGCTGGAACATGCCTAGTATGGACCGAGTTTGTGCCGCGCAAAGTGTGGTAAGGGGCTGTGAAGCACACAGCAGTGGAGAAAGCCAGCAAAAAGTTGAATAGGGCAATTAGGGTGTTCTGTCAAGCAAGAAACATTCAGGTGATCGCTCATGCGGGGCTAAAACTGGAAGAGCTGTTATTGTTTAGGGACGATGGTGTGCACCTTTCGCAACTAGGGAACGCCTATTAAATGATGGAGGTGCGGGATGTGATTAGTAGGTTGTGGAATTAATCTATCTGGTGCCGTAGGAGTGACTGAAAGTGGGGCGAAAGGTGCACAGGAAAGGGGGGGAAGATAACCGCCATACGGGGGTTCTCTGGCTGGCAGTACTTTGGAGGGGTGGTGAGTCACATACAGGTGCATCTACCCCTCCGGGGGGGGGGAAACAGGTGACTGATGGCGGGGTGCGGGATGCAAGAGAGTGACGGCAAGAAATTCAAGAGATGATGTTGGAGGAAAGTGAAGCGGAGAATGGGGAGATGGTGGAGGTCGCAGAGTGAAAGGGGAGGAGCTCAACAGGTGTGATGGTTTGAGGATGGATGGGGTGAATGAAGGGGATGATGATGGAAATGTTATAGTTAAATTGATGTTTTGGTTAATAATGTTAACTGTTACAATCTTGTCCTAATAAAATGACCTTTTACGCTTCAAGTAACAGCGTGGAGTGTAGTTATTGCGTGATGGGTGGTATAGTCGTGGCTTCGGACCCCGTCTGGCATGGCGGCTCCCCTTTTCCGATTCAACCGCCACTCAATCACCCCAGCAGCCACACAGGCAAGGGCAACACCGGAACCGGGTCCACCAAAGGCAGGAGGCACCCACAACATGCCTTACAGTGTACTATGCTGCACCAGGTGGCGGATCAGGGCAGGTTCAGGAACTCTGGTCCAGGAGCTCTCTAATCACACAGCCGCCATCTTTGGTGGTTAGCCATGTCCCCCTGTGGGTGCTATTACTCTGTAGATTGACCTGTGCTGGTGGAATTTAAAAATTACTAGGTTGTTTTTGCAAGTTCTAATATTTCTAATTAAAGAATTGTTTCCAGCATTGTGCTGGAAATACAGGCAGCAAACATGCTACTCCCCCCTCCCCATCACTCCACAAGCTTCTTAATGCAATTGGGCTGGGTAGAAAGAAAGATCAGTTGCTAGGGATGCTCTCAAAAGGGATACAGGTTTTAAGATCTTCTGGCTTAAAGTGTGCAGAGGTATTACTTGGCATGGCAAAGATAAAGACAATATTAAAGTGATACCACAAGACAACCAGAGGCTTTTAGATTAATAGGTTAGGGATGGGCCATAAAAATGTTTGTTTGGGAAGTACCTGCTATTTACTCATGCCATTTTAAATCACTGAGGCGTTAAGTATTATCAGGGCCGGTGCTAGGCATGGGCAGGTGCCCAGGGCCCCACGCCTGCTCACAGCCAGGGGGCCTCGCACCTTTAAAGACTTAAGAGTTTTGAGGACCGGGGGCCCTCCAAGAGTTTATATTTTTTCTTTATTTTAAAATTTCCCCTGCTGACCCCCCTCTCTGGGCCTAATCGCTGCATCTGCATGATGATGACAGCTATTAAATAGGTACTTACAGTGTGTGAAGTTCGCCCTGCCCCTGTATAAATGAAAAGCAGGATATCCTGCAGGGCACACAACAAAAGATAGAATGTTGTTGCATCACAATGGAAACTGCTCACCTAGGATATGGGGGAAGGATGCAGATAAGTGAGTAAAAGGGGTAAGACAAATGGAATAAAGTGAGAGGAGAGGAGTAGAGCAGATAGGGGTGAGTAGGGCAGTGAGACAAGAGGTGCACTCAGAGGAGCTGAATCAGCATATAAAAATGGCTGGAGCAGGGCTTTAACTGTGCTGGGTCCCTTGAGTCTTACACCTGGTAGTAAATTAAAACGGACATTAAAATGGGCCCCTTGCGGGCCCTATATTCATGTCCTTTACTTTACCTGCAAAATCACTGATCCAGTATCTGCACAATTAATGTATAACACGTTAGCAGGGTCGAATTGGCATATAGACCAATAAGGCTGTGCCTGGCAATTTAATCCGTCAGATCAGTATGTAGGCTGTTTTTTTGGGCCGTTTATTGGCCTGCTTTATGATCAGGTGAGCCGGTTTTTACTGTTGATTTTCATGATATTAGAACAAACATTGCCTGCAGCAAACTCAAATCTTGGCAATTTTCCATAACTTACAAAAAACATATACATCATGGGCCAAATACACAAAAGTAATCTGAGGATTTTGTCTAAGTTAAACTTAAGTTTTGGTCTTAAGTCTAATTTAAGTAAAACTTAAGTTTAACTGAGACAAAATCCTAACTTTACTTCTCCTAAATGCCCTTTGTGAATACCGAAAGTTAGGATTTTGTCTCAGATTACTTTTGTGAATCGGGCCCCATGTCTTTAGAAGTTAAAAACTACCCTAATTTGCGAACATGGGGCACTTTTCTAGCTACCTAATTTACTAGGAGGGCCACTTTTATTTTGGTGCCGGGGAATATTTTCTGTCCCAGTCCGAAGCTGCATGTTAGGGTAATCCATGGCAGTGATTTAGGGCCACATGTATGAAAGTATCATTTTGTGATTACCAATCAGCAGTTTTTTTAGAAATCGCTATGTAATGCAATGTAACAAAACAGACAGGAAAAAGCGATTCCCTAATTGAGATTTCTTAAGAATCGCAAACGCAGTTAGGGAATCCCCATTTGTAATTGCGACTCCATTCGTTCCTATGGGCCTCAACGCCCATAGGTGAGAATTGCCTTGCATTACCTAAATTGCGATTACGTAATTGGTAATCGCAAATTAGGCAATGTAAAGGCAAGGGTGCCCGGGGTCCTAAGGCCCCCCTGAGGCGCCCCTAACAAAAAAAAGGTGCACATGTAAGGCACACACATGCCCTACGGGCATGTGTGCACCACATGGAACTTTGAAAAATGCACTTTTGTAAATTTTTTAAAGTTTGCACATGGTTACCATCAACTTGAAGTTGATGGTAATAGCGTTTCCTAAATGCACAGTTCACATTTAGGTAAGGCTTCCTACACGTGCATTTGGGAATCGTAAATTGCAACTCCCTATTTGCATTCGCAATTTAGGTCATCGCAAAAAATTGCGATTACCTAAATTGCGGATCCAAAAGCCTTTCTTACATAAGGAAAGGCTATTTTGCATTCGCAAACGGCTGAATTTTGCTATTTGCACCGTTTGCGAACGCAAAATAGCTTGATACATGTGGCCCTAAGTTCCTGTTTATATTTTACATGCTTTACTTAATCTTGCATTCCCCAAGAGTGTTAGCTGTTTCCAGGATGTGTGTTTCTGAAGTTCATTTCACAACATATTACTCTTGTATGGTGCACACTTTGTACTGAGTCGCCTCCAGGTGTCTATAACAGGCTACAGTTGAACACTTTGGAGTTGAGGCTGAAGGCAGTACAACTTTCTCACTGTGCCTGTCTGTGGGTCAAAAAGGTGTACAGAATATATGATCATTAAATACATGGCCTCTCTGTAGAGCACACAAAACAACGGTCCTGTGTTACATTTGCAGTTGTGATTCTGTTCAAATGTGTGTGAAGGAGGTACTCATTGGTCAAAACAGTTACAATTTGAAAGTAAAGGAATTTATTGTTGTTACTCATTTATCTTAAACAGCTAACAACCATTGACAAAACCAATACTCATGGCTGTTTGTAGGTGTATGTCAGTTGTTGTGTTAGAGGATGTGGCCTAATGGCTAGAGCGGTCGACCTCGAAGCTGGGAAACCAGGTTCGAGTCTCGGCAGGGATGCTCAACATCCTGTGATTCTAGGCAAATCACTTAATCTCCCCGTGCCTACCAAAATGAATGTGTCAGTCTGTAACGTAACTGGTGCTCATGTAAAGTGCTATGATACCTTTGGGTCTAGTTCGCGCTATATAAAACTCAAAATAATTCAGTTACAGAAAGCACAGAGAGTAACTAAAGTACCAGTCAGATAGAGCACTATGGGAATCACAGACATTTAGACAATGTGTTTAAGCTACGCCCAAAATTAAATAGACCACACACCTTTTAGAGAACCACCCATTTTTTTCAGCCCACTTAAAGCCCTGGGCTAGCGGAATGTGAGGCAGTGGGAGAGGAGATATGGATGTAATGGGCAGAATCAATGTGAACATGCTGGTAGAGCGATCAGGAGATGAGGTGACGGGCATTGCATGCAAAAGAAAATGATGAAAGAGGGGTAGAATCCATGCAAAAAGGTGAGAGGTAGGGAGACTGGTGAACTTTGAAATGCAGAGGTTCCTAATGAAACATAAAATAATTTGTGGTGTGCCAGGCAAGCCTCACCTTTCCCAGTGGTTTTGGGGTTTCACCATCCCAAGGAGAAAACTTTGAAAAATGACAGAAGATAGTATTTTTGGCCCAGTTTCCATAAAAAGTGGTCAAGAAGCCACATGTGCAATCCATTCTAACCTGTCTGCACCACTTTCCTGTGCCTCATTCTCATGTAAGAACTGCATACCTGTCTTTTCCCTTCTCTCTTTTGTAATCCCCACGTTCCCATGTGCTCCATTTTTCCCTTTTAATCAACACGCTTTCCTATCTTCAACATTCTCCCCACTAATCACATATTGTGTACTGTTCTCTAGTGCACATCATTCTGATCTCTAAGCTTCTTTCTCTCTGGTATACCATTATAACCCATGTGTACCCTACCTGCATTGTTTCTTCTCCTCCAAGTGGACAAAACTTGTCCACTTGGAGGAAAAGAACTTGGAGGCTTGTATACATCAGAGCAATCTAACAGTTAGTAACTCCAATGCACCTGCATTATCCTCCTGTGAATACCTTGGTTTAAACATCTCTAGTAATAACAAACAAATATGTTCACTACACACATTCTACCACCCTCCAGGAGAGAACATCACATTCATAGAACACCTCATGGATATTCTAGCTACAAATGACAGCCAACAAATTATGCAAATATTCTTGGGTGACTTCAACCTACACTGGGAGGACCAGAATGACCCAGAGGTCAATAGCCTCAAAGCCTTCCTCTCTGACCTTAATCTTAACCAAATCTGTTACAGCCCTACACAAGACAAAGGCTCAACCATCGACTTAATAATCGCCAAAGCTGACTCCATTCAGCTCTACTCAATCCTCCCCTGTGATTGGTCAGACCATCACATCATTACATTCCATGTCATGGAATCAGTCAAACGACTTTCAACACAACCCCCGAGAACAAAGATCTGGAAGAGGAATCTAAAAAACGTCGGTTCCGACCTACTCGCAACCTCTAATCATAACATCCTACAGCCCCCGGAAGACTTAACAGATGTACAAGACTTGACTAACCACTACTTCCATTCCATGAACAGCTTATTAGACAAAATAGCTCCTTTACAACTTAAAAGAATCACCACAAAAGATTCAAAACCCTGGTTTGACGATAGACTTAATGAAGACAGGCGATCACTAAGATCAATTGAACGACGGTGGAGATCTGCACCTTCAGCTGTCCACCTCAAGCTACTAAGAACCACCAGAAACTCTTACTTTAGAAAGATCAGACGATCTAAAACCAACTTCTTCAGTAAGCAACTTGACCTAGCCAAGAACTGTCTCAAAAAACTATTCGAGTTAAGCAAAGCCCAAACCAAGACTGTACCCACCAACCCCAAGACTACCCCCGACACCCTACCCAACTGTGAGGAATTTGCCTCCTTTTTCATCACGAAGTCAGAAACCATAAAAACCGACCTGCTCAATGACCTGCTATCCCTTCCTGCCCCGCAAAAGAACTCCTCATTGCCCCCGACAGGTGCCCCAGCCATAGGCTCTACAAAATTCAACCTCAAAAACAACGCATCCTAGTCCTCCTTCTACACTTACAGTGAGGACACTATACTAAAAATGCTAACCGCCTTAAATCCTTCCAGTCACTTCACAGACCCACTCCCGGCTAACTACCTAAAAGAGTTCATTCCACTGTTATTACCTCTCTGGACCAAGATTATAAATACCTCCCTCCTTCAAGGAACCATTCCAGAAATCCTGAAAACAGGTCAGGTATCCCCTATCCTAAAGAAGCCAACAGCCGACCCAGCAGACTTAAATAACTATCGCCCAATATCCAAGATCCCCACTCTAGCCAAGCTCTTGGAAAAATGTGTTCACATGCAACTTAGCAACCATATTGAACAATTCAAACTGCTCAACCAATATCAATCAGGCTTCCGGGCAGGTCACAGTACGGAATCAGCCATGACCCACATAATAGACGACGCACTAAAAATTCTTGATCAAAATGAAGCCTGCTTATTAATCTTACTCTACCTTTCATCAGCATTTGACACCGTCAAACACGGCAACCTGCTAGAGATCCTGAGACACAGAATGGGATTATCTGGATCTGTACTTACCTGGTTTACTTCTTTCCTCCAAAAAGATCTCAAAGATTCAAGGCCAATCAATCCTTGTCCAACCTCGTGCCAGTCTCGTTAGGAGTACCGCAAGGCTCTTCCCTCTCACCCACACTTTTCAACCTCTTCATGGAGCCACTCACCGAACTTCTCAGTCTCTCCAATGTCCACTTTCACATGTATGCGGATGACACCCAACTATACATCAAGATCCAATCACTTGAGGACATCAAATCTCTCAACTCAATGCTACAAAAAACTCAAACATGGCTGGCCGAAAACCATTTGAAACTGAACTCCCTCAAAACGGAATTCCTCCTATTCGCCCCCCCAATAAAGATCACATCATCCTCGATTGGATGAAGCACCTAACAGCACTCAATGGGAAACCTCTCGTTGTGGAATCAGCTAAATCGCTAGGTGTGACACTGGACAGAGACCTAAAGATGCAGAAACATATCAGCGCCGCCACAAAAGGAGCAAATTTCCACATAAACACCCTGAGAAGACTGAAACCCTTCTTACCAGCAAACGACTTCAAACAAGCTGTTCAAGCCCTAGTACTCCCAAGAGTGGAATATGGGGCTGTAGCCCCTATGCGACCTCCCCAGATCGACCACAGCCCCACTTAGAGCCACTATCAACTCAGCTGCGAGACTCATCACAGGTTCAAAAAGAAACTCTCACATCTCTCCAGACCTTAGAGCCCTCAACTGGCTACCATTCGAGGCTAGAATTCATCTAAAAATCGCATGTATGACGCACAAGGCCTTACATCATAAAACGCCATGCTACCTAGCTCAGAAACTGGTACTTTCCTCTGGTAATAGAGCTTCCAGGAGCTCCAGGAATCTTCTACTGAGACCACAACGATTTGCCAAGGAGAAAACTTACAACCGGTCCTTCTCTGGAATGGCTCCCAGGATCTGGAATGTTTTGCCTGCCGAAACAAGACTGAACCCTTCCACGGCCTCATTTTAAAAAGAAGTGAAAGCAATTCTCATGGCTAAATTCACTTGGTTTACTTACTTATGACTGTAATATAATTACTAGTCTGTATTATTGAGCACCTTGTATAAGAATCACCTATATTTAGATTTTTTATGCTTGTACCTGTCTCCGTCATTTTCCATGTAAAGCGCTCTGATACCCGCAAGGGTCTTGTTCGCGCTATATAAAACCTTCAAATAAATAAATAAATAAATAAAACAGGAGCAAGCGGCACTTGCGGGTCCCAATGTAAACATTACTGCTAAATTGGGTGAAAAAATGTTTTGCCGCTGTTTCTGCCATACCTGGGCCTATATTACCCTGACCAAAGAGGATGCTAAAAGTTATCTCCATCTGGACTCAAAGCATATTGTCTATATTAGAATCATTCAGGAATCATTCAGGAATGTAACATTTCAACTTACGTCTAATGCGGGTATGTGTAGGGAATAAAACATATTTAAATTTAATTTGCAATGGTCAGCAGGTCACAAGTTTTAATTGGCTATTAATAAAACATATTTAGAGAGCTTAGTACTGGCAAATGTTTGATATTAAGTACTATATAAAAAAGTTATTGTTACATTTACTTCTCTTTGCAATCGAAGTATTCCTACCCCATGAAATGTATTCCTACTCAAGGGTAAACACTGCCAGTCTAAAATAGTTCGATCAAAATAATATATGTCTGATTTACAAGGCTCTCAATGTTTTGTGCAAAATATACTTTTATGTTCAAACTTGGAAATAGAAAATTCTGCAGCACAGGAGAATAGTGCAGACACACTACACTGATCAATTTTCCTATCTTTTAAAATAAACTGAATGCACAATCATGGTTACTACATAGAGAATACATCTTTATTTACACATGCAATAAGGCTATGTTATTAAACACTCAAAAAGCTAGCATGCTGTGACAGTCTTCGCAGGAATGTGATACCGTATGATCATAGGTGATTCTCAGCTCCAAGATTTTGCACACAGTGTCATCATAGGCTAAGAAAGCTGACACAATGCGTGACCACCTACACAGCATGCCAAGGCTTTAGAGTGGAAACAGAAACCTGGCCAGTGGTGAGCAAAATGGACATGAGAAACCACGAGCAGTGGAAAGTCCAACTTACCAACGGGTACTGAGACAGGTTTCTACGTACCAGCTCTTCTCTTCTAGTGCACTCAGTCCTCGTGTCTGTGTCTCTGCACATGAGTTTGCTGACATCCCTATCAGAAGACTGGATAGGAACAGGGGCTGACCCTTCTACAGCCCCACTCTATTATGACTTCTGATAGGGCTTGGGGTGACACTGCTACAAATGCATCACTGCCTAAGCATGCTCCTATGTTTCACAGCTGTGCATTTCACGGGAGTATGCTCAGCTTCTTGATGGCTTGTGAATGTGTGAAGGCTGCAGAAGGAGCATAGCATTGATGAAAAAAAAACGCAAACTGACTGTTAGTTTGGGTGTTTATACTTTTTGCCTTTCAAAGCTGTTCAAGGCAGCTTCTTTTTGTGCCTGTTGATACTGGGTAGAGGTGCTCTAGGGCCCTCAGGCACCAGCCGCCACTTTTAAAAGGTTTGGGGAGAGTGGGACGGTGTAATGGTAGAGGTGGATGAAAAGAAAGAGAACAAGCAAAACAAGATAAGAGACTGGGGAGAAGAGTGGCAAAGATCAGCACATGAGAAGTAAATGTTGTAGGGGCAGAACTTGCAAGAGGATGTTAGAGGCGGGGGAGAGATGAAATATGATAGGTAGAACATGGAGGAAAGCGGTTGATCTAAAGAGTGCAGAACCAGCGAAAAAGCGTTGCGGCTGGAGGGAAAAGTAAAAGGTGCAAGATAGTGTATGAATGGGAGGAGTAGATATAAAAGAAGCAGAATCATCAGGAGAACTTAAGTGGCAGGAAGAGGAAATGGTGAGAGGTGGATGTAAGAGGGCAGGGTCACCAAGAGCAGGTAAGCGTCTGGGTAGGGAGACAGGGGGTAAGTAGCTGTTACAGGGACATAACCAGTGAGAAAAGATTAGAGGCTGGGGAGAGAAGAGAGATGAACTGTGCAGCAGGGAGGAGAGAGGGGGGAGAAAGAGGAGCAGAATCAGTGAGACAAATAAGAGTCATGGGGAAGGATGAGGTGAAGTGTAGAGCATGGAAGAGTGAGACAGGTGTAAAAGATTCCGAAACAGTAAGACAAGGTAAGAAGCTGGAGGTAAAAGGGGAGAGGTGGATTTAAAGGAGAGAAGTAAATTTAAAAGGGACAGACAAGCAAAAAAAAGGTACAAGGCGGGAATGAGTGATGAGCAGTGAAGGGTAGCACATGGATGGGAGCTGGTCAAAGAGGCAGAACCAGCAGAGAACTTAGGTGAAGGGGGAGAGAGGGGACCTAGTGAGCGGTAGATGTAAAAGGGGCAGAATCAATAGGTACTCTAAGAGTCAGGCAAAGAGATGAAGTGAATTGTAAAGAATTGTTTAAAGTTTACATAAAACTGTATACAATAATTACTTTACATAAAAGACATCACAAAGTACTGATTTAAAAGCACCATTAAAAATCGACGTGTTTTAAAAAAAAAAAATGCTAAGTTAAGTATTTTTCACTCAGAGCTTAACCGTCTGCCTCAAGAACTTTACAAGGTTACCCATCACTTTTACAGAACTGCCTTTAAAGTACATTATTACAGCCTCTGAATTGTTCTTAGCCCTCAGCATTAAACATTGGCTTTAAATTTATTTTCCGCACACCAATTAGGGCTGGGCATAGGCACATTTTATGTTCAATGGACTCTTCAGCTAATTTGCACATCCTATATGACTTGTCAGTGCTGCCCTTTAGTTTCCGTAAACCATCAAAAGCCTTAAAAGAGAGGTAAAAAATCCTGAATCTCAGGATTGCGGTCTTGTCCTGAGGCCGCACATTAAAATCAAAGTAAGGTTGACTTAAGCTAGAAAAGATGTCTATAATATCTGCTATGCTTATATCAGGAGGCTGCATCAATGTCCCTACTTTTCACTCCCTTTTTTAACAATAATTTGCACACTAATCTAGGCATGGATGCTGGTGTCGCTGTCAATGGGAGCTTATATTCTTCCAGTAGCTCTTCTGTTGATATAAGAGACAGAACTAGTAGGAAACGGGACAAATCTGGGGGCATGGGAGAGATGGATGTAAGAGAGACAGAATACACATGGTAAGGTAAGAATCTGAGGGAAAGCTGTGAAAAAGAGTAGAGCATTGAGGGGGAGGGGGGATTAAGAGGGTCAGAATTGACAAAAAGAGATTTGGATGCTCCTGGAGGATGGGGTGGGAGAGGTGGATGTAAATGAAACAGAACAAGGAAAGAAGTTATGGGGCTGGGGGAGAGATGAATGTTGAAGGGGAACATATGGATAAGATCTGTGGATATACGAGAGACAGAACCAGTAAGGGAACATAGGCAGAGTGGAGATAGAAGTAATGGTGAGAGGTGGATGGAAGAAAGCAGAACCACCCAAGGATGGTAAGAGGTTTGGCAAAGGGGGGCAGGAAGGTGAGACATGGAAGTTAGATGGGCAGAACCAGCAAGCAAAAGTTAAAACCAAAAAGTATAAGTCTGAAGGGGAGGTAAAAATTATCTAAAAATCTTTAGCTGGCTCAAAACTTATCAACATCTTTGGACATCACTTTGTTGCCCTTTTCTCGAAAATCCTAGAAAAAAGAAGTCATGTTCCAAATTTCTTTCATAAAATGTAATTTACTCATTGACAATGTGCCACTTGGCTTTTGACAACTCTAGGAGTTTGAAGCTGCATTTTGTGCTGTGTCCGATGATTTGTAGCTGACTCTTGATTATGGAGTTATAGCAGCCTCAATATTACTAAACCTTAGTGCCACACTGTTTCCCAGCTGGTGCTTATAAATAAACTAGTACAAACTGGAATATAAGGTATTCCCCTGGTGTGGCTTACCTCTATCCTATTTGGGAAATCTGAAACAATCCACTCCCCACCTATTTCTGTTATGTATTAAACTCTGATTGTGGAATTTATTGGGTCTCTGCTTTTTAATCTTTATAATTCCCAGTTAGCCTTCACTCATACAGTCCTTTGGTTTCTTGATTATATCTTGTGCATATTGATATCCAAACATCAATTTCCTCATAGGCAATCTGGTCTCTGCCCAAGAATATGTTTGGATTTGCAAGATAGCAGTTGATTTCTGAATGAAGACAAATTCATTAAAACCTTATAGTGCCAAATCAAGGGTTCTCATTTTTAAAGAGTCTCATACCATATGGTGTTCTCTTTGGTGGCTGGTGGAGCTGGGTCAAAAGAAAATATCGGATTAATTTTCCAGCATCTTTTCTTTTTTTTGGAACAGATTAACCATGTTAATGGTCGCTTAGTGGACTAATGCATCCACTGCAGGAGCCTGTGTTCGACCTCATGGTCACAAGTTCAAATCCCAGTGGATCCACTCAGCCTTTCATCCATTTGAGGTCGATAAAATGAGTACCATTGAGTTGGGTAACAATAAGCATCTGTTATTCAGCGCCTTGAGGCCCATGGGTGATAAGTGCGCTTTACAAATACAAGTGTTATGTTTCATCCACTTGCTTTTACTATATCCATAACCAACACAAAATCACCCCTTTTCTCCCCTCTCACTACAGTGAGGCTGTTGTACAGTCAATTATTTTCTCACTAGATAATGCAAAAGACCTCTCTCTTGGGCTTCCCGCCTTTTTGCATTCGGTACCCTTCAAATCATTCAGAACAGTGCTAATCTCCTCATCTGAGACTGCTTCATTGCCATTTCTTCTCACCTTTCCGCTGGCTGTCTGCTGGGTTTTTGGTTGGAAACCCTCTATCTGCAAGGCACTATCAATTTGTCATTGTACACTTCATTAAAAAAAGGTTCTCCCTTTCTACAGCACTCCTTACGGTCATCCCAGAATCCTTTACTCTGTGCCAACCAAACTCATGGCCATCCTAAAATCTAGATGGCCCTGATTGGAGGCAGGACTGGAACTCTCTCCCTCTTGAGCTATGGTGTAACTCCAGTCTTTTGTAAAAACACTTAAAACTGTCCTTTCTCTGCATTAGTAAAGTCTGCACCCCTCCTTTGGACATCTCTTTGTGCCAGGATCCCCGGTTAGCATATCATTTCATTCATCCCATTCAATAGAACAATAACTAAGTTTAAGTCATTTAATGTATTTCCACTTACTAGAAATTTAAAATATATGTACGTATTTTATTAGGATTATTCAAGCTATTTTTAACCATTTTACTGATTTCCATACTAGGCAAGTAACGTCTTGCACAGCTGCTTCAACAATGGCATATAATAATGGCCAATTGATATTACTTCCTAAGATGTCACTTCCTGTGAGGTTAAATCTTATGCAAATTATAGGGGCCTCACATGTTTCTATTCTGCCCAGGGCCCCACAAATCCTAGCACTGATGATGATAGTATTCTGCATATGACTTGCAGAAGAATAGCACATACTAACTACTAATAATTATCAAATACCAAGGTTTGTGCATGCACTGATTTTGTGGGTTCGGCGTGTACCCCCGATATTTCAAAAGGTAAGTTGGAAATCAAGCATCTTTAACACCTGTAAGCATCACTCTGGGGAAAGGGTGAAAAACACCTGTTTGTTTTCTTTTTCTCCACAGATGTCATCGTTTCCTTTGAGAGCTAGGCAAGTCTACCCGAGTGTGACCCCCCAAATTATTGGGGTTCTCCCTAAACCTCCTCAAATAGACTCACACACACAAGTCACAGCACACACCATGTACGATCAGAGGCAATTTGGGGGCCCATCCATACCATACAATATGGATTTCCTGGGGAGAACCAATATGCAGTTTCACCACTGGTGTCAGCAAAAATGCATGTACCTCGCTGGTATAATCAGCTGCCACCAACTGTTATTAGTGTCATGGTCTGGTCATGGGGATTGAGGGTAGTCACCCACGTTTAAAGGGATGCTACTTCAGATGGATCCAAATTCCACATCTCAAGCACTGACCAGCATTCGGATGATGAGCAGCATGTGATAATCATGTGGAGAACTGGTCACTTGTATTAAAAATCATCCTGGGTTTGCCAGAGCATTAAAATCAGGAGCAGGTAGACATGTGGACAGTGCACCAAGAGGACTTCAACTCCACAGTGCTTGTTTATAATTATTTTTTAATAAGTTGCACCATTCAGTTTTGTTGCTCTCTAGGTACTTCTTTTATTGAAGATACCTTCCCTGTAAATCTCAAGATTTAATTACTTCAGCATCTGCAACACATTATTAGGGATGGGAAAAATATTCTGTTCTCTCAGCTGAATTGGCGGAATTTTGATGAATCTGCGTTACTCTTGTAACGCGGCGTTCCAGCTAAATTCCACCAAACGCCGCATGGCAGAATTTTTTCTCACGCACAGTTCCAGGATGATAAGCTGCAGAGCACAAGTGAGATTTGGCATCCCCTAGCACGATTTCCGGGCACTAGGACGACATCCGGTGAGTTTTTTTTAACGTGGGTGGTCCGTTAGCAGTCAGAAGGCTGTCACTCGAGTAGAAGATCTACTCGAGCTGCAGCAAAATCAACTCGAGTGGCTGTCATCATCATCATAAAACATTATTTGAATCTTTTTTTTTCGATCCATAAAAGTACACACATTTAAAAACTTACTATCAATTAATGTTGTATAATACTTCATATGTACAAATCACCTTGTTATCCCATTTAATAATTTTACTTTTCAAACAAGGGACATCCTTCAATCAACTTCATAGACTAAATGGTCTAGGTGTACAAGGGATTTCCTTCTTTGTATGGCCCTGCTAATAAAACCAGCAACAGCACAACACGCTAATTCATTATCAAGGGTACAAAAAAATGTCCTAGCATCCTTATAAAAGAATCATTTCTGTACAATAAAAATTGGCTGTAAATTTCTTTTTCTAATATCTCGATAAAACTTACAAAACAACATAAAGTGCATCGTGGACTATTTGCTTTCCCATCACATGGACATTTATTAACTATTTTCTGCCATTTTTCGTGTTTTGGAAAAGCCACCAGTTCATGGACTGTGCCCAAACGCAGTCTTGTCATATAAAACCTGTCCTGAGTATTTGTAACTTTAACCAGATAATTAGCTGGCCATATATCTCGATACGCTTATTTTTTCCTCATCCCTCCTAGCCCTCTCTTGGCTTAGTTTCTCCATGTACAGTTTTTTAATTTCACTTTGACCAAAATGCAAGATGTCTGTGGGATTTTTTACCGATAGATCTTTATCAATATTCTTTAGCAACTTGTCCATGTATGCTAGCCATGGGATTTTGTTAGTGTATTCCAGAGCTAAACAATCCTTGATTATATCCCTTGTGAACTTTGGGCCCTCCTTGCACCAAATGTTGTACCACGAGCACAAAGCTCTTATTTGAATTAGGTCGGCCACATATGGGACATCCAGCTCTTTATGCAAGAGATATGTGGAGGTAGATCTTTTATTTTATTTTTTTTAAACTTTTTTATTTATTGAGGGTTTAAACCATCCAGTTCAGGAAATCCATACAGATAAATCAAAATCTCAGCATAGTACAATCTTGATAAGCAACAGTACAATGTGGTCATAACATTTCCTACATTTAGCAAAAAATGTAGTGGAAAAAATTTGCACATGAAGAAAACAGTACCTCCAAGACTAGAAAGAATATATCAACAGTAGATATCTGCATCAAAACTCTGTACAGTGCATTTAGCGGATTAAATTCCCCATAAACAAATCATCAGAACCCAACTCAATGAACAAACCCACCCACCCTGCCTCCCGGGTCACATACATAGAATTTCTTCGGCTGTGCCGTATGTCACGACATTCGACCGTTCTTAATGTTAGGGCATTACTCTATGCTCAACATAGGAGTGCCTGATTGCTGCACTACGACTTGAGCATCATTTTGGTCTACGTGTGTTTCCTCCGACACCTGCGTTTCGGGGGGTCTCCTCTAGGGGGACCTCGGATATCAAGATGTACCAGGCTCTAGCATCTTCTTCCAATTTCTCATCTCTCCTGACCCTCTTCATTCGGACTAATTCTGCTGTTGCCCATTCCCTTAAGTCTTTGGCCCAAGTTTCCACTCTGGGGGGGGCCGGGAGCTCATCCAGTGTATTGCTATCCTCCTTTTGGCTAGCACCAGTCCCAGTTGGAGAAATCTACGGGTAAGTTTCTTCCCCTTGGGGCGTGGAGGTAGATCTTGGTACGGCCAGTATATGACAGAAAAAATAATTTTCACAAGATTGCAATGTGTTAACGTTGGCATTACCCCACACTACAGAGCCATAGGTTGCTACTGATAGGCATTTACTGCCATATATTTTAAGGATATCGTGGATAGGTTTGCTACCTAACTTGTTACAAAATCAAAAAATCACCTCCATGGTTCTAATGAATTTAAATCTAGAGTGGTCTAAGTAAGGAGCCCAATTACTGTTAAAAGAGAATAAAATACCTAGGTAGGAGAAGTTCTGGACTTCTGTTAACTTGTAATCCCTTACGTAGTGGTGTTTTTCTTAGCCCTACCTCGACCGCAGACCATCACAAAGGTTTTGGAAAGGTTTAATTTTAGGTCTCTCTGCTCCATGTATGAGACCAAGGCTTCAATCAGTTCTTGTAGTCCGTTAGCAGTTCTAGATATTAGAACTGCATCATCTGCATACAAGAGCGGCGGGGTCGGTCGTAAACCTATTTTTGGGACATCAGTATTTAGATTCTGGAGAGTATTATCAATCCCATTAATGTATAATGAGAAGAGAAGGGGTGCAATGACACCGCCCTGTCTTGTTCCCCTGGACACCTTGAAATTAGGGGTGCACTCTCCTTCCCTCCCATACCTTACTCTAGATGTCAGTCTCGCATATAGTTGTGATAAGAATGAGACAATATCATCGAGGGCACCCATATCAATCATTGCTTCCCACAATTTAGCATGGTTTACACTGTGAAAGGCCGAGTTTAGGTCTGCAAAGCATAGGTGAATGTATTTTTCCTTAGTCATCGTATATTTGTCGATGATTAGATGCAAATTTATGCACTGCTCCACTGTCCCCATCTCCCCCCTAAAGCCATATTGGGTTTCAGTCAAGATGTTACTATCATTAACCCAATTCTCCAATCTTCCAAGGACTATTCACCCCATGATCTTAACAGATGAGTCTAGGAGCGATATGGGGCAATAGCATCTCGCGTCTCCCCGACTTCCCTTTTTAAAAATGGGGACGATTATACTATCTTTCCATGTCTTGGGACGCAACCTTTAGCAGCAGCATTACAGACCTGGGTTAAGATAGGTGCCCATAACTGTGTGTATTATTTATATGCATCGGCTGGAACCCCATCGGGTCCCAGAGCCTTACCCTGTTTCATCTTATTAATTACTATAGTTACCTCCTCTAGCCTAATTTGTTGTAGAGGTATCGTAGCTGTAGAGGGCGATTGTTCTGTATTATTGGTGGGTGCATTAAAAATTCCGCTGAAATGAGTAAGCCAATCGTTCGGGGCAATGACTGTTTCAATGATGGGGTCTTGTTCATCTTTCCACATTGGTGAGTTTATCACTTTCCAGAAAAGGGTGGAATCCCTGGTGTCTGCAGCTTGATTTAGTTTCAACCAGGCCTCCTCTTGTACCTCACTCTTCCTACTTTTTAGGGACTGTTTAAATAATAATCTAAGTCGCTTAATTTCTATCCTATCTCTAGGTGTTGTATGTAGGGCCTTATTTATCTCTTGTTTCGCCCGCGTACAAAACAGTTAAACCAGCCTTTTACCTGTCTCTTTTTCGTAGTGCTTTCTTTTCTTAAGTTAATGGATATTGCTGTGGTAATTCTCTCATAGGCAGTCGTAATTGTGTCAGCGGAGGCGTTAATATCTGTACAAATGGAGAAAGGTTCCTTGTTATCTTTAACAACCTTGTGCAACATAATGTCTTCATTAATACCTGTCCATTTTATGCTAATTGTGTTCTTCCCGGGCGTCACTATATTAGGCAACAATAATTTGTCCTCTGGCCCGTTTGTTTTAACATATATGGGCAGGGTCAATGAAGAGTGATCACTAAATCTAGTGAATTGACCATTTGTAGACCACAATATTTAAGGCCAGGAGTGGACACTATAATGTGATCAATACATGTTGGATTTCCTCTACCTTGGAAGGTTGAATTTAATGTTTCTCCCTCTTTCCCTCTTGGTACTAAAACTTCAAAACTATGTTTGCACAGGAGTTCGTTCAGCTTTTCCCCATAGCTATCATGTGGGAAATGTTGTAAATTAATCCCCGTTATATCAGTAAATCCACAAACGTTCATTCCTGAGAAGCTACATTTACTGATATTAAAATCCCCAACCCAGATATATATGTATGAGGAGTCCACCCCCTTTATAAAGTTATCCAGTACTCTCTCCAACTCATTCACAACCTTGCAACGAGTAGCGTTAAAAATGTTATTATAAAAATTCACCACAATAAAGGGTTGATTTTTCCCCATTAGTAAGTGGATCAGTTGAAAGTAAGGGGAGCCTTTATACATCTTTCTAAGTTCTATTGGCGCTGTGGTAGAAATAAAAATTGCCAATCCTCCCTTTGCTCGCCCAGAAACTGGTATATCTGGGGTTGAGACAGTAACAAAACCATCAATATATTGCTCTTGAGTAAGCCAGGTCTCCAGGAGACATAGTAGTTGAAGTGATTTTATGCTATCTAGCCATTCTTTATCTTTAAGCTTATTTTGAATCCCGGCAATATTCCATGATCTAAGCTTGATTTGGGTAGTTATTTCAGTGGCTTTTATTAGTTGTTCATCACTAGTATACTCCTGTGGGCTTATTTCCCTGGGATTTACTTCTAACTCCCCTTGGTCATTTTGTCAATCCTGATCAGCTAAACTAGAAAGTGGGGCATAGCGGTTAAAATAGGATACTGTAGGTCCCATACTAAGTATATGCACCAGGTTGGCCCTTCTGTAGGTGGGTGGATTGACAAGTAGGGAATGGGGCTTATAGAAAATACCTAACGGGATAGCGGCCACTCGTTCTTCCCAGTTGATCATGCACTGTTGACTAGATTCGATCTTCTTAAGTATAAAACTTGCTGCCTCTGGGTGTCGAAAATTAATAACTATGCAGTCCCCAATACCTTTTTTTCTGTAGGTCCCACCCAGTTCACGCGTCTCACCATTATGATTTCCTCACAAAGGAGACTAATGGTCAAAGGAGACTGATGTTTAAATTATAACTACCCATCCAGGGCACCACTTTATTTCTTAGTTCTGTCCAGGATTCTTTGGCTTGAGGGGATAGTTTAGGGGCTCCTTTTAAGATGATAATATATGGTGTTGCCTCAGGGGGAAAGTGTAATATCTCTGGGGTGTGGTTCCATATTCTTGGTGATTTTGGGCTTTGGTACCCACACGTGGCCTCCCTATTTTGTGTTGGCTCTGTGCTTTGAAATTAACAAAATCCCCAGCACACGTCTGTAAAGTAATGTTAAATACCAAAGCAAGTATACATAAATTATAAACAGTTTCAGAAATCTTCTCTTCTTTTATTCTTTTCTTTTTTGATCAGCCAACACGTGTTTCGTCGCAAACACTGGGAAATCGTCCCGCGACTTTCTCAAGGCTGAGTAAACAAAATAAACAATGGCCATTGTGACACAATACATAAAACTGGTGTGCACAAGCTCAATTCAAATGTGACATAATGTGCAAGTGCATAAACATGCACAAGGTGGACCTATAATAAAAGATAGTGACTTCGTGAGCATCAGTTTGTGAAGTTAAAACAAACTTATTGCGCAAGTGTATTTCATATTTTATAATCCCTACATCCAGGTGATGGAGAAAAACTTAATGAGTGAAAAGCTACCAAAACCCGAAAATGTCTAAAGGCATCTAGACCAAGCCGCAAGTAGACAAGACTGAACACTATACAGAAACACCTAGCCCGTGTATGTCGAACCCGTCTCTCATTGCCGTGAGTGAATAAAGCCCTCAAAGACCAAAAAGGGTGACAAAAATCTCACCCATCTACCCAACTACATGCATCACCAATGTGATATTTCTTCTGTGAGGGGTACCTTAAATGTCATAGGTAGTAATCTATGCGGAAGTAAACAAAAGAGAACAGTTAGAAAACTTGTCAAAATTAATCCTCTTAATCAAGTGTTTGTCCAGAATAGCATTATGAATCCAATCACCACCTACTTTCCATGTGGTGATAATTCCATCCCACACGCATTAGACTGCATGTGAGTCTAGTGTTCTTGCTTCGAATTGTTCAGAAAACAAATCCCCGTAACTTTCAGTATGAGGGCTTCTGAAAAGGAAAGGAAAAGCTACGATGTAACCGGCTTCCCTTCTGATAAGTGCTCTCCTTCAGACACTTTCCATAATTATAAATAGCTATATGGCGCTCAAGCGAGACCCATAAGTAATTGATCACATAGTTCAAAGCAAACCACTGCACTGTTTAAACTCTGGTTGTGATGGAGCAAGAACTCAAAATGAGACTTGCTCGTAAACAATCCTCTCACAGTATTAATTAATTAAACTGTGTAATGTCTTTACTAATAAATGCATACACGAACATAGTATCCAAGTGAAGCTTGCCTATGTGTTTAAACTAATAAGTAATGCTTGTCTAATCCAAAATGGCCGCTAAAGCGCAGGAATTTCATTGCGCATGTGTCAACCATATCACGTGGTATGACGTCTTTCTTTGCTTGGAGGGAAAACTTTGCTTCTGCGCAGTGTGTGTTAAAATGGCTGCTTAATGTTCTCACGTGCTAAAGCTTGCGTATATGCTGCAATTAAAACTGTGGTATTCTAATGCTACTAATGCGGGATAAATTTATAATTAAATGGGACTAGAGTAGAAATAGGGGGTATACAGTGAAGACATTTATTTGTGATTTTAATGGTTTCTCCTTTGACTTTTATTAGTTCGTAAAATGGGGCCTGGGTTAACGGAACGGCAGCTTGAAGCCACTGAGATGTGCGCATGCGCTCTGAAAATCAAGGCACAGGGATGAAGTCAACTTGGACGACATCCAAGGCCGTGACCTGTTGGCCAACTCCACTACATCCGCGATGTTCTCTCAAATGCAACATTTTATATACATTTTGAATTAAACTTTGTGAGACGGGTGGGAAATAAAGCAAATGTATTAATTGTGAGGGGCGGTATTTAAAAACAATGGGCTTAAAGAAATTGAACTAAATTGACATGGTGTGAGGATCAACCCCCTGCCCCATCCAATCAGAAGTAGTGGGCCCATAATTTTGAAACATTAATGGGAGGTACCTGGGTGTAGAAGGGTATAATAGATATAGAATTAGCATTAGCGCACACAGGAGCACAGAGTACGGCGTTGAGGCTGTCAGCTTTGAGAACCACAAACGAGCTGATCGATTGCAGACTGAACCACTGTCCAGAGAGGTCCTGAGGTGGGGGCGGCGGATTCCATTAGAAGGAAGTCACGGAAGAATTCGAGGAGGAGCGAAGTGTCAGAGAGGGGAACGACGCAGGCGTCGTTGATAGAGAGGTCACCTATCCTGTCCTGAACCTGGTCCGGAGGTCTTTGGTCTTCATCCTTCTTAGGACCTATCTTTCCAACTCCTTGGCCTAGGGGTTTGGTTCTCACATCTTTAGGTAAATATAAATGCAACCTTTAGCTGTGCTGCTGTCTCTATCTTCTTCTTTCTGAGGGACCGTCATTGATCGATAATTGATTATTAGTATGCTTCATCCTTGATATGCGATTAAGTATTATGTGGTTTTGTAATTTACTCTGCTAGAACTTGAGATAAACATTTTAAAACTTCCTGACTCAGTGATTATTTTAGAATTTATGAATTGTAATGAATGTCACTCATTTTAAACTTCCCAATTATCAAAGGGTCCATTGGTAAGTCATTACTCTTCAATCAGAAAGTAATTGGTAGCAGGGATATTGATAAAGAGTACAACTGACCCACCAGCAGAAATTGTTAGCGTAGTATGAATGAATGGGCCCAGGTGAGTATTCGGTGTATGAATGCTTGTTGCTAGTAACCCGCTGGATCAGTTTTCTGGTTATCAGAGGATGGTTGCACTTTGTTAATTGGGTAATGAGAATTTTTTATTTTTATTTATAAACTAACATCCGTTGTTTAAAAGTTTTGTTTTATGTTGTCTAGAATTCCCCGGGGAAAATTGAATAGCGGATGGTAAGTGGAAGCCATACTGCAGTGAGGTTATCTGTCAGGCAGAAATAGTACTGAAAGGTTAAGCAGGGCTATCAGTACTTGTTAGGGACTCTATGCGTGTGAGTGATAGCAAAGGAATACGCTAGTAAAAATTTGATGTTATATCACCTAGAAAGGGTTACGTTGAAGAAGTAGCAGGTATTTCCGAAGCTTACGTGAAGAGTAAACGGAAGGGTTTTACTCGTAGTGTATGTTTAGTAAACAGAAAGGTTTTACTAAGTGTGAGAGAAATTATCTTTTCCAATTTAGAGAAACTGGCACGATAGCGAATGTTTTATGTTGTTACTGAATTTAAATAAGAAGCGTAGAGAAAATAAAGTTTTGCGTACGATTTTGTAAAGGGAGGGTCAGTTGCCGGAGAGGAAGCTGATGTCACAAAACGCTGCGCTGGGATTGGTTGAAACAGCGGGCGTGGAACGACTCTTGTAAAGGAGGGGTCAGTAGTCAGGAGTAATACTGACGTCACAGGTGTCACGCTGGGATTGGTTGAAACAGCGAGGGACAGAGAAGCGCAGATTGTAAAGGAGGGGGTCGTCAGACAGACGTCACTGAAAACCACGCTAGAATTGGTTCAGAGACAAATGTTAGCTGGAATTTAATTGGTTGTCAGCATAGAAGTCGAAATCTTAGTGGATAGTGGAGATTATATGTGGAAACGTGATCCGACTTTAACAGGAACCCGTCCAGACAGGAGATTCCTAGGTTTTGCAGAATATAATTCGATACATAGATATTTACCCAAAATGTATGGAGAAAAGAGAAAAATGTCATTTCTACAAAAGATTAAGAATTATTTTAAGAAGGATAAACCCATCAAAACTAGAGAAGGAATTATCATTCCACCAGCAAAAACGCCCGCCTCATTCATGATGATGGAGAGAGGTTATCATACTTGTGTATGGTTAGAAAATTGGATAGAATATACCCAAAATGACGGAATATTAGCATTCCCAGAGAATGGTACTTTCAATGGGAGAATTCTTCAAAATTTAAGAATGAGGATGAATGACTTAGAACCCAGACCAAGATTAACGCAATATGAAGCACTAGAAGAATGGGAAACAGAGGCATTTGAACGTGACCGATCAAGAAGCAATAGGGCTTATAGGGGATTTTTCCCTAGATACCAAAATGAGTCAAGAGACGGTCAGATGAAACAGTGGAGAAGAGCGATGCTTACCGAGGGTTTATATCCAGTTTTTATGACAGAGGAACCGTTAGGGAACAAATGCAAAGAAAAGACAAAACATTTGACAGGGTTTGGAGATTCTGAAGATGAATTTATGGAAGAAATATTAAAGAACCCACCACCATATCAGGAAGGGACAAGTGGATGTACCCCAAGTGCCCCAAGTATTGCATAATCCACCAGTTAATAGGGTACTTCAGGATAAGGAAAAAGAGGCTATAGACAGAAACAGAGCAGAATTGATACAGAAAATAACACAGCTGAATGTACATCCTGATTCCCTGACCATACCTGTAACAATTGGTCCAGTGGTTCCCTTATATGGTGACAAAGTAAATTACCCGAAACCTCTAGTCATGCCTACACCTGTAGATATTCCCAAACCTGAAACTGTAATAATTGATGACCATATCAGTGATTGTGAATCTATGATTTCCGTAATGGATTTACCTATCCGAGGATCTGTAAATAGTACTCCTAGAAGAATGACACCTAGTTGCTCCAAAGATGTAAATATAGTAACATCATCCGGAACAAAAAGTGCCACAGTAGTAACACCAGAAGACTTAGAAAGGTGGGCTCAGGGATCAGACAGACAGAGTTCACCCCCAAAGATCATGGACATCTACAAATTAAAAGTCGAGTTAGAAGAAATGATAGCAGGAAATGTAGGAGTAGATCGTCTGAATACCTACGATGAAGAAGAACTATTGTTCGTATGCAGGAGCATAACTAGAAATGTAAAGATATTTCATGAAAAATTATCAGATTTGGCCTTACAAATGGGAATTGAAATAGGGAAGTCAAAAGTGTTACAGAAACCCTATAGAGCAGATTTTTCTGACAAAGATTTAGAAAATATGAATGCCTCTGGTAGAAAACTACAAGTGAAAGAATTAATGTCAGTATTACAGAAATGGGGAGATCTAGATAAATGGAAAGCTAGATGGACAAAGAAAAAGGAAGAGGCACGGTACAGTAGGTCGACTTCTGAATATTTATTGAAGGAAACAGGGAAAGTAGATCAGATGTACCCAATGCGGGAAGTACCTGGAGGAGGTTACGTTCATGTCCCATGGAGTAGACAAGATATTTTGTCATTTACGAATGATTTTCCAAAGTTGAGAGAAAAGCCAATTGAATGGTACAAGCAGGTTGAGAGGTTTGTGAAAGTGTCAAAGGTATTGTTAAAGGACTTGGATGGTCTATTTGACATAGTGGTACCTGCCGATTTGTGGACAGATTGTAAAATTACAGTTGACTGGCCGAGTGAAGAGTATCCTAGAGATGCAAAGACAGGTGCCCTATCGAGTGATGTAATGAAAAAGTATCACCAGGTAATAACTTATCTGAAAGGGAAAATACCGCCCAAAGAAACAGATTGGGTGAAGATAGACAGGACTACCCAAGAAGCAAGTGAATCGGTACATGCCTATTATGAACGTCTATTACAGGTGTTCAAACAGTATAGTGGATTTGAGGACATTGGAGATAAAAATATGAGTCAATTTGTCTACCGATTTGTTTATGATTTAAAGCCAGAGATTTGTCAGATGATTAAGCAGCACATGTTGTGCTGGCAAGGGAAGCCAATAGATGAGATTTTGAAATATGCAAAATATTGTGGAGACGACATTGAGGATAGGCACAAGAAACTGCAAGAGAAAGTGATGTGGGCTCAGGTGAAAATGGCTGAGCGACAGGGAATTAATTTGGATAATCCTACTGATAGTCAGGGAAAAGATTCTGTAATGAATAGTGATTCAGGAAATGGTGGTAAAATGAAAGGACGAATGAGTAGAGAAGAGGCTAAAAAGAAATTTCCTTGTCATGGATGCGGAAAGTTGGGACATTGGAAGAACGAATGTAAAAAGATTCAAAATAATAATGGCCCAAATCATAATTTAAATCCACAGACGCAGAATGACTCACAGCAGGGTGTAAACCCACAGAGTCAGTTGCCACCTGCCCCTATACAGGGTAATGTGAGCAGAGCAAAGCACGGTACAGATGTCGGATATCAAGGAGGAAGTGGTAAGAACGAATATGTAACTTCACAGTTTCTTTTACAGGATGAATTTGACCCATATAATCATCAATGATGGTGCCTAAGAGAGGGGAGAAGGAGTGCGTACTTGGCGCATCCTTACCGGTAGATCAGTCAGGTCCATATGTTGAAGGGAAAGTAAGAGGTAATGATATCACTTTTCTTTTGGACACTGGTGCTACCCGTTCTACTGTAAGAACAGCAGACATCCCAGACCTTCCTCTCTCTGGAGAAGCTATCCAAGTTGTAGGTGTAGCTAATCGAAAGATCAGAACACCCCTTACTGAGCCAATGGAAGTAAAAATAGGAAACTTCCGAGAAATGCACCAATTTGTAGTATGTGATTCCAGTCCAGTAAATTTATTGGGTAGAGACTTACTGTGCAAAATGAATTGCACTATTTTCTGCACACCGGATGGTGTTGCAATACAGACCCCGGATGAAGATCATGTTTATAAGTTCATGATAGCCAAGCAAGGTACAGAAATAGATGAGATGTTCTCTTTGATAACAAAAAATGAATTACCAGAAGAACTAAGAACTACAGTGAATTCCAAGGTATGGGATTTCACAGGGAAAGAAGTAGGACTTATGGCCAAAATAGACCCAGTAAAGATCACTGTAAAAGAAGGTGCAATTTTCCCAAATACTAGACAGTACAAAATGAGTGCAGAAGTGAAGGCAGGAGTTGTTGAGGAAATTAACAGAATGGTGAAACAAGGCATATTAAAAGAAGTTATGAGTAGCCCTTGTAATTCACCAATCATGGGTTTGAAAAAGCCTAATGGAAAGTATAGGATTGTTCAGGATTTGCAAAAAATTTATAAAATTGTGGTACCTTGTTGTCCTATAGTACCAAATCCTGCAGTAATCCTATACCAGATACCCTGGAGTGCAGAATGGTTTACCCTGATTGATCTATGCCAAGCATTCTTTTCAATACCATTGCACCCAGATAGCCAATATCTCTTTTCGTTTAAATTTGAAAATCATGTCTATGTATGGAATCGTGTTCCTCAAGGATACACAGAAAGTCCCTCCATTTTTAATCAAATACTGAAAGGGTGTTTGGAAAAATTAGTGCTGCCTAGGAGTTCAGTCTTGGTGCAGTATATTGATGATTTACTGGTAGCATCTAACACTCATGATTGTGTTGAAGATTCAATTGCGTTACTCAACCATTTGGCTGAGGAAGGACACAAAGTGTCACCTGAAAAGCTACAGTTTTGTACAACGACAGTTAAATATTTGGGACACCAAATTGAAAGAGGAACAAGAAGAATAACATCTGATAGAATAAAAATAATCAAGAAAATGAAAATGCCAGAAACCCAAAGAGAAGTGAGAATGTTTCTCGGAATAGTAGGATACTGTCGACAATGGATTATAGGGTTTTCACTACTAGCAAAGCCTTTAATTCAGCTAACCAAAAAGAAAGCCAAAGATCCAGTTGAATGGGATGATGAAAGTGCGGGTGCATTTGTAAAATTAAGAAATGCATTGTGTGAGGCACCTGCCTTGGGCATGCCTGACTATACAAAAGAATTCGCACTATTTTGCTATGAAAGAGAAAATTGTGCACTTTCAGTGTTAACTCAAAGACATGGAATAGACAGGCGTCCTATAGCATATTTTTCTGCTACATTGGACCCAGTGGCGGCAGCATTGCCAGGCTGTTTGAAAGCAGTCGCTGCTACCTGTATGAGCATTGAACAAAGTGAGTCAATAGTAATGGGATATCCTGTAACAGTGTTTGTCCCACATGCAGTTGTGATCATGTTGACAAGAACTAGAACTCAGCATCTCACACCTCGTCGGATGACAAGGTATGAATGAATTATTCTTGGAGCTGAAAATGTGACCATAGTTAGGTGCACTGTTGTGAATCCTGCTACGTTATTGCCAGATCCAATTTTTGAAGAAGTTAAGGACGATCCAGAACATGATTGTCTAAAGGTCACAGAATTGTGTACAAAACCAAGACCTGACATACAGGAGACGCCCCTAAAAGATCCAGATAGGGAGCTGTTTGTGGACGGCTCATGCCTAAGGCATGAGGATGGTAAATTGAGCGCAGCCTATGCTGTGTGTGAACTAACTGGAATAGTTTAAGCATCCTATTTACCAGGAGTCAAGTCTGCACAAGTAGCTGAATTAATTGCTCTGATCAAAGCTTCCAAAATTGGGAAAAATTTAAGAGTAACCATATTTACGGATAGTCAATATGGGTACGGGGTTGTGCATGACTTTGGCCAACTGTGGATGCAGAGGGATTTCATGACTTCTTCAGGATCCCCAATCAAAAATGGACAATTTGTAAAAGAATTATTGGAAGCAATACAATCACCAAAAGTATTGGCAGTGGTGAAATGTGCCGCACACCAGTCATGAGATGACTGGGTGGTAGTCGGTAACAGATGCGCAGATCTAGTGGCTCAACACTGTGCCAAAAACAGGTTGGCAGTAAATAAAAAGGGTGAAAGGATGGGAATCAGCTGCCAACTTATGCTATGTGCACCACCTGAAACATGGAATGATGTGAAAAGACTGCAAGATGATGCTGAGGAGAGTGAAAGAGATGTTTGGGTAAAAATAGGATGTACCCGAAGAACAGACGACGATGTATGGGTATACACAGATGGCAGACCAGTCGTGCCCGACTGTCTGATTTCACAAATGGCCAGAATGTATCATGGAGACACACATGTAGGGAGAGATGCCATGATTAGACTTTTCAGACAAAGTTGGTATAATCCAAGGTTTAGGGCTGCAGCAGAGAGTCTTTGCCAAAGGTGTTTAACTTGCCAAATGAATAATCCGGGAAGGAGAACAGTAATTGGTTTGGGAAAAATTGGAAAAGCTGAAGGTCCCTTTGTGAGATTGCAGCTAGATTTCATACAATTACCACCATGTAAAGGACTGAAATATGTACTTGTCATAGTGTGTCTGTTTTCAAGGTGGGTGGAGGCTTACCCTACCAGAAGGAATGCCAGCATTACAGTCCCAAAACTGTTGTTACGAGAACTCATTCCTAGGTTCGGTTTCACAGTAACTTTGGAATCAGATAGAGGAAGTCACTTTAATAACGATGTAATACGAATAATCTGTGAAGCATTCCAAATTGAACAGAAATTGCACTGTGCATACCGCCCAGAGGCTTCTGGAGTGGTTGAACAAATGAATGGCACAATAAAATCAAGACTGTCAAAGATGTGTGCATCAACATCATTAGATTGTCCAGATGCATTGCCTCTTGTTTTAATGGGACTCAGAAGTATTCCTGATAGAAATACAGGATTAAGTCCGCATGAAATAATCATGGGAAGAGCAATGAGACAAGCACATGTACCTACAAATAAACTCCTGAACATAACTGATGATATGGTTCTAGATTATTGCAAGGGATTGGCTGACCTAGTGCGCTCTGTCTCTCACCAGGTTGGAGAAGACTCAGTTTCCAGGCAGCCTGAACAAGAGCTTGATCTGAACCCCGGAGACTGGGTGGTTGTGAAGCATCACACCAGAGAAACATGTTTATCACCCAGGTGGGGCGAACCTTGTCAGGTTATACTAGTTACGAACACAGCAGTGAAATGTGCAGGATTGCCTAATTGAATCCATGTAAGCCACACCAAAAGGGTGCCAGATCCTGAAGGACAAGATCCTCAGTCAGCATCAATAATTGAGGAAGCTGAAGGTTGGCCAGCTGAAGAATCCCAGGTGAGAGATTCGAGAGAAGATGAAGAAGAACAACCGAGCACAAGTCAGGACTGGATACCAGTGGTTGATATACCAGAAGTTTACAACAGAACAAGAAGCCGAACAAAATTAGAAGAAATTAGGGAGGACCAGATAGGTGAAGAAGAAGCAGCTCAGGAAGAGGAAAATTAAACGATAAGAGAACCTGAGCAGGACCAGATAGGGAAAGGAAATTGGGCTCAAATCGACAACGAAACAACAAAATTTGAGCAGGGACAGATAGGTTTAGAAGAACGCGGTCAGGCTGTAGAAGTACAAAGTGCAATAAGCCCTGATCAGAACTAGGAAAATACGTTCAGGGAGAAGAAAACCACGAAAGCCTCAAGCATGAAGACGTAAATCCTGAACAGGGTCAGTTAGTAGAAACTCATATTGAAGCAACTGAAGAAAAATCAATAAGACCTGAACAAGAACAAATAGAAGAAGAAACTGAAGACGAAGAAAAACAAATTGTACAACAGCTTGAAAATAAAAGAACTTTTGGAGAAGAATTAAGAAGTGAAGAGACAGTGCAAACAAAGAAAGCCAGAAAAGGTGATCATTGGCCTAGTGTCATTAAAAGAGTAAAATACCATATAGAAACCCGAAGTGAAGATCCAGAACAAGGAAATGAAGTAACAAGTCTAACTGAACAAACAAGTGGAACTGACGAACGAAAAAGCAAAAGACTGAAACTTGTGAACAATAAGTTTAAAGGTCCTGATTGGACTTATATAATCCTTGAAGACTACGAGAGTTCAGAGTCAAGTGAAAGTGGTGACGAAAGAACAAGTGCAGAACTGACTTATGAAAAAGAAATAAAGCCACCTTGATAACGTTAAAGTCTTGAAAGAAAAAGAAAAGAAGAGAAATCTTCCTTGTCAAAATGCCTAACGACAGAGTTTCTGGGAGACCGAAACGGAAATGTTGTAAAAGATGCTGTGCTATATGCATATGTAGTCTGGTAGTGGTGCTTGTAGTATGGTTAGTTCTGATCGTAGCAATTCCTTACCTTATGATAATGGATAAAAAGATTAACAATGATACTAAGGGAAGGATAGATAACTTGAAAGGTGATAGTGTAAGAATAGAAGCAGAAGATTAACCAGAGTTTCATCACGTGGTAGCAGATAACGATACTAGTTTAAATGTTTTCACTAAATTATTGTTTCAGTACGTAGATACAATGGAAGTTAGTGATTGTTATGTCTGTATGAAATTACCTGAATCAGTAGCAGAAGGGTTAACATATCATCATTTGCCTCTAACCTATGGCATATCATGTAGTGTATTAACTAGTTCATTTTATAGAACAGGGAGACTTCAGTATTATTATTCAGATATAGATGTGATATTTTCTGAGGTTCCGATTCGAAAGAATATGAACCCAGTGCTTAGTAGTCAAGATGCACAATTTATGGGAGAATTTTTCCTAACAATGAAGTTGATAGATATAACACATGCACATAGAAGCAATTTAACATGTTCATTACATGAAGAAGAAAAGATATTTTTGAATTTAGTAGAAGATAGAAGACAAAGGGGAATATTATCAAGGAAGTGCGATATTTATCGCTAACCGCGCTTAGCGCGTTTTTTTTTAACGCCGCCTATCGCTGGAAATTATCGCTGAGATAACACCCTATTAGTAAGGTTTATCTCCATAGCGATAATATTTCCAGCGATAGCGACAAAATGCGAGAATATCGCTGGGAAACCAGCGATATTCTCGCATTAACGCTAAGGTGGATTCAGCATTAGAATCCACCTCCTATACTTCAAACAGGTAAGTCATCCTCACTAGCAGGTGTTAAAATCTAGCGATAAACGCGCTTAGCGCGAATTATTTTATCGCTTCGCCTGTCTTGCTAATAGGGGGTAGTGGTGTTAGCGACTGTTTTCAGTCGCTTTTAGTAGGGAACGCCTTCCTTGCATGCCATTAGCGATAATTATCGCTGACATGCAAGGCGATGGAAAACACGCCCGCTAACGCCTAGCTTGCTGATAGGGCGATAAAATTATCGCCGCTTTAGCGGCAAAAAGTGCTGCTAAAGCGGCGATAAAGCCCTTGATAATATGCCCCAAAATTTCCAAAAGAAACCATCTGAGCATAAGGCTCATCTTCCACCTTGGGCTGAGAAAGAGGGTATTTACACACCTGGCAAGGCTCAAGCTGCTATGGCTCTGGATTTTGTAAAGACAGGGAAAATTTGTCTGCATAGGTTAAAGACTGATTATAACAATATTTTCATCGGTACCAGTGAATGTGAACATAATTTCTTAATTCTTGGAGGTTGGGGACTAAAAGGAGGAACAGATTCAGTTTTTCCTGGAATTTATTATGTATGTGGGAATAAGGCTTACTTTAGGCTTCCTACACGGTGGTATGGAAGTTGTTATTTTGGAATAGTTTTTCCAAAAGTATACCACGTAAAAAGAAACACTGGGAGCAATGAAAATAATAGTGAATTAACACGTAGTAAAAGAGCTAGTTTTTCTGAAATTGTAGGTGATATATTTGGTGCATTGATACCTTCAGTGGGAATAATTCTGAACTCAAGGAAGATATGTAAATTATCTACAGTGGTGGATCGTTTATCAACGGATACTGTTAATGCGGAGATGGTTGCGATTAGATCAATGGTTATGCAAAATCGACTTGCTCTTGATATAATATTAGCAAAAGAGGGCGGAGTCTGTAAATTGTTGAAAACGAAACATTGTTGCACGTATATTCCTGACAAAAGTGCAGAAATCGGAACGTATATAAAGAATATAACGAAACTTGAGAATGAACTAAAACCACTGGAAGTTGATAGTGTATGGGAAAGATTGACAAAAAGTATTGCGTCAATTGGTACCTGGTTTGCTAATGTAGGGAAAGGACTTATAGGTCAAATATTAGTACCCTTAGTAGGGATAGCAATAATAATATTGTCAATAATGATATGGTGCAAATGTTGTAAAAAGAATGAGACGTATAGAGTGACAGGAAAAGGAAAGAAACTAAAGTTTGATGAAATTGAATTAGAAGATCTGAAGAGTGAATTATACAAGAAACTGAAAGGAGACGATAAAAATAGAAAGTGTAAAAATGAAATTGAGACAAAATTATGCTAGAAGTTGGCATCTGGTTGTGGGTAATTTTTGATGGCTCAGAAAAGCCATCAGAGAGGGGATTGATGGAGCAAGAACTCAAAATGAGACTTGCTCGTAAACAATCCTCTCACAGAATTAATTAATTAAACTTTGTAATGTCTTTACTAATAAATGCATACACGAACATAGTATCCAAGTGAAGCTTGCCTATGTGTTTAAACTAATAAGTAATGCTTGTCTAATCCAAAATGGCCGCTAAAGCGCGGGAATTTCATTGCGCATGTGTCAACCATATCACGTGGTATGACGTCTTTCTTTGCTTGGAGGGAAAACTTTGCTTCTGCGCAGTGTGTGTTAAAATGGCTGCTTAATGTTCTCACGTGCTAAAGCTTGCGTATATGCTGCAATTAAAACTGTGGTATTCTAATGCTACTAATGCGGGATAAATTTATAATTAAATGGGAATAGAGTAGAAATAGGGGGTATACAGTGAAGACATTTATTTGTGATTTTAATGGTTTCTATTTTGACTTTTATTAGTTCGTAAAATAGGGCCTAGGTTAACGGAACGGCAGCTTGAAGCCAATGAGATGTGCGCATGCGCTCTGAAAATCATGGTACAGCGATGAAGTCAACTTGGACGACATCCAAGGCCGTGACCTGTTGGCCAACTCCACTACATCCGCGATGTTCTCTCAAATGCAACATTTTATATACATTTTGAATTAAACTTTGTGAGACGGGTGGGAAATAAAGCAAATGTATTAATTGTGAGGGGCGGTATTTAAAAACAATGGGCTTAAAGAAATTGAACTAAATTGACATGGTGTGAGGATCAACTCCCTACCCCGTCCAATCAGAAGTAGTGGGCCCATAATTTTGAAACATTAATGGGCGGTACCTGGGTGTAGAAGGGTATAATATAGAATTAGCATTAGCGCACACAGGAGCACAGAGTAGGGCGTTGAGGCTGTCAGCTTTGAGAACCACAAACGAGCTGATCGATTGCAGACTGAACCACTGTCCAGAGAGGTCCTGAGGTGGGGGCGGCGGATTCCATTAGAAGGAAGTCACGGAAGAATTCGAGGAGGAGCAAAGTGTCAGAGAGGGGAACGACGCAGGCGTCGTTGATAGAGAGGTCACCTATCCTGTCCTGAACCTGGTCTGGAGGTCTTTGGTCTTCATCCTTCTTAGGACCTATCTTTCCAACTCCTTGGCCTAGGGGTTTGGTTCTCACATCTTTAGGTAAATATAAATGCAACCTTTAGCTGTGCTGCTGTCTCTATCTTCTTCTTTCTGAGGGACCGTCATAGATCGATAATTGTTTATTAGTATGCTTCATCCTTGATATACGATTAAGTATTATGTGGTTTTGTAATTTACTCTGCTAGAACTTGAGATAAACATTTTAAAACTTCCTGACTCAGTGATTGTTTTAGAATTTATGAATTGTAATGAATGTCACTCATTTTAAACTTCCCAATTATCAAAGGGTCCATTGGTAAGTCATTACTCTTCAATCAGAAAGTAATTGGTAGCAGGGATATTGATAAAGAGTACAACTGACCCACCAGCGGAAATTGCTAGCGTAGTATGAATAAATGGGCCCAGGTGAGTATTCTGTGTATGAATGCTTGTTGTTAGTAACCCGCTGAATCAGTTGCAAACCCAGAGATCTTACCGCTCCGCGTCGTAGTGCAGCCGCAACTAGATCAGTCAATCAGGTCCTCGAGTACGAGACCCGGAAGTGAAAGTCTCCCGCAGTTATATACCGGGAGCTATGGTGATAAAAAGAGGACTAACTCTGCCTTTAAGACACGGCAGCCATCTTTTAGTGTAGAAGGACAATTCCATATACATAATGAAAATTTGAGGCTGTACACAGTCGTGCTAAATCTGATCCCGTACTGCGTACGAATAACAACACCCGATAGCCGTAATCTGTGACTGGCATACATGAAAACTCCGAAGCGTCCCCAAATCGACGACTTATTCCTCAGTGACATTAGGAAGTCATTGTTACCCAAATACGTGTGTGCAATCAAACTAAGTAAAGAGTATAAATTCTTAATACAAATCTGGTCATCACAATTTAAAAGACCAAATAATAATGTCTAATACACTAATATATCATCAGACGGCACCATTTGCTTGAGTGTTTGTGAGAATACGCATTACTAACTGTCCAAAATTGCGTAGGTGGTGATTGGATTCATAACGCTATTCTGGACATACACTTGATTAAGAGGATTAATTTTGGCAAGTTTTCTAATTGTTTACTTCCGCATAGATTACTACCTATGACATTTAAGGTACCCCTCACAGAAGAAATATCACATTGGTGATGCATGTAGTTGGGTAGATGGGTGAGATTTTTGTCACCCTTTTTGGTCTTTGAGGGCTTTATTCACTCACGGCAATGAGAGAAGGGTTCGACATACACGGGCTAGGTGTTTCTGTATAGTGTTCAGTCTTGTCTACTTGCGGCTTTGTCTAGATGCCTTTAGACATTTTCGGGTTTTGGTAGCTTTTCACTCATTAGGTTTTTCTCCATCACCTGGATGTAGGGATTATAAAATATGAAATACACTTGCGCAATAAGTTTGTTTTAACTTCACGAACTGATGCTCAAGAAGTCACTATCTTTTATTATAGGTCCACCTTGTGCATGTTTATGCACTTGCACATTATGTCACGTTCACATTTGAATTGAGCTTGTGCACACCAGTTTTATGTATGGTGTCACAATGGCCATTGTTTATTTTGTTTACTCAGCCTTGAGAAAGTCGCGGGACGATTTCCCAGTGTTAGCGACGAAACACGTGTTAGCTGATCAAAAACGAAAAGAATAAAAGAAGAGAAGATTTCTGAAACTGTGTTTATAGTTTATGTATACTTGCTTTGGTATTTAACATTACTTTACAGACGTGTGCTGGGGATTTTGTTAATTTCTGTGTTGGCTTTGGCCAAAGTTTTAGGGGAGGTTGGTGGTTCTCCTCACCTTAGAGCACCGTAACTCAATACTGTCCAGAATTGATATGTGTGCGATTGTTCCTAAGTGGCGCCATATAACCTAGCACTATACCACTGATCTATAGAATTTGGCTCTGTGCATTGCGCTATAGGTGCAGTGGGGGCAGTTTGATCAAAGATGTGGTATTTCCTTGGAACGCGGCTTGTCCAGGGGTTGTGTGTCAGATGTCATGTCCCCCCTAGCAATTTTCTCTGCCAGTTCCCTCCCTGTGTTCGTGGGGGCACTTTCTAGTGCCATTAGTCTACCCTTAATTTCAGCGAGCACGACTATGACTCTCTGCTCGACATTCTCCAGTTTGTCATAACACTTATTTAGGAGACCCTCTAGGATACCAATGTCATTTGTTTCTTTTGCTTTGGCTATTTTTTTCTTTTTAGAGGTCGTTTTCCCACGGGTACTCTGACCTGTCTTATAGTTTATTGAAAATACTGTGCTCGGGTCCCCAGGTTGTTTACTTTTCTTAGTGGAGGGTGGGCTTATGTCTTGTGACGTAGATAGTTCATCTAGCTCTAAGGATTTATTAAATACACAGGGTTGTTCCGAAAGTTGAGGATATTTCTCCCAGAGTTTTCCTTTTCCAGGAGCCTCAGAATAGGTTGCCTCCTCAACATGTATCGCTCCTTTATGGGATGCTCTACTTACAATCTGTTTAGTAGCCGCAAGCCTTTCCTCCACATTACTAATTTCATTCTCAATCAAACCCACAGCGTTGGTTAAATAATTAGTAATTGCATTAGATGTTTTAGGCCGTGGTTTCCCCTGAGGAACTTCCATTAGCTTTCTCTTGCCCATTTCCAATGGAAGTACCACTGCCCAACTGCTAGTTTCACCAAAGAGCGCCGGGCAATTCTTGCTATTATCCTTAAGCAGAAATCTATAAAAACAGTAAATCTCTTATATCATAAATCCAAATAAAAGAGTCATAAAGGGGTTTACTATGTTTGTAAATGAGTGCAGATAGCCTTGCTCGGCGTCTCCAGTATATAGATATTTGCCTTTAGGCGCCAATAAAAAGCTGATTCCGTTTCCGAAGTTTTCAAAGAGCAATGGTCACATTGGCTGTATGAAAAAGGTACAGTTGTATAATATACAAAGGCCCACCCGAAAAAATTCATCCAGTGATCTAAGCGGAGAGAAAAAATATTTCTTAAGGCAATTTATGGCCCCCCAGAAACCTGACGTCTTTAAGACAACAAGGGACAGTCATGAAAGCAGGCCTCCCGAGCGTATGCAGATATTAATGTCAAGATGGTCAAAAAGAGTTTATAAAATATCTCTCCTCAGAGAGCATTCACCCATTGTAGGGAAACTTTGTCGACCGAGACAACCAAGAGGGAGGGCCCAGCCCGGCCTCCTCCGGTCTCAGACGGGTGCAGACGGGCCCACCCGTTGGCTGGGCTTCGCCCGGGCGTGGCCTGGGCACACCTACGCGCATGATAACAAGTCCTGTGCACACGCAGATAGGTTTTAACAACACATAAAATATTCGTTGTTTAACAAAAGACAACAGTGGATTCTTTTCTTCAAATGTTGGTTTAATGTATGTTGCTTCACAGGCCAGCCAACACGTGTTTCGTCACGGGTGTATAACCCTAGACTTCTTCAGGGCTGGAATTAAGTAAAAAATCGACTCGTGTCACAGTATATTAAAGAAATTGTTACAGAATATATGTCTCATAAGAGTATGACATATAAATCAAAAGTGACGATTCATGTTAAACCAATTGCAGTCCAGGTGGGAACATTAGTGGCCAGAAAAAAGGGATATGCCAATTGTAAAAGAATGTGTCCATCATAGTTGAAGCCAACTACAACAGGAACTCAGCCTGCGGGAGCCCTGTTCTGCTTTTAAGCGCCTCCTGGCACTTCCAATAGGCGTGGGCGGCTCCTGCCGGGTTGGCGTATGGGGGATGGAGTCCCCTGGCGATAGCGGTACAAGATGCTGGCAAGAGTGTAGGTATTGGGCTCCCACATTCCACACCCCAACGCAATGAATTGTACCACTTATTAGGCACAACCTACCCTTTAGGCTGTTCTAGGTGCAGCACTGTATACAGTAGGGTGTCTTTTTATTTGATCACTTGGACCTCTTGGATGGTTTGTACATGGTTCATTATGAGCTCTCCTGTCTATTCTGTTAATGCAGGAGGTTTGGTTGTTCGCTTCCTGATGTAGGTTCAATCCTTCTTGTAATAGCTGGCTGAGCCACTGTGGATGGAGTAATAGAGGTACGCCAAGCACTCAAAAAGTTCTGGGCAGCAGGGGTGTCTCACACACTTTGTAACATCTCTGAATTAAAAATCATCTCCTGAAACAAATTTGTTTTCAATAAGCATTTAAATATAGTGAGCCTAGATGTTGAGCAACTGTTAATAATTTCCATGCGGTCTTAATATAAGAATCTTGTTGCATGGGGAATACTATAGTGACAAACCTTACCACTTATGAAAAATTAGCTTGTAAAAATAAAAAATCAGGAAAGACGGCCCATCCCGCGGGGCTAAATTTTAAAAGGAGGGTAGTGTGCTTCCCTGGGGGATGGACTCCCCTGGGCATATGATGGCTCAGGGAGGGGGGCTGTGTGCCCCCCTCCCCTTGGTTAAAGAATGATGGCCTGGGGTCCCAGGGGCCCCCAGGTCCTTTGAAGGCTCAGGGAGGGGGGCTGTGTCACCCCCCACCCCTCATCCGTTGTATTGCATATTTCGGCCCGTGGGATCTGCTCCTCTGGGCCAATAATGGCTCAGGGAGGGGGGCCATGCACCCCTTCCCCTTGCGCCCCTTCCCCTTAATTAAAGATTGGGACCCCATCGTATGGGTTGCCCGGGGCCTTTGAAGGCTCAGGGAGGGGGGGCTGCATGTCCTTCCTCCCTTTTATTGCACATTCTGGCCCTGTGGGAGGAGCCCCCCGGGGACTATAATGGCTCGGGAGGGGGGACGCTGTCCATCTTCCCCTGAGGGGGGAAGAGTGCCTCTTCACCTTAATTAAAGAATGTAGCTCCCGGAGATTGGGGTCCCCAGGGCCCAAAATGGCCACTTACAACCCTCCCCATAAATTAAGGTGGGCCTCTATTTTTTCTTTTTTTTTGTCACAATCCCGCTGGAGCCCCGCGGGATCGCAGCAAAAATTGCAGATTTTTTTTCAATTTTGACCCCAGGAGAATATATATACATGCGTATATGTATATATATGTAGGCAGTGGCCTAATATATCCTGTGAGCTACACATGTTGGGTGGTACCAAAAATGTCCAATTTATTTTCTTTTAACAGACATCAACTTCTGTGCTTTTCACCCTCTAACATTCATCATAAGGATCCTTGTATTTTCCTTGCAGCTTTCTTGTCGATTATGCTAGATAGATCACATCCTTTCCTTGCCAATGGAGTTCTTGGTTTTCCACCCCTCAGTGATTCAGATTATAGGTACTCAATGCAGTTGCATTGTTGTATTGGATACAAATGTTAAGCATGTTTCTTCCATTTTCAGTGCTACTCTCTCTGGAGCCATGTGTATCGAACAACAGAGAGTGATTATGGGCACTTTAGTAAGATTATTGTGTATGGGCAACAGAAATAACTTCATGAAAAAGTGAGTAAAAAACCTGGAACTGTGCACGTTGTAAAATGTTATTATCAGTCATAAAAATGTATGAAGACCAACCAAGGAGTATTGCAAAAATGCTAACAGCATGGGATGAGACAATTAAAATGTTAAACAGGAATATAGAAGAAAGGGTTCAGCCCTAATCTTGGGAGGAAAAGAAAGACTTGACTCCAACTTGTTGAAGCAGCAAAAGCTCACAGCTCTACACAGGTGTGATGATTAATTAGTATTGGATGTGGCCACCTAAGGAATGGGCTGATTATATATCTATATTTTATTTCGGATACAATTCACTAGAATTTCATCTTACCTTTTCATTTGTCACATTTACCCCAGTTCCTCCACAGGAAGCAGCGCTATTAAAAAGACATATTCGGTCATCGCGTGCTCAGGAGCCCAATGGAATACCCAATGATGTACAGAAAATTCTCCTAACCTATTTAATAATATCCTCTATCATTGCATAATCCTCCCAACATGGAAGTATGCTCTTTTACAGCAGATATAGAAATGCGGTCCAGCCAATAAACCAGGAAGTTATCAGCCTACTGTGTTGTTAGTTTCAGAAGCGAAATTGTTCCTCATATTTCTACTAAAAAAATATTGGAACAGGGGCATGACAAAGTGGACAGGACTCGATTATGGGAAAAATTGCAGGTACCAGGTATAAATCCATAATAATCCAATCTTCTAGCCAAATTACAATGCAGACTTGGGCTAAGGTGAACATTATGACTAAGGTACCTAGATACCAAGGATCCCCGCGTTCAAAGGACTTAAGCAGGGGCGCATTTTGGCCTTTTTGCTTTTTTCGTTGTAATTGTCATATCTGCCACCAGTTGTAAACCATCGAGATCCTCACCTGCCTGTATAAGCGGGGCCACCTATCCCTACCATATGCTGATGACCTGGTTCTGTTATCTGTTACTCCTATTGGCCTACAATGGTCGCTAGACCGCCTGAAAACTTATAACGCTGAAAGTCATTTATTAGCCAGCATGACGAAAACCAATATATTGTGTTTTTTTCAGTGCAAAAAAGAAATTGTATTGGTATAGAAACGTTACTGATCTACTGTTACTTGGGATTGTGGCAACTATGCTTAAAAACACAATTTGCATCATGACAACTCTCAATTCTAAGCAGATGGGGGGACTTCGTAGGTATATAATTCCATTAAGCTGCAGATCCATTATAAAAGCTACATTTGCCTTTAGGGTGGAAATCTTGCCAGTAGTGCTATATTTCGCACTTGTAGTCTTTGGATAGAAAAGTAACAAACTGGAATTAATAGTATTTTGTTCCCCATGACAATTAGTAAATTTATGAAAAAGTACTCTGCTGTGTCGCATAAGCCTGCAGCTTGGCTTGACTTCTACATTGGCAGATAAAGAACTGGGCCTATTAAAAAGGCATTTTGAAGCATGTAAAGTTATAATCCTGAAGTAGTATTATACGTACTCTTCTATGCCATTGTGAATTTACCCCGGAATTTCTAAAACAGGAATAAATTGGGAATATTTAGCAAATATTCTTATTCAGTTAGTACAAACAGAAGAGACGATGTCCTCTTTGCACTTTTGCTGAGGTTAAATTCGTCTTTTTAAAGTTTTGGTCAATTTACTCTCCAATTGTACAATTAGAGGGCAGTTGGCATAGCTGTCCATCTTCAGCCCGAATGATTTATTTGTCAATTAAATCCATTTTCCACCTCATTTGAAGTTAAAAATTACTCAACCAAAGAAGTTATTTTCTATGTCTGTTCAATAATGTTGAAATACGAACTATTGGAAGGGCAATATTATTATTGTTATGGGATAGAAAATAATATTTTAATAAGTAAATATATTCAAATTGTGACTAATGAGCTAAAGTTGTAACCCTGATTTCCTTGCCCAAATGAACTGATTAAGGATTAAGGATTTTGAGCAGATGTACTAAGAATTGATTCGCAAAAAGCATTCGTAAATTGTGCACCAGCTTCTTGAGAAGCAGTTTTGATTTTGAAACCTACCTATATACTAATAGATCAGCTCGCAAAATCAACATTTGGAGTGGGTCGCAATTCAACCTACCTTGTTAATATTCATTACGTAGTTTCCAGATTGTTACTCACTCTGACGGGATGCCATCACAGGGGTTTGGTGGTCAGCTGGGGTCAGAATACCACCATGTCTGTGATCACATTTTTAGTAAAGTATTTCTTTTTATGCTGACCTGTTTTCCTTAAAGGAAACGGGTCTGAATTTAGGCAAATTCTTTTTTTTTTTTAAAGTTTGCTTATGAATGAATGAATGAATAATAATAATATTTATAGAGCGCAACGTTCACTCCGGGGAGCATCTTGGCGCTGACAGAAAGACTGGGCAGGGGTTGTGGTGAGGAATTAGAAAGACCAACTGGTGGGAGGGTCAGATAAGTGATAGCACTTATGTGTTGACACTTGTCCACTAGACCACTGCCCACTCTCAAACACACTTTTTTTTTCATTCAGTACCCTGGAGAGCCTTTCCCCTTTGCAAATGAGTAACCACCTCTGTTGAGAAGTCAGTAACCTATCACTGGTTTGCGACTGAAATTTTAGTTGCAAACTATTGATACATAGCATTCCTAATCGCAATTGGGAACGGATGCCCTAAACATGCCCCTTCCAAATGGAAATTCAGAAAGCATTTCTACACCCATCCTGTGATTCGGTAACTTGTTACTCAATAACAAAATAGGTTTAGTACATTTTTAAAGCCATTAAGAGGTCACAAACCCTGTGATTTAGTAAATTGCCGGCTTTGCATCTCTTAGATGTTTTTGTGCATCTGGCCTCAAGGTTTTTAGAAACATCATTCTGCTTTTATGAAGATATGGATAGACTGTGCCAACCATGAACAAACACTATTTGTGGCACTTGTGTGAAAACACAGGGGCTTATTTATGAGAGGCTTGCACCACCGGAGCATTAGAAAAAGGCAGCGCAAACCTCTCAACCATTTCAATGAGGCCACGCAAAGCCACTTTGCGAGGATTTGCGTGGCCTCATAGATAAGGAGTAAGACAAAGCAGCGCAAGTCGTTGCGTTGCCTTGCTCTGTGCCAGGGAGGCGTTCCATGGGCATTGCAGTGGGTTTTTTCAAACAACACCCATGGATTTTGACGCTGCCATAGATTTACTTAATCACTTAAACCTGGGGCAGCGCCAAAACCTTACGCCTTCCAGAGCAGGCATAATGAGGAGAAATATTTTCATTTCTCCTTGTTTTTTCCTCTTTCCATGTGTGCTGTACATGGAAAGAGGAAAATGCCTCTTGGGTTTGTTTTTGTGCAGGAAGGTGCCCCTTCCTGCATGAAAAGAATCCTGCATGCAACACAGACACCCTTTACCATGGTGCAAGGGTGCCTGCATTGGCGCCTGGCAGCAAATTGTGTGCCAGCACAGGGAGAAAGGACAGGAATGCACTGTATTTTATAAATATGGTGCATTCCTGCCCTTTCACATTGGCATAGAGCAGTGCAGCAAGAAGACTTATGGCGCTGCCTTGCACCAATTCCCCATTAAAGAAGCCCAAAGTTCGGCCAAGACATAGGAATCAATTGAAAACAGCAAAGCATGTCAAAGTAAATGAAGTGGTCAACACAGTAAACACTGTGGGCCTCATTTACAAACTTTTGGCGTAGGGCAGCACCACAAGCCTTCTTGCTGCGCTGCTCTACGTGAAAAGAAAAGGGCAGGAATGTGCCGTATCTATGAGATACGATGCATTCCTGTCCTCTTCCCCAGCGCTGGCACACAATTGACTATCATGCGCCAAAACAGGTACCTTTGTACCATGGTGCAAGAATGTCTGCGTTGTGGAAATGATTGTTTTTCTGCAGGAAGAGACACTTTGCTGCACAAAACCAATCAATGAAGGTGATTTCCTCCTTCTATGTGTGCTGGTGAATAAAGCACACATAGAAAGAGGAGAAAATGAGGAGAAATAATGTTATTTCTCCTCTTCGCGCCTCCAAACGCCTCCCCTTGGGAGGTGTAGGCTTTTGATGCATTCTCAGGTTTACAGCTTGTTGTAAATCTGAGAATGTGTCAAATGCCATGGGTGTAACCCATGGGAACACCCAATGTAATGCTCATGGCAAGCCTTCCTATCACAGTGTGAGTCAATGTGGCGACTTGTACTGTGATGCCTCACTCCATATCTACAAGGACATGAAAAGCCACACAGGGTGGCTTTATGTGACCTTATAGATATGGCTCTGCACTGTGCGCCACAGGAACGCCAATAAAATTGACGTTGAAGCAGCACGCAGGGAATTGTAAATGAGGCCCTGAATGTATGTTTAGTGTAAACATTGTAGTAGTAAATTTAATGCATGTAAGTTGCAGCATGTCACTGGAATTTACATATCTATCCATAAACAAAAATAATATGGTTCGGTTTCCTGGGTTTTCATTAAACAAGGAAGTGCATTCTAGGAATCGTTGTCTTTAGGTAATTAGGTTGCTGGTTGAGGGGCTGAAACCCTTCTCAAGCAGCAACCACTATATCTGTCAGGGTAAAGTCGCAAGCAAACCCCAAATTAACTTGTGCTTAACCCTCTGGTAGCTTGGCATAATACAGTCAGGCTTAATTTAAAGGCAACAGCATAAGAAACATTCCACACAAATTTAGAAAAATAGAGTAAAATGTAATAAATAGTTTGAGACCAAAACAACAAAAATCCAATCAGTAGAACCAGATATATGCCAATTTAAAGATTTAGGTAAAACTAGTGCCTAAAAGCACAAAGCACCAACTGTGGTTATCTGGTCGCGCCAGACCGAGACAAAGTCACAAGTTCAGGTCGACCACGATGGAGCGTGGGTCGGATACAGGGACCAAGTTAGACCCACTGTACAGAGTACCTTGAATACTGGTTGTGGAGGGTTGCAAGATCCCGCTTCGAGGATGCATCGTGCAGGGGCAGCTCCAACAAAGCTGCGGGGCTGCGATGTGAGATTCTGCATCAATGTCAAAGATGTAATTGACAAAGGGCTTGGGATGCGAAGTCCTGCATCGAGGATGCATCACACAGCTGCTGTTCTGAGCATGTGTAGTGCTATGACCTGTGTCATTGTTGTGGATACTGTTGACGGCAACTTGCGATGCAAAGTCGTGCGTCGAGGATGCATTGCGCAGCAGCGGTTCCGAGGGGCTAATGGCCGTGATGCGATGTCTTGCACCGCTGATGCATCACACAGCAGTGATTCCGATGCGGAGCTGCAAGGAAATGTGTCACACTGGGTCAGTTCTGCCCAAAAGACCACAGCTGGGCTGGCAGATCACCTTCAGGCCCGCTTCCAAGGGGCCAGGAATTGGGTGGCATCACTTTGCGGTACCAGACTCACAGCAGACAGAGTCCAGGGGCTCAGTTAAAGGTGGTTGGAGTCTTTTCTGTCCACGAGGCTTTGGAGACACTCTGGTGGTCCTGGGTCCAAGATAAAAGCCCAGTGTAGTGAAGAGTTAGGTCTGAGGATCCAATATTTATACTTGGTGCCAGCTTTGAAGTAGGAGAATGTTATGGAGGTTTCCACTTCCCCAGAGGTGTTTGGAATATCCTGCCTCCCTTCCCTGGCCCCAGCTTGTCTGGGGGCACAAATGACTAGTGTCAAACTCTTTGTGAGTGTGCTAGGGCAGAGCATTTGTGATGTGTATGTATGGTAGGTGACAGCTCCTCTCCCTCATCAAGTGAGAGATGGCCCATCCGGCCAACATCCAGTCCCCCTTTGTCTCACTATCTGGGAGCAACATAGACCAACTGGCTGCTACCCCTAGTCATGTGACCCAGTATACAGGCTGCAAGCACAAAATAGTTGGGACAAGAAAATGCCAAATTTCTAAATGTTGCATTTTCAGAATTGTGAATTAAAATCTGACTTTACCATTAAAGAGGGTTTTAAATTGCAATGCTTTAGATACCAAACCTGTTACACATTACTACCGGCTACCAATTGAAAGTTATCCCTCATTAAATGTAATAAGGTAACCCAATATTATCTTATGGGAGAGGCAGGCCTTTCAGTAGTAAAAAACAAATGTAAACGTTTTTCACTACAGGACAGGTAAAAGTACATGTCTAAGTTTTTAAATACACTGCACCCTGCCCTTTGGGCTACTTAGGGCCTACCCTTGGGGTGACATATGTATCAAAAAGGAAGATTTAGGCCTGGCAAAAAGGTTTATTTTGCCAATTTGAAATGGCAGTTTAAAACTGCACATGCAGGCTGTAAAGGCAGGCCGGAGACATGTCTAAAATGCTACTTAAGTGGGTGGCACAATCAGCGCTGCAGGCCCACTCGATGTGGTTCCATTTTACTAGGGTATTACAAGAAAATTAAATGTGCTGAATGGGTGCGAGCCAATGTTAGCATGATTTAGGGAGTTAACACATGCACTTTAGCACTAGTTAGCAGTGGTAAGAAGCACAGAGTCCTAAGGCCAACAAAAATGAGATCAGCAAAAATAGAGTAAAGCTAAAAGTTTAGGGAACACCACCCTAAGGCTGAAAGGTCTAAAATATTCTTTGTCTTCTTTTTTCTCTTTCTTTTAATTATACTAGCACATTTGATAAAACAAAATGTTACACAAAAGCCCAGAAGAAGAACACAATCAGTGTACATGGAGGAATCCTGCAAATCTATATGTCAAATCAATCAATCAGGGGTTTGTTAAAGTGCGACTACTCACCCGTAAGGGTCTCAAGGCGCTAGGGGTGGGGAGGGGGAGGGGGGGTGCAGGTTCCATCCATCAAGGAGGGGGTCTGTCGAAGAGCCAGGTTTTGAGGTTTCTTGCGAAGATGGGGAGCGATGTTGTCTGTCTGAGGTGGAGCGGAAGGGCGTTCCATGCTTTGGCCGCGAGGAAGGAGAAGGAGCGGCCTCCCGATCTGGTCTTTCTGGTGCGGGGGACCACGGCGTAGGAGAGCTGGGCTGATCGTAGGGTCCTTTGGGGTGCGTGGAATTTGAGTCGGCTGTTCAGGTATGCTGGTCCGGTGCCGTGGAGGGCCTTGTGTGCGTGGGTGAGCATCTTGAAGGTGATTCTCGCCTCGACAGGGAGCCAGTGGAGTGTGCGCAGGTGCTGGGAGATGTGGCAGTGTTTTGGCAGGTTGAGGACCAGTCTTGCGGCGGCGTTCTGGTTGTGCTGTAGCTTGCGGGTGAGGTTTTTGTTTATTCCGGCGTAGAGTGCGTTGCCGTAGTCGAGTCTGCTGGTGACCAGGGCGTGAGTGACGGTCTTTCGGTGTTCGAGGGGGATCCATTTGAAGGTCTTACGAAGGAGGCGGAGGGTGTGGAAGCAGGAAGACGAGACAGAGTTGATCTGGTGGTCTATTTTGAGCTCGGAGTCCAGGATGATTCCTAGGTTGCGTGCGTGGTCCGTGGGGGTTGGCGGGTTTCCGAGGGCGGGGGGCCACCAGGTGTCGCTCCAGGCATCGGGGTTTGGGCCCATGATGAGTACTTCTGTTTTGTTGGTGTTTAGTTGTAGGCAGCTGTTTTTCATCCATTTGGCGACGGCTTCCATGCCTTCTCGAAAGTTGCGTCTGGCGGTGTTGGGCTCGTTGGATAGGGAGAGGATGAGCTGGGTGTCGTCTGCGTATGACACGATGTTGAGTCCGTAGGTTCTGACGATGGGGGCGAGTGGAGCCATGTAGACGTTGAAGAGCGTCGGGCTGAGGGAGGAGCCCTGGGGGACTCCGCAGGTGGTAGGTGTGGGGTCCGAGAGGAAAGGGGGAGTCTGACCCGCTGCGTCCTGCCGGAGAGGAAGGAGCGGATCCAGTCGAGGGCCTTGTCCTGGATTCCTGCGTCGTAGAGTCTGCGTATTAGGGTGCGGTGGGAGACTGTGTCGAAAGCCGCTGATAGGTCGAGGAGGATGAGGGCTACTGTTTCTCCTTTGTCCAGTAGGGTGCGGATGTCGTCTGGAGGGCGGTTTCTCAAGATAGAGAATTATCTAATGAATCACAGTGCTACATTTGTATGATTGGAGCAAAGAGACCTGGAAAGGAATGGCAGGCAAAGCGAACTATCATCAAAGAGGTGTAGGAAGAAATACACATGTGGAAGTCACTGCATTGTTACCCACAGGTGATCACTTCAAAGAAAGCAAGGAGTGGACGTGCACCGTCTCCAAGAGGAGGGGTTTATCCAAGCAGAAGCCAAAGACGTTTAATGTGATTTTTTCCACACCTAGATTAAGTGGACATAAAGCCTGCATCTTCTCGACACCAATTAGGCGTCAATCCCCAGTCTTTCAATCCATCCTGCCCTTTTCTCCTTACACATAAATTTAAAAAATAATAATAATAATAAAAGAGAAGCGTTAAATATCCTGGGGAGTGGGAGGTTACTGATAGAAATAAAGAACATAGCAGAAGATAAAGCCTGAGACACACATTTACTACACTCTTGTGTGGGCGCTTGTGTGATGCTATGCTACAAAATAATAGCGACAAGCATATTTCACATGCATAAGGATTTTTGCACCGAATGTTGGCCAGAATGCAGTGCTGAATCTTTTTGCGCTGTGTGATGCAAACCCCCTGGTAAGCCCTGGTATCGCAAAGTGGACGTAACACGGCAGGACAGAGCAAACAATCCTAGGACTGCACACAAAGCTAAATCAACTATCACGACAATTGGTGCAACCGGCATATGTATAAACAAAAACTAGCAACAAATAAAAACAGTGCAACAAATGGGACAAAAAAATGTGTAATATTTTCTTGGGTAATTAGGGGTATATTTATGAGCCCTTTGCGCCGCCGGAGCGTCACTTTTAGTGACGCTCAATCATCGCAAACCTTCAAATCATATCTATAAGGCCACGCAAATCCACTTTGCATGGCTGTGAATGGCCTCATAAATATTGGAGTAAGGTAAGGCAGCGCAAATCGCCTTACTCTGCACTCGGGAGGTGTTCCATGGGTGTTGCGGTGGGTGTTCCCATGCCACACCCATGCATTTTGATGCTTCCCCTGGTTTATAAAACCGTGTAAACCTGGGGATGTGCCAAAACCAAACACCAAAGCGAGGTAAGGCATAACAAGGAAAAATAACTTTTTTTCTCCTCGTTTATTTCTCTTCAGCATTGTTTTTGCGGAGGAAGGTGCCCCTTTCTGCACAAAAACAATCCTGCCGACAACATAAGCACCCTTGCACCATGGTGCAAGGGTGCCTGCATTGGCGCTAGGCTGCTGAAATGGCGCCAGTTCAGGGGGTAGGGTCAAGAATACACCGTATTGGATAAATAAGGTGCATTCCTGCCCATTCACTTTGACATAGGGCAGCGCAGCAAGGTGAACTGCTGCACTGCCCTACACCAAAACCCCATAAATGATGGCCTTATTGTGGAAATTACGCATATCACATGATGTATGCACGGAGGATCATCTGCATGTGTGTTTCGATTAAAAAACTTGCACACAGCCGTGCTTGTTCACTTTTGCTCCATGGAGGAATGCTAAATAATTTTGAGTGTCACAAAAACACAGCAGGTTCAGTGCAATGTTGGTTGATGATGTCATAAGTAAGGGATGTGTTGGAAATACGATGAAGTGTAATTTTTGTCAGTCAATTAACCCAATGCTGAAGATTTGCACGAAATATTGCGTTGTGATATTTCTTGCTAATTCTAAGCTTGATTATCCTATCTAGTTTTCAATCTTCCTGTCTGTTTAAGATACTTGTGCTTTCTATCGTCTTAACCTATACCTTAGCTTTATTGTATCTATTTGTGTCATGTGTCGTTATAAAGGTGCTTTTTGAAATCATTGAGGGGCACATTTACAAAGAATTCAAGTAACGCAAGTATAGTTGCTGTACTGCATTAAATTAATGAGTTGAGCAAAACTGGACCATATCGACTTAGACGTAGCACTCAGTTCTACTCTCTCCCTGTGCTGAAGCACTCATGGCTGCCATACGCCAACGCAGACACCCTTGAGTCATAGTGCAAGGCTGTCTGCCTTGTATCCAGAACGATTCCCTTCCCGCATAAAAACTAAGGGCCTGATTATGATTTTGGTGGTCTTACCATCAAACTGCCACAGCGGCTGTCCCAAGAAGACCGCAGAGGCAGTGGTCTCCTGCTCATCGTATTATTGACCAGGGAGAGGCCAGGAGTCACCTTTAAGTACAGGCTGGTGCAAGACATAAATGTGGCACCACAGGGCACCTTCTTCAGAACACTACTGGACCTGTGGAAGACAGAAGAAGGACTGCACCTGCTGTTGTTACCAATGCGGAGAATCCTAAGGGCTGGACCTGCTTCCTCTTGAACAGATGACTAAGAAGTGACTCCAAAAGTCAGTTGGCTGGCCTCCTGTTCAGAAGCCCACTTTCTTGAAGAGCCCAGCTGATCAGTTCCAACTGGACCAGCCCTGGACCCTGCTGTTTGCTTCTGTTGGAGTGACCCCCAAGGCTTGTTCTTGATGTCCTGGAACCCATGGCTGGTGTTAAAGTGCACTCTTCCTGTCCAAACTTCAATAGCTGGGACTAAGAAACTTTTTACCAACCAATAATTAGTGCATCTGTTGCAAACTTTTCTCTGAAGAACTGGTAGGAGACCCCTGTCGAGCCAACGTCATTCAACGTCGAGATCTTCCTGGGGACAGACACCGGTCTGAATCCCCTTGGAGCTTTCTCAACTTTGTTGATGACCACACTGAGACCCCGCTCTTCAGCAACCCGTCATCGTTGAACCCTCCAACTTGAGTCCAGCTTGTAGTGTGCCCCTCCAATGACTCGTCCATGACCATCTTTGCTCAAGAAAAATGTCTAAATCCAAAGGTGACTCTCATGTCCGACCCACTCTCCGTCATGGACGGCCTAAAGTTTTGACTTTGACCTTGGCTATCATGACCAGTTGCCCGCGGTTGGTATTTTAAGCTTTCTGGTGTTATTTTTATTTACAACTTTGAAAATTCAGCTCTTTGGTTCCCCTAGATGGATTTTCGTTATTTTTGGTTTCAATTTGTTCATTAAAGTATTCTTAAATTCTATAAATAATTTTGACTTTGACCTTGGCTATCGTGACCAGTTGCCCGCGGTTGGTATTTAGAGCTTTCTGGTGCTATTTTTATTTACAACTTTAAAAATTCAGGGCATATTAGCAAGACCGTCGATAAAATTATCGCCGTTTTAGCGGCAGGAAACTGCCGCTAAAACGGCGATAATGGGCTTGCTAATATGCGTTATAGAATTCCAATAGAAGCCCAGGTTAGATGTCCTGCACATCTAACCTGGGCTTCTATTGGAATTCTATAACGCATATTAGCAAGCCCATTATCGCCGTTTTAGCGGCAGTTTCCTGCCGCTAAAACGGCGATAATTTTATCGCCGGTCTTGCTAATATGCCCCTCAGCTCTTTGGTTCCCCTTGATGGATTTTCGTTATTTTGGTTTCAATTTGTTCATTAAAGTATTCTTATAATAGGAGTGAGATTTTTATTGTGGTGTGTTTTTTTCTAAAGTTAAGCCTGTCTTCTCAGTGCTACAGCTACAAGGAGTTGAGATCAGGGTTCAATTACTGAAACCTTAACTGGACCTACCAAGAAAAGTGCCAATATATCTTGTGGGGGGCTACCATCCACCCCAACTTTTAATTGACTTCCTCAAAATCTTTACAACCAAAGTTTCTTGACACCTTTGTGCAGTGAGCATTTCACTCACAGAGTGCCGCTATTGAGAGTCTGATGTACTGCACTACAATAAGCTGCACCGGGGATAGCCGCCTACAGCTACTAAGGGGAAACACAAGGTTAGACAACATCCTTGTTAGAAACGGGATTTCTGGTTAAAGTGCATGTTCTCTCTATGGTAAACGTGGTAAGATTGGTCTACACCTGTTTGGCGTATTTAATTTACCTATCAGTCCCTTGTAAAGTGGTATCTCATATACCCGGGGCCAGTAAATTAAATGCTACTGGTGGGCTTGCAGCGCTGCTTGCGCCACCCACCAAAGTAGCCTTTCAAACCTGTCTCAGGCCTCTGCCATTACAGGGCCTGCACGCGCAGTTTACTGCCGCTGTGACGTAGCACATAAAGTGGGTGCCACGTCTATGACTCCCCTTTTACTACATATCAGTCACCCCTAAGGTAGGCCCTAGCAAGCCCTAGGGGCAGGGTGCGCTGTAGGCAAAAGGTGGGACATGTGCCTTAACTGTGTGGCATGTCCTGGTAGTGACAAACAGCAATTTTGGTTTCTCACTACTGTGAGGCTGCCCTCTCATAGGAATGCATTGGAGATTCCCTGATATGTGTTTCAGTGGAAATTCCTGACATGAGAGGAGTAGCGTGGTCAAGTTTGGTATGTTTGGAATAGTGGTAATAAATGCTGTGTAATGGTGTTCGCAGATTTAATATCACTATTATAGAAATGCCACTTTTAGAAGTGGGCATTTCTGTGTGCTATGTGTCTTTGTGCCTACCTGTTTTGTATTGCATGTCTGGCTCTGGATGACAGGGGCTGGGGAGGTGCAGTGGCTCCAGTGGGGCTGGGTGAGTAAGCGCTAGGCTGAATAGGCCGATCTGCATTTGGATTAGTGGGAGGAGTAGCACCTGGACCTGAATAGGACTGTGCCTGCCTTACACAATGCTGGCTCTGCCCCCATGTGGTGTGTCTGGGGCCAGAGCCTACAGTAACAAAGGAGGTTGTTGTGCACTATAAAGAAGTGTTTAAGTGCCCCCCCCCCCCAGAACTGGTTCAGACCGGGCACAGAGCCCTGTGCCAGGGGGAGAACAAAGACATTGGCAGTATAAATACTGGGGCTGTGACCCCATGATTTTGGTTACTTGCTAGAAGCTGAATGACTGCTGGGCATCAGGAGGAACCGCCGTGGGACCCAGCTGCTGGCTCCTTGGGGTCCCTACGTGCTGGCCTGCCTGTGCCCAGCTCTACCCTAAGGAACTTTGGACTTAGCGCTTCATTTTCATTGCCCCTTTGAGCCCGAGAAAGGGGCTCCGACTTTGAGTCTGCTGGGCGCCGTGGCGCCGTGGCAGAGGAGCCACAGAATAGGAAGCCAGGCGGCTATTGCCTGGTTGGGGGCGGGGTTCCCGTGGTGACGAGGAGAGCCCCGCGAGCCTCCAGAGCCCAAGGAAGAGGGCTCCAACTTTGCCCGTGAGAAGTGCGTGACAGGCACTCTGTATTACATGTTCCTGAGCCCAAAGAAGAGGGCTCCTACTCCGCTCGTACCGAGCACCGAAACTGGAAGTCAGGCGAGGAGAGCCTGATCTGGGGCGTGGCCGGCCAGAGGAAGCAGCGCCGGAGCCGGAAGTCAGGCAAGCCTGTGCCTGAGTGTGGGCGGGGCTCCCGTGTTGCTGGTGAGAGCCCCGCGTGATGCCCAGAAGGAGACGGAGCCTCGCAGGCTCACCGGATGCAGAGGAAGGACTGGAGCCTCGTGGGCTCCCTGCTGCCACGTCCCGTTGATTGGCCCTGTAAAGAGGAGAAGCCCCGGTGAGTGGGGCTTGCAAGGCACACTGTTGGTGCCTGTTTTACGGTCACAGCTGCACAAACGGATCGCGGGCAGCTGCAACGTGGGGGCACTCCTGGTTGGGGACACAGGTGAGTTGCACCCCCGCCCCCTGTGAATTGTGCACGTGTCTCTGCTGCATCGGCAGCCAGGTGGCCAGTTTGAAGGCCTCATGCTAGGAGAACCCTGACTTTGGGACAAAGGGCATTGCGGGGAAGCCCAAAAAGGCCCCCGAGGTTAAGGCCAGCCAGCCTGATGGTTGCCCCTATGTTTAGGTGGGGCCTGATGTGATGGGGCGATATGGTGTAAGGATCACCTAGGGTGCAGTTTTATCCCTAGGAGGGGCCTGCTATGTTTATGGAATATGCACTGATGATGTTTTGCATAATATGCTTCTCTGAGCAATGCCATGATGTATGCCTAAAGTGTATATGCTGAGTGCGCTATTGCCAGTAATTACTGGTTGTTTTTATTTCACTACTAGTGAGTTCTAATGGTTATGACAGTGGCCCGATTGGCCCTGTAATGTATATAATCCCCTGTAAAGTCATACCTAGTGCCAGGTGGCACAGTGTATATATGTGATTACGTTCTAATGTGTTTTATGAATAATACAAAGGCTATTTTTGATATAACCTTGTGTGGAGTTTCTTTTGTGGTGTGCCTAGTGTGCCGCTGCTGTGTGAGTGTGTTGCGTAAACGCTTTACACATTTCCTCTGGGATAAGCCTGACTGCTCTGCCAAGCTATCAAAGGGGTGAGCAGGGGTTATCTTCGGTGTGTAATTCCCTTGCCCTGACTAGAGTGGGGGTTTCTGCCTGGCTTAGGTGTTTGCCCTAGCCAACCAGAAATCCCGTTTCTAACATTGGTTGTCAGCGGTGAGGATAGGACTTACGTTTGCGCAGTACCACAGTGACGCATGGTTGCACTACAAACTCTGCATTTAGACACAATCACGTGTTTGGGGATTTCTCCTGATTTTGTTTATTCTCCTCAAATTGTCATTTTTGAATTGTGTTTACGCCGAGGTCTCTTGTTTCACACTGTGGGTTGTGTATCTTGCCAGGATGGGGTTAGTCTAGATTGAGGATGACCTTTGGGAGTACACTGAGGAAGAGTTAAAGAGTTTCTGCAGAGAAAGGGGGATACCAATAGAAGGCAACTTCCTCTTTGAAGCAGCCCACAGGGGAGTGGTCCTAGAGATCTTGGGGAACCCTGCAGACTACCCCTCCGCATACCTAATTGGTGGTTTTGAAGGAGGGCCTGAAGAGTCTGAAGGGGAGGAAGAAAATGACAGGGCAGGGACGCCAGTAGATAGTGAGGACCCCGTAGAGAGGGAGTCTCTTGCTGTGTCCAGTGCCGGGGGCAGTGCCCCATCCCTTTCCCTGTCCCCAGAGGAGTGGGTGAATAGGAGGGAAGAAAGGGAGCATCAGCTGGCTTTGGAGAATCTCAGATTAGAGCATGCCAAGGAGATAGCGCAGCTGGGTGTGGAGAAGAAAAAGGCTGAGGTTGAGAGAGCCTTAGCGCAGGAGAGGATGGCGGAGGCAGAGAGGGCCTTCGCCTGAGAAAAACTAGCTCTTGAGGATATGTCCCCTGAGTGAAGTTTTAGTGGTCTGGATTCACCAGTGAGGGTGGGGTCCAGTGGTGGCAGCAAAAGTGAGTCCAGTGTAGGAAGTTCCACTCCCAGATTCCAGAGCATGGTACCTAGTTCCCAGGAAGTGGGTGCCACACCTGAAGGGTATAGGGTTGAGGTTCAGGGGCAGTAGGAAACTGTCTCACCAGTCTTGGGGGGAGTTTGTGGATGAATGCTGTGATGCACTGGAAGGTTGGGTGATGGATAGCACGGCAAACAATTTTGAAGGGCTGTTCAATCTGATTGTCAGAGAGCACATGTTCAGTTGTTGTTTTCCAGGGTTACGCCAACACCTGTTGTAGTGTGAGTTCTCTGATCCCAGGGAGCTTGCACAGGAGGCAGACCTCTGGGTAACTGCCAGAGGGTCTGAGAAGGCATTTGAGAGTGACCCTAAGGGGAGTGGCTCAGGTATTTCCCAACCAAGAGTGGTGGGAAAGGTTCTTAGTAGCCCAGATAGGTCCCGGTGTAGTGGGAGGGGTGTAGGGACTCACGTCCTGTCTCTGCGGAGAAGGAGTGAGAATGGGATGCGTCTCAAGGTGCCCGAAACCCAGTCTCAGGGCCTGGAGGGTTCTTCGGGGAAACCAGGTAGGGAGCCTAGGCTGTACTGGTAGGCCATCCGTTGAGAGGGATCTCCTAGTGTCAGGAGAACTTGGAGCGTCTGTATGCAGAGCTCCACCAGTTCTGGTGTCTGGCGGTGCTGCTCCTGAGTGGAGGGTACAGGAGTCCAGATGGAGGGGTGAGAGGGGGAGAGAGTCCCCAGTGGGAGAATCAGTGGGTCAGGGGCCAGCCTTAAGGGCTGAGCCTTCTAGGAGTGACCATGGTGACACCACTTCTATTTTGGGGGGTCTTCGCGCACTGTCAGATAGGCAGGGGCCGGGAGATCAGCGCCAGGCAGACTGTCACGCAATACATGAGGTATGTGTTACCCTTGGGGGGGCCTGCGTGCTCCCCCGTAAGTCCTGGTATGCCAGGCAAGTGTTCAGCCGCAGGGTGTAGTCCCTGGGTTGGGAGGCCAGGTTCAGGTTCTGCCTGATCTGGACGAAGGACATCTGTAACCAGTGTCCCTACCGTTTTGTCTACTGGGGGTACCACTCCAGGTGGGAGTGTGCAGAACTCTGGAAGGGGGTGCAGAGGGAGGGAGTCCTCACTTCTGACCCTGGTTCAACCTGAGGGTTTGGTCCTTAGGTTGGGAGACCAGTTGCAGGGTCAAGGTCCTGAACTGGTGGGAGAATTGTGTGGGAGGGCTGATCCCAGTGTCCTGACCGTTTTGTGTTCTGAGGGTGCCTCTCCTAGGAGGAGAGTGCAGAACCCCAGAAGGAGGGGTAGGGGAAGGAGAGCCTCACCCGTAACTCCTGGTCAGCCTGAGGGTGCAGACCCTGGGTTGAGGGATCAGTGGCAGTTTAGAACTGCACTAATGAGAGATAGAGTGGAGAATGGATACTATGTACCTGGGGTTACCGCCCCCCACTCTGTGAGATGGCGAGGACCAGAGACATCTGGATGGCCTAGGGCCTGATCCTGGCTGCGGACAGCTAGGGAGTCCCAGTGGGGTAGCCTAGTTGGTCCTGGGAGCTTAGACAGAGGGAACCACATGGGTTCAGATTGGCGTAGAACTGGTGTGTGCCCCTGCAGTTCGGGTCCACGTCTGTGTTCTATCACCCCAAGTAGAGAAGTCCATCAATGTATTGATTGGTCTACCCTGGCTTTAGGCTGGAAGGGGGTTGCAGGACTGCTTTTAAAATGCAAATTATGCCCAAACTCGACTTTGCTGTTTGGAGCACTTAAAAATTAATAAAGTACAATGTTTTGGCATAGTAGGTACCCCCAGGGTCTCACCTAGGTATCCCAGGGGTGGGTTGTCAGGTAGTTATAAGGAGGACCCTTATAAAATGAGTTTTATATTCCTTGGGTTTAGTGAAATTGCACATTTCACTTATTTAAGTAAAGTGCTTCCCAAAATTGGCTTTTGTGCTAGGAGCACTGTGGAGTGAAGATCTGCAATATATTTACATATTCAGAATCCCTAAAATCTCCCTAGGTGTGGGGTCCTGTAGATATAGGCAGGGTCCTTATTAAAATAGGTTAACATGGCAAGAAGTTATTAAATAATAACTAACATTCATGAGGTCATAAAAATACCATTCAGGGACTGCCTAAAATGGTATTGATAAATCCAACAATATGCTATTGTTTAATTTACCCTAAAATGTACAGACAAGAAGTTATAAGACTTTCTTGTCTGTAAGCCAAATTTTAGCCCTCTAGTGTGCTGACCTGATTGGCTAGAGTTAAGTGGATTAGCCAAGCTGCTTGATGAGGTGATAAGTTGCCAGGGGGTCAGAGAGCCATACTAGGCTCTGCTACATAGGAATGCTATGACAAGGGGAGGGGTCGTAAACCATCCTCTTCAAAGAGAGGCAGGTACAGACAGTGTAAGTCAGGTCCAGTTACAGCTCTAGCCTCTGAGCCCAGCCAGATGTCAGGATTAAGACAGGAATTCCTAAATATAAGGGGAAGAATCATATGTAGATCAAGCCATCCTGTTGGCTGGAATAGTTACCTCTCTCTGCTGAAAATTCTGACTTTGAATTTTGGAGAAATGGTGCTTTCTGGGAGACCATTGTGCCACACTTTGGAGGAAGTGGACATGCTCTGGGGTGTTTACCTGGACCTCATTAGACAGGAGTGCCCTCCTGCTTGACCCCAGGGAACACTGAATAAGTATCTGAGAGGGGCAGTGCCTCTCAGATCTGCTGCTTGAAACTTGAGAAAGAAGAAGGGTCCATGCTGGAAGTGTGATTTGCACCCATCAGGCCCTGCACTCAGAAGACTGTGCCTGCAGCATTATTTAAAACTACAGCACGTTGGATGTATCTTGCTTCAAGAGAAATAAAGAGGGGACGCCAAGCTGGAAACTTGATTTGCACCATCAAGCCCTGTATTCTGGCAGACTGCGCCGGATACATTGTCTGGAACTACAGCCCTTTGGATGTACCTTGTTTCAAGAGGAATAGAGTGGGCATTCTGCAAGCTACAGGTTAACAGAGCTCACCTGCATCAACTCCACCAAGAGTCCCCTGCCTGGAGTGAATCCAGCGGACTTTTAAAGGGTATTCTCCAGGTGCCTTGTGGGAATTGGGGTCCCAGCCTTTCAAGGACAATCTTGGAGATTCCATACCCTTGGATTGTGTTTTGGACACTTTGGACCCGCAAGAGGAACTACAGGAAGGAGTTCCTTACTGAATCCAGCCTGCTGGAGGAAGCTCCTCGACGTCTGGTGAGAAATCCTCCAGAAAAGTTTCTAAGTGTGAAGGTAAAATCTTGACCAGGGCCTCCCGCTTATTGTATCCGACCAGGGTTCCATCGTGGTCGGCCTCAAACTTTGACTTTGTCCCGGTCAGAGGCAACCAAACGTCCAAAAATGGCACTATTGGTTTCTAAGCACTAGAAAGAGCTTAATCTTTAAAAAAAAATCATATCTCTGTTTCCCTATAGAGGATTTGTTTTTCTTTTTGGTGTCATTTTAAAGATAAAAATATTTCCTATTTTTATAAATTGGTGTTAGATTTTTATTGTGTGTTGTGTCTAAATTATTTACTGAATTGGTATTTTTAAATGCTTTACATACCTGTCATTGAAGTTAAACCTGCCTGCTCGCAGCCAAGCTACTCAGGGTTGAGCATGGGAATAATTTTCCAAGACCTATTCTGAGCCCTATATTGTGTTAGTTGGATTATTGCCAGTGTTAAATGCATATCTGCCACTACTAATAATACTCTTTTCAATAGTATCTCAATACAATTTCAAGAACCATTCCAAAAACTTGTGCTGAGTAGAAAAAATGACACCAAACGGTGATTGGTCGAAAGATTATATATATATATATATATATATATATATATATATATATATATATATATATATATATATATATATATATATATATATATATATATATATATATATATATATATATGCATCAATGTATCCCAAATAGTGAATGAAGGAATAATACAGACAAACTCCCCGGCAACTTGTTCAGCAAAAGGTTTAATCCAAAGCGTGCAGAGTGACTGTCTACGCGTTTCAGCTGCACACAGCAGCCTTGATCACGACAGTAAACGCCATTTTTTTAACAACTTAAATAGTGGTGAATACCAGTGGTAAACATAAAAGAAAGATGTGCAATAGACATAGAAAACATATCCAAATCAAAATAAAATTGACTTACAGGCAGGCATAAATGCAAATCCATTATTGGATAGTTCCTTTGTTAGTAGGGAAGAAGATAATAATATTAAGCGTCTCTGTAACCAAACATTTAAAGCAATTCATAATTTGAAATTTGCTAGCAAATTATGCTCTATGCTTTGTTCTCAGCCTTAATGGTACAATATTCCATGTATGTAGGACAAAATACTTATCAAAACAATTAATTCATAAAAAGTATCTACCCCAATTGGGTCTGGTCCTTAATACCACCGGCAAGAGGTCAGAGATTATTAACTAACATCCTTCCCTATTTATATATAATAACCAATAGAAGAATTAAGGGCAAGTGCTTAATTATGCCATTCATTGTAGATAAATCATAAAACAAGAGTGCACAGGTGTAAAATTACTTACAAAATTAACCAAAGTATATACATGTCCGTCTTGGCACAGGAAGAAACCCAACAGGGTTAAAAATCTATAGAATTATTTCAAATCAAGAGAGAATATGACAGATAAAGGAATCTTCAGTTTCTAAATAGTGGTATATATACCACTAAATGTCATACAGAGATGACATGGGAAATAAATGACAAAAATTGAAAAAATGGAAAGTAAATGGAAAACAGACTACAGATTAGAGAAATACATGTTACGTCATATTATCCGTTCTGATGGCTATGTGGTAGTTCAGAATGTAAAGGGCTTTCTTCAGAGTATGACTCTGACAGACTTTTTAAACATATTTACACCGTTAAAGGATAAACCACCCCACATAGTGTGAGAAAGGTAGACATCATGTGCTGATACGCCACTCTCAGAGGAGGCAAGTATGTAGTTCCTCATCTATATTGAGACCCACCGGTTCTGTAATATCTAGTTGCAAGATATACCAGGTTTCAAGATTGCGCAGTGCTTTCTCCCTGTCACCACCTCTTTTCTTTTTCGGTATTTGTGCCACGCAGCTATACTTCAGGGCTGTGGGATCACCATGATGAACTTTTTCAAAATGGCGGGCAACTGGATAACTGCAGTCTTTGTGTATGATGGCACGCATATGCTGCAAAATTCTCCTGTGTGCCGGCAGTGTTGTGCTACCCACATAGATTTTCTTGCACGGACACTGAAGAATGTATACAACATAGCCTGATATACAAGTCAGATTGCCCATTATCTTGATCTCTTTATTATACGGTGTAGCTATGCTGCTTCTATTTTCACCATTGCGGCATGCCTTGCTCTTAAAGCACTTCCTGAAACCATCATACTTCGTCAACCATGTTTGGGATCTAGTTTGCCTTTCATAGTCACTTCTAACTAGATAATCTTTCATTGCCCTAGATTTCCTGTAGGTAATCATTGGGCGTCTAGGCATTGAAGGGCCTATAATAGGGTCTTCCCTCAGAAGACGCCAATGTTGTGACATGATCTGACGCACCTTTAGATGTTCCTGGTTATATGTGGTTATAAACCTTGGTGTATCAGTCATGTTCATTCTTTTCATGATAGTTTTCGTGGGGTCAAAAGTGCTCTTTTCCTGTCTATGCCTCTTGTTCTTTTGCATGCTGCATTTAGGATATTGTCAGAATATCCTCTTTCTTTAAACCTTTTGAGCATTTCTTTTTCCGTAGCAACATATGATTCAAAGCTACTGCAGATTCTTTTGGCTCTGTATAATTCCCCAAAGGGGATGCTTCTGAAGAGTGGTGCCGGATGGAAACTATTGGCATGCAGTATAGTGTTACCCACAGTGGGCTTTCTGAACACCGAAGTTTCCAAACCATTGGGTCCAATCCTGATACGGACATCCAGAAAGTCCACCGTGGTAGAACTGATATTGGCCGTAAATTTCAGATTTTAATTGTTCCCATTGATCTCTCTAACAAACTGTTTGGCCTCCCTCTCTGTGCCCTGCCACAGCACAAAGAGGTCATCAATGTATCTTAGCCATAAGACGGTGTGTTCCAGCCAATGTTCCATGTCTCTGCCACCGAGCACCTGCTCCTCCCACCAGCCCATGTGAAGATTCGCATAGCTGGGGGCGAAGCAGGTGCCCATCCAGTCCCCCTATGCTGTTGATACAATTGTTTATCAAAAATGAAGATATTGTTCTTTAGACACCATTCTGTCATTTCTAGAAGCATGTTATTATGCAGAGTGAAACCCAGTGGTCGCATACGCAGAAAGTGTTGTACTGCCCGTATACCATCAGTGTGGTGTATACTGGTGTATAGAGTGGAAACGTCCAATGTTATTAATAGCATATCACTCTCCCATTTGACATCGTAGATACGTTTAAGAAAGTCAGAGGTGTCTCTGATATGGGAGGGTAATGAGCTGACTATGGGATTGAGGAAAAAGTCAATGTATTTAGAGGTGTTTTCAAAGATACTATTATGGGCTGCTATAATCGGTCTCCCCGGTGATTTAGGGCTGTCCTTGTGCACTTTAGGAATCATATAAAATGTAGGTATCACAGGGTAATCATTTCTCAGGAACCGATACTCGTCCCAACTTAGGTGACCTGTATCTTTCCAGAATGACAGACGATCATGGTAGTTCTCTTTGATGGATATATAATGCTCCATAGTCACAGGAATGTAGCAGGTCTTATCGCTTAATTGTGATAAAGCTTCTTTTTCGTATAGATCTCGGTCCCAGAGGACCACGTTTCCTCCTTTATCAGAAGGCTTCACAATCACCTCATTCATTTGCTTTAATCTGCCCACAGTTTTGAAGAAATCTTTGTCTCTCTGATTAAATGTGTTGGGATTCCGTTTGGTTGAAGCATTAATATAACGTAGTTCTTTAGTCACGATGTCTGAAAATATATCTATATTATCCCTTGGAGTGTTAGGAATAAATCTAGATCTGGGTCTAAACGGAGTGATGCCAGCTCCTTCTATCAATCCAACCGCTCTTTCATCCATATCCATGGTTGTTTCTTCCATATTAGAACTTCCTTCCTCTTGTAGGGCCAGTAGATTTTCCAGTATCTCATCTTCAGACATATCATTATTCGTCTGTTGCACTTCTGCGGCTGGCATTACAGAATCCAAGGATCTGCTGGATCGTTTGCGTAACATATGTATTTTGTTAAGTTTTAATTTTCTAATGAATTTATAGAGATCTAGTCTGGTGCTGGGATAAACAAAGTTGTTCCTATGGCAATAGGACAATCCCAATCTTAATGTCCTCAAGTCTTTATCCGTCAACTGGGCAGTGCTGAGGTTGGCAATAGTGGTATTGTCATTCATCATTTGCCTGCTTTCTTCTTCTGATAACGTGTGACTCTCTCCGCCGAATCCCCTTGTGTTCCTTCGTCGGCCTTTGCCACCCCTCCTTTGTTTGCGCCTCCTCGTCCCCTTCCCCGGCCTCTCCCTGTCTTGAATTCTTTGCGCCGGTCCTCCTGTAAAAAACGCAACTCATCTGATGTTGAGAATTTTGCAGTTGCTCCTTCTTTTCTGGTTTGGTCCTCTACCTCTATTTCTGACCCAGTGTCAGAACTAATTTCACTTTCAAATTGTTCTTGACGCGTCTTGTTAGTGTCTTGTTGCTGCTGGCGACGTATGTTTTCAAACCGTTTGGCAAATGTGTATATTTGCCCTATTCGATAGTCTAAGCGGTCTCTGAAGAATTTGGTTGCTTTTCTTTCTTTGATGCTTACTTCATATTTTCGAAACCTTTCTTTAAGTTCTCCTTTAAATTTAGTAATTCTCTCTTGATTACTATCTTGATCCAGTTGTGCCTCAAGGTCTTTAATTCATTCTATTACGTCTGCCCTTTCTATTTCAGCGTATTTGATTAGCATGTGGATCATCCCCATTGAGCACTGAGCATTGTGATCTGCCCATTCTTTAAGGAGGTCTGGGTGAGGATTCTCATAGGTGGGGGTGATCATAATCCGTAGGCCCCTCGGTACGCGGCCCACTTAAACATACTGTTTGAGGGAAGCGCTTTCCCACCAGCGCGAAATTTCTCCCTTTTTTAATTTCTACAGTAAATTCAAATTCTTTCCAAGATCGTTAATAACCGTGATTCCAGTGTTTCCCTCCGTTATCCGTTCTGTGCTACTTTCATTGAATAGTTTTAGAGCTTCCTGTTGCCTTGCGGCGCATTCTTCCTCACTCATTGCGCGCTATCTCAATTGCTGACTTATGCCTTGTCAGGCGCGAGTCTTTACGTAAACACCCACCGGTGTGTGCCGCTCGCGTCGGCCCCGGCTCCCGCTACTGCTCGCTGATTATGCTGCCTCTTACCCCGAAAGGGAGATCCCCGGTCTCCGGCTTCCTCCGACTCCCGAGTCTGGAGCCTCCAAATCGCGTTCTTCAGGCAGTGTTCTTTGAGCTCATGGGGGGCACGTCTGCCTTGTAACTGCAGAGAAAGGAAACCACGGTTTGCAGGCGTGCTTCTAAAACGCCGGTGGTTCTGTCCTTGAGCAGCTGGCCGTCACGCCGCGTATCATGCATCAATGTATCCCAAATAGTGAATGAAGGAATACAGACGAACTCCAAGGCTATATATATATATATATATATATATATATATATATATATATATATATATATATATATATATATATATATATATATTATCTACTGGCGGTCGCCAGTAGATAGTTATAGTTAGGACCTATTATCCATAGGAAATCCGCGACATTCTATTTGCAATAACGTTGGCGCCGGTTGACGAATCTACGCGAAAGCTTCCAACTTGTTGGGGCGCTCCGGTCCGCTCCTACCCTGAAAGTCTCGGGGTGATACGTCAAGCAAAGGCCGAGAAAAAAGGGGGGTCCCAAAACGCGTTTTCCCCATTCATTTTTCCATAGGAACCTTTAGTCGCAGCTACAGCCCGAACTGCTGAACGGAATTACCCCAAATTTGGCAAAGAGGTAGCCCTTGGTTCAGACTGGTGCCTTTTGCTAAAATGGTGTAAATCCGTTCAGTAGTTCCTGAGAAATTCACAATTAAAATCACATATATATCTATGGGCGCGTCGGATCCGCGTACCCTCCCGATCACGAGCTGCATGCTAATTGGCTGTCAACACTCCAAATCAGGAAGTGTTGGCAGCCATTTTGTCCCTCGGTAGAACCGAGGGTCAGAAACAAGTGCGCAAAGCGCAAAAGGGGGCAGGGTAGAAACACCCTGACCCCTAGGTCTGCTCAGGGGGTCCCACAAGGACCCCTGGGCAGAAAAAGCATTTTTTAAAAAAATCGGCGGGATGCGCTTAGGGTGCGCGGATCCGCCGAGAAAAAAAAAGAAACAAGTGCGCAAAACGCACAAAGGGGGCAGGGTAGAAACACCATAACCCCTAGGCCTGCTCAGGGGTCCCACAAGGACCCCTGGGCAAAAAAGCATTTTAAAAAAAAAAATCGGCAGGATGCGCTCAGGGAGCGCGGATCCTGCCGAAAAAAATCGAAGCGCGGTCTCCCGCGCTCGATGTTAATTGCCCCCGGGTGGGCCAAGTCCCGGGGGCATGCTGGGGGTTTATTTTATGTATGGGGGCCTCTAAGGGCCCCCAAGCCCCAGGGACCGCCACCCCCGGGGCTTTATCATTAATGGTGCGGGAGGGCTCTGAGCCCTCCCGCAGCCCCGGGACCGCCACCTCCCGGGGCTTTTAAAAAAAAAAATTTTAAACCTGTGTGGGGGGGGGGGCTCCAGCCCCCACACGCCCCGGGACCACCACCTCCCGGGGCACTAAGAAAATTGAAAATGGGGGTCCGTTTTGGACCCCAAGCCCCGAGGACCACCACCTCCCGGGGCTTTCAAAATGTAGGGAGGGGGCCGCGCGGCCCCCTCCTGGAGCCCTTGATGGCCCTGGGGACCGCCACCCCCAGGGCCGGCTCCTGCAGTGTCCTGGGGTGCCTACCCTCGGGACACTGCTGTTTGCTATGACAGGACGGGAGCCTCGCGGCTCCCGTCCTGTCATAGCAAACTTGGTTTGCATTTTGAAAGAGAGGCAGGAAACCTGCTCTCTCTTTCAAAATGCAAACCAATTGCTTTTCCACACGGGGAGCAGCATGTTAGCTGCTCCCCATGTGGAAAGCAATGCCGGCTCCCATAGGACACGGGGAGCCGGCGGGACTGTGGGGGTTTGGGGACCCCCACAGTCCCCAACCAGAGGCCAGGCCCCGGGGGATGGGGTCCCCGGGGCCATAAGTGGCCCGGGAGGGGGGCCACGCAGCCCCCCTCCCCAAATAAACAAAAAAATAAAAAAAATAAAACTTAGGGCAAGGCCTGCCCCGGGGGATGGGGTCCCCGGGGCTTTAAATGGCCTGAGGAGGGGGGCCACGCAGCCCCCTCCATATTTTTTAGTTAAAAAAGAGGGCATGCCCCGGGGATGGGGTCCCCGGGGCCAATAGAGGCCCAGGGAAGGGGGGCCACGCGGCCCCCTTCCCGTTTAAAAAAATAAAAAATGCTCAGGCCCCGGGGGATGGGGTCCCCGGGGCCAAAAGTGGCCGAGGAAGGGGGCCATGCAGCCCCCTCCCATAAATTTTTTTTTTTAAACGGCATCGTGCCGGAGGCCCCGCCCCCTCCCTGCAGTACTCTGCAAACGCGCCCCCTGGCGTGTTTTAAGAAGGGAAGTAATTCCCCTTGAATACTGGGGGTCCCTGAGGGCCAACTAGCCCACCAGGAACCTCCAGTATGCGCCAGGGGCTGCCTTGCAGAGAGGTGTACAGAGGCCACGCCCCTTTTACGCCTCTCTGCAACGCAGCTCTGTGGCGCTTAATGGAGGTAGCTGGTGGGCTAGTTGCACCCCAGGGACCCTCAGGATTCAAGGGAGTTAATCCCCCGACTTAAAACGCGCCACGGGGCACGTTTGCACAGTGGTGAAGGGAGGGCGGGGCCTAAGGTGACATGTGTGCAAACAGGCCCCGTGGCGCGTTTTAAGATGGGGAATTAAATCCCCTTCAATCCTGAGGGTCCCTGAGGCCAACTAGCCCAACAGGTACATCCAGAAAGCGCCACAGAGTTGCGTTGCAGAGAGGTGTAAAAGGGTGTGGCCTCTCTACACGTCTCTGCAACGCAGCCCCCTGGCGCATACTGGAGGTTCCTGGTGGGCTAGTTGGCCCCTAGGGACCCTCATGATTCAAGGGGACTTAATCCCCCAACTTAAAACGCGCCACGGGGCGCGTTTGCACAGATGTCACCTCAGGCCCCGCCCCTCCCTTCACCATTGTGCAAATATTCCTCTAAAATCTGCCGAACTACGAATTCTGATTTACTCACCTGTTATCAGGAGAGACCTCAGTGCTGTATCTTTCAGCCCAGTACTGGTCCTGAAAAGTAATTTTAACCGTACTTACCAGTAACTTGAATTTCCTTCCATAGGCTAACATTGACTGGTTTCACTTGGAAATTCTTCTAAGTGTGGAGTTTTGGAACTTTAAAATATTCCTCTAAAATCAGCCGAAATACGAATTCCGATTTACTCACCTGTTATCAGGAGAGACCTCAGTGTTGCATCTTTCAGCCCAGTACTGATCCTCAAAAGTAATTTTAACCGTACTTACCAGTAACTTGAATTTCCTTCCATAGGATATCATTGCCTGCTTTTTGCTGAAAAAGTTTCTAAGTGTTGATTTTTGAAACATACAAATATTCCTCTAAAATCAGCCGAAATACGAATTCCGATTTACTCACCTGTTATCAGGAGAGACCTCAGTGCTGTATCTTTCAGCCCAGTACTGGTCCTGAAAAGTAATTTTAACCGTACTTACCAGTAACTTGAATTTCCTTCCATAGGCTAACATTGACTGGTTTCACTTGGAAATTCTTCTAAGTGTGGAGTTTTGGAACTTTAAAATATTCCTCTAAAATCAGCCGAAATACGAATTCCGATTTACTCACCTGTTATCAGGAGAGACCTTAGTGCTGCATCTTTTAGCCCAGCACTGACCCTGAAAAGTAATTTTAACCGTACTTACCAGTAACTTATATTTTCTTCCATAGGAATCCATTGTCTGGTTTTCAGCAGAAAAGTTTCAAAGTGTCAATTTTCACAAACTACAAATATTCCTTAAAAATCGCCTGTATGACTTAAACGCATTCTTTCAACTGTTTACAGGAGATGCACCAGTGCTGGATCCAGGATCCAACACTGAGTAAGAAAAAGTAACGATAACAGTTTTTACCTGCTAAGTGAATTTCCTTCCATAGGATAACATTGGTGATTCTATGAGAAAAAGTTTCAGTGTCAACTTTTAAAATACAATAATATTCCTTAAAAATCACTACTGTAACCAAAACGCTTTTACTCAACTGTTTACAGGAGATGTCCCAGGACTGAATCTAGGATCCAGTCCTGTGGTTAGAAAAGTAATCCATAAAGTAACTAATTGCATTTAACTAGAAATTCACATTGAGCTGAATGTTGCATTGTGTTTGAAAATATGTTGCCCATTGCAACAACTGTAACTACTGTACTTAAAAGTCTATTGCCTATGTGCAAAGTATTTAAACTAAAGTAATTCATTCTGAGAAAGTATTTTTGTAATGTATAATGTAATTACAATGTAATTTAAAAAATAAAATATGTAAAAAAAATTGTTTCTAAAAATGTAGTAAATCAGTATGAAAAAATAAATATAACAATTAATACATTTAAAAATTGTCATTTACAAAACCTTTGAAATTCACTGAAAAAACCGTAGGTTTCAGACATGTTATAGTTAGGAATTAGCATTTAAAAAACCTTTGAAATTCACTGAAAAAACCATAGGTTTCAGACACGTTATAGTTAGAAATTAGCATTTAAAAAACCTTTGAAATTCACTGAAAAAACCATAGGTTTGAGGCACGTTATAGTTAGAAATTAGCATTTAAAAAACCTTAGAAATTCACTGAAAAAACCATAAGGTTTTAGGGACAGTTATAGTTAGTTGGACATTGCACTCGTACAAAACCCGTGAAATTCCCCGTTATAGTTAGTTCAGGTAACTATAACTCGCGCCCCCGCAATGCACTGCTGATGACGTCACATATTACATCACTCATGACATGGTCAGTCCATCACTGATGACATCACTGATGACATCTCAAATGACATCACTGATGACATCACTGATGACATCATCCATGTGAGAATTTAATGCATCTTCTCACACCCTAATATAAGTTTTGATACACCCACTCTAAATTACAGACTGCCATTCTCAAAACCATACACACTCCAATACCAATAAGTACATACCCACTCACTGATTCTTAGGTCTACACACACACATCTACTCACTCACCCGTACAGTCACTCATACTTACAGTCACTCAGTACAGGACTATCATATGCACTCATACACCTATATAAACACTCACACAACGCAACTCATCCATAGAGGTACTCACACACCTAGTCAGTCATGCAAATAATTAATCACACTCCAATTTACTCACCTATACAGTTATACACACCAGCTCACTTACTCATAAAAATACTAGCACATTCTTACGCTCCTATGCAATCACTGATGCAAGCACACACTCATCCATATAGCCACTCTCACAATCACACACTCTCACTTATAGCCATTTATATACTCCAACACACATATATACTGCCTTTCACATATGTAGTTACTCACACATGTACCACTGAGATATACATTCAATCACTAACACACCCATACACACACTCACCCACCCATACAGTCCATCACAGACGCACTCTTGAAACCATGCACCCAGTGAATCACCCACTCACACATCTATGCACAGAGTCACACACACCCCACCCACACAAACACTGAGGCACCCATACAGATACTCAGAGAACCAATCCATAACCCATATAGACACTCATTTAGCTAGTCAGAAACCCATGCAGTTGCTTACACAACAACAGACAGACGGATACAGACATTCACACAGTTTAGTCACTCACCCATGCATCCAGTAAGATACGTTTAATCACTCACTTATAGACTCAGTCACGCACCTACTAAATCATCCATTCAGACGCTTATACACCCACTCATTCTTCAATATGCCTTTCCCTATATATATTAAACATATTTAAACTTTACACAAACACACAGTCACTGGATGATGTCATCAGTGATGTCATTTGAGATGTCATCAGTGATGTCATCAGTGATGTCACTGACCATGTCATGAGTGATGTAATATGTGACGTCATCAGCAGTGCATTGCGGGGCGCGAGTTATAGTTACCTGAACTAACTATAACGGGGGAATTTCACGGGTTTTGTACGAGTGCAATGTCCAACTAACTATAACTGTCCCTAAAACCTTATGGTTTTTTCAGTGAATTTCTAAGGTTTTTTAAATGCTAATTTCTAACTATAACGTGCCTCAAACCTATGGTTTTTTCAGTGAATATATATATATATATATATATATATATCCACAAGACGATTCCTCCAAAAAGAAACCCAGGGACACAGCGGGGAAAACCTTTGGGAGCTCTTTAATACTGTTGCTGCAAGGCATAATGCATTTCGGCGTAATGCCTTCCTCAGATGCCGCCAGCCAAAATGAAGTCCTTTCTCCACCTTCCTTTTGTAATCCTTAGGCCCCTCCCAATGGCAGGAGGTCAACAGGTTCCACCCCACCTGAAAGCTGCTGCAGTCCAATGTTCAAGACTACAGCTCCCAGCATCCCGTGTTGCGGTGAATACTGTGTGGGGCAGGGATTCCTATGCGCAATGCGCTGTTGTGCCAAGCAAAAGCGGGGAGTTTAATGTTATTGAAAGGCTCCATAGGTAACAGTCAAGAACCCCCTTAGGTCCCCAACGCTCTGCCTAAATTACCAGTTCGAGCAGGGCCGTGGAGAAGGACATAATAGACCCGCTCCTTCGTGAAGTCACAAATAGTCAATGACCACAGACACTTGCCTGGTCTGATAATGAGGCGGTCCTGCAGTTCCAATACCTCGGACGAAAAAAGTTTGCCACACATTGCTTGCAATCCGCAGGACTCTTGTAGAGCGGGTCCCTGTACACGCGTTGCAGGCAAAATCGCGTGACAAAATCCACAAGACGATTCCTCCAAAAAGAAACCCAGGGACACAGCGGGGAAAACCTTTGGGAGCTCTTTAATACTGTTGCTGCAAGGCATAATGCATTTCGGCGTAATGCCTTCCTCAGATGCCGCCAGCCAAAATGAAGTCCTTTCTCCACCCTCCTTTTGTAATCCTTAGGCCCCTCCCAATGGCAGGAGGTCAACAGGTTCCACCCCACCTGAAAGCTGCTGCAGTCCAATGTCCAAGACTACAGCTCCCAGCATCCCGTGTTGCGGTGAATACTGTGTGGGGCAGGGATTCCTATGCGCAATGCGCTGTTGTGCCAAGCAAAAGCGGGGAGTTTAATGTTATTGAAAGGCTCCATAGGTAACAGTCAAGAACCCCCTTAGGTCCCCAACGCTCTGCCTAAATTACCAGTTCGAGCAGGGCCGCGGAGAAGGACATAATAGACCCGCTCCTTCGTGAAGTCACAAATAGTCAATGACCACAGACACTTGCCTGGTCTGATAATGAGGCGGTCCTGCAGTTCCGATACCTCGGATGAAAAAAGTTTGCCACACATTGCTTGCAATCCGCAGGACTCTTGTAGAGCGGGTCCCTGTACACGCGTTGCAGGCAAAATCGCGTGACAAAATCCACAAGACGATTCCTCCAAAAAGAAACCCAGGGACACAGCGGGGAAAACCTTTGGGAGCTCTTTAATACTGTTGCTGCAAGGCATAATGCATTTCGGCGTAATGCCTTCCTCAGATGCCGCCAGCCAAAATGAAGTCCTTTCTCCACCCTCCTTTTGTAATCCTTAGGCCCCTCCCAATGGCAGGAGGTCAACAGGTTCCACCCCACCTGAAAGCTGCTGCAGTCCAATGTCCAAGACTACAGCTCCCAGCATCCCGTGTTGCGGTGAATACTGTGTGGGGCAGGGATTCCTATGCGCAATGCGCTGTTGTGCCAAGCAAAAGCGGGGAGTTTAATGTTATTGAAAGGCTCCATAGGTAACAGTCAAGAACCCCCTTAGGTCCCCAACGCTCTGCCTAAATTACCAGTTCGAGCAGGGCCGTGGAGAAGGACATAATAGACCCGCTCCTTCGTGAAGTCACAAACAGTCAATGACCACAGACACTTGCCTGGTCTGATAATATATAATTAATTATAATATATAATTATATATAATTATAAGGTAACAGAATCATGAAGTTGTGAAACAGTGGTCATCACTATGCATGTCTGTTTTCAATAACGTACATTTCTCATCATTTGGTGCTATCTCTACTTTGAAGGACGTGGGTAAGATCCACTTGAGATGAATGCCAAATTTTGGAAACTGTCTGGTACTTTTACAGTTGTGTGTAGCAATTTCCTGTTCTATGTAGCAGCACTGGTCTTCCAGAGTGTGTGTTTGTGTGGGGGTTTGTGTTACTATCCTTGTGGGGACTTGGATGTGATAACACATTCACACTGAGTGGACACCTTCCTTCCTTCACAAAACCAATCCTGGGAGGCATATTCCTCTTGTGTTCTGCAGAATACAGCACACGTAGAAAGAGGAAGTAATGAGGAGAAATAGATATATTTCTCTTCGTTACGCTTCCCGTGGGAAGGTGTACACTTTTGGGAATGCGTAAAAAATCCATAGGAGTTGTGTGGGAACACCCACGTAGTGTCAATGCAGCGCCTTCCCAGGGCAGAGTAATGTAATGCGGCGATTTACGCTGCGTTGCGTTACTCCAGGTTTTTGGAGTCACTCAGAGCCACACAAAGTGGCTTTGCGTGGCTTCAAAAATCTGTCTTCAGGTTTGCGTCGCTTACAGCTTCATTTATGAAGAAGTCATGCATGGTGCAAGGGTGCCTGTGTTGCATGCAGGATTGATTTTGTGCAAGAAGGGGCACCTTCATGCCCAAAAACAATCCTTAGAGGCATAATACTCTACCTATGTGTGCTACAGAATGCAGCACACATAGAACGAGGAAGAAACGAGGAGAAATAGAAATGGTGTACATTTTTAGTGCATCCCCAGGATTACAAGTCCTTGCAAATTTAGGAATGCGTCAAAATACATGGGAGTTGTGTGGGAACAGCCCCGCAACGCCCATGGAGCACCTACCCAGGGCAGAGTAAACCAACACAACAACTTGCGCTACATCATGTTACCGCAGATTTTCTAAGCCCCTCCGAGCCAAGCAAAGTGGCTTTGCGTGGCTTCAAAAATCTGACTTAGAGGTTTGGGTCATGCATGTACCATGTTGCACAGTGCAAACGTGACGCAACCCTCTTATAAATGAGACCCTCAGTGTTTTTACACCTGACTTACACATAATTGAAAGCAAATGTGCACACATATTTTTTGCTCCCGTTTTGTGCATGATCTTGCAGCATTTTCTACTTTTTATTAAATGTGCTGTTAGCACCAGCACAAAGCTGGTGATAACACCAATTGTTAAATGCGAGTGAGCATAATTTAATCTGGTCTTAAAGCACATCAAATTCAGGCATAAAGTATGTTTGTGTCCAATTTTTTTGTGTGCTAGCACTCGTGTTCAAAGGTGCCAGATAAGACGTAAATCAAACCTGATGAAAGGTCAATGAATTTTGATGAGCCACTCCCACAGTATATACACAGGTCGAGAATGTGTACTTTGTTGTTTGCTGATAGCTAGAATATTAATAAAGCGCTGCCATGATCCTTTGTTAAACAGACTTTAAGATTCACCTACATGACCTGGAAATAGGTAGGCGTGTTTGTTTGGACATGTTTCAAATGAATAATACCTGCTGCAGAAAAAAAGGTGTAACGCGTTTATGCTTTACCGGGCTGTTCCTGCATGGCGCTTGGCTTTCTTAGAATTTACATTTATAGACGAACCAGTTTCCTTGAAATGCTTATTGTTTGTTGCGTGATGAGGAGAACCTGAGTGTCCAAGTCAGAGCAGGAAGCAACTATGCAAAACAACAAACAATGCATTAGATTACCTAAGCTATCATGCGTGAGACAGCCTTTCTCCAGCAGAAGCACAGGAACAAAGGGAAGCACAGTCACATAAGCATATGCAAAGCTACTTGGCAACAGCTTCCATCCCCCAAAAGCCTCACTCCCTCTGAGCCTCCACACATCTCACCCAGGAAAGCAGACAGTTTAGAAGCAGCTAGTACTTTTGTTTGGGGAGGGGGGAGTTTTATATAGCGCGAACTAGACCTGAAGGTATCAGAGTGCTTTACATGAGCACCAGTTGCGTTACAGAGGGACAAATTCATTTTTTTAGGTCGAGCGTGAGCCAGCGCGCAAGCGCTGCTCTGCGAAGAGCTGTGGTAGTTTAGTACGAAGAGAAGCTTCGCCCACTCCCCCGTCCTTATTTTTAATTGGCTTCTGTGTTTGTCCTTTGTAAATGCTGTCTTCTGATTCATTATGAGGCTTGTTAGTCCCTCCTTGGTACAGCCATGTCGTCATTTGTATCCTCCCATGGCTACTGGCCCCTTTACTTGGTTGTTACACGGGGTGTGTACTATTTCCTTTTGGAGCCGGAGCCCGCCGCAGGAGACGGACCAGGTAACTGTGTGTTTTGGTGCCTTCTTCCCCCCTTCACCCTCCCTCCTGTTGTCCATGCCTTCTTTTCCCCCCCGCTCCCCGCCCTCCCTCCCTTTGTCCGTGCCTTCTCCTCTCCTCTCCCACTCCCCCGCCCTCCCGTTGTCTGTGCCTGCGGTGTGTTAAAGTACCCTGCCCCTGAAAAGTGCCTCTCAACGGCGGGTGTAGCCGGACTCCGCCACCTGAATTTTCCTGCGTAGATCAACAGCGAGAGAGACGCTAACCTGAAAGTTTGCATTTAAAATCTTATATGAAACGTATTACAATTAGGGCTGGGCGTAGTTGGCGTAGCGCCACTACGCAGAACTTTGGAAAAAATGTGTGGAAAACGAGCGCACGTCCTGAGGGTCCGTGTGCCCGGGACAGGGGTCCCTCGTGCCTGGGCAGGCTCCCCGATCTCCCCGGCCTGGCTGGGATGAGAAGCACGGACCGGCCCCGGGGACTGCGTTTCGGTCAGGGCCTGGGGTTTGGGAGCCCCCGTCCTGCCGCCTGCCAAGTGTCCATCTGCCCGGGACAAGGGTCCCTGGTGCAGAGCCCCGGAGACCTGCAAGGGCATGCGGGAGCCCTACCGCTATGGCTCGGCTCAGGGCGGGCAGATGGCAGTCCTTTCGGTCCCGGCCATCTGGTCGCACCTCTCCCCTCGGCCATCTGGTCGCACGCAATGCTTTCCAATGGGGCGACCAGATGGCCGGGCTGCCCTGGAAGTCCCGATGAGGGCTCATTTGCCTCCCGGACCCCAGCCAGGGCTCCAGGAGGTCGGGCATGTTCGCGCCCAGGGTCCCCTGAGCCTTGCGGTGCGCACGGATTCCCAGAAAGCGGGGTAGCCTTCCTCCGGATTACTAGGGGCAGGGTATGCCGGGACACCCCTCCCGGGCTGGCGGTACTCTGCCGGGGACCAGATGGGCTATGCCCGGACAACACCTCCCGAGGCATCCGGGGCTCCCTCCTCCGGCCCACGGTGTGGCAAGGTGCCCGGGACGGGCTCCATGGGTCCCGGGCAGTCCTCCCCGGGCGCCCGGGCCCGAGAGCTCCCATGGTCCTCCCCGTGCCTGAGGCCCAGCCGGGGTCCCCGAGCCCCCCGGGACGCGGAGCCCCTGAGCCCTGCCTGGGCAGGCGGGAGCCCTACCGTGAAGGCTCGGCTCGGCTCTGCTCGGGGCGGGCAGATGGGAGTCCTTTCGACCCCAGCCATCTGGTCGCACGCAATGCTTTCCAATGGGGCGACCAGATGGCCGGGCTGCCCTGGAAGTCCCGATGAGGGCTCATTTGCGTCCGGGCCCGAGAGCCCCGGCTGGCCTCCCCGTGCCTAAGGCCCGGCCGGGGTCCCCCGAGCACCCGGGAAGCGGAGCCCCCGAACCCTGCAAGGGCAGGCGGGAGCCCTACCGCAAAGGCTCGGGGGTGGGCAGATGGGCGTCCTTTTGGTCCCGGCCATCTGGTCGCTCCTATCCCCTCAGCCATCTGGTCGCACGCAATGCTTTCCAATCGGCCTGGAAGTCCCGATGAGGGCTCATTTGCCTCCCCAATCCCAGCCAGGGCTCCAGGACGTCGGGTGCATCCGTTCCCAGGGTCCCCTCAGTCTCGCGATGCACACGGGTTACCAGAAAGGAGGGTGGCCTTCCTCCGGATTACTAGGGACAGGGCACGCCGGAACCCCTCTCGGCCTAGCGGTCCTCAGCTGGACAGGCCAGGATGCTGCCCCAGCCTGGGGTCCGTCCCCGGGCCAGCCGTGTGGCAGGATGCCCGGGACGGGGTCCTGTGGGCCCGGGGAGCCTCCCCCTGCTCGGCTGGGTTCAGGGGCTCCCAGGGGCCCTGGGGAGGGCGGCCTCCCCACCCTGGGCTCCGTCCTCGGTCCTGCCGCGTGGCAGGGTGACCGGGACAGGGTCCCGTGGGCCCGGGGAGGCTTCCCCTGCGCCTTTGGGCCCCGGATCGGGTGCTCCAGCCCTGGGCCCCGTCCCCCGGCCTGCAGCTATGCCAAAGGTCCGAGACGGGCTTCCGTCGTGCCAGGGGAGCCCCCCTCGCTTGGCTGGGTTCAGGAGCTCCGTCCGGGGCCCCTGAGGGCCCGGGGGAGGGTGGCCTCCCCACCCCGGGCTCCGTCCTGGGTCCTGCCGCGTGGCAGGGTGCCTGGGATGAGGTCCCGTGGTCCCTGGGAGGCTTCCCCTGCGCCTCTGGGCCCGGGAGCCCCGGCTGGGTCCAGGGGCCCCGGCTGGGTCCAGGGGCCCCTGTGGGCCCCGGGTCAGGTGCTCCAGCCCTGGGCCCTGTCCCCCGGCATGACGCTATGCCAAAGGTCCGAGACGGCGTTCCGTTGTGCCCGGGAGCCCCCTCGCTTGGCTGGGTTCTGGAGCTCCGTCCGGGGCCCCTGAGGGCCCCGGGGAGGGCGGCCTCCCCACCCCGGGCTCCGTCCTCAGTCCTGCCGCGTGGCAGGGTGCCCGGGACGGAGTCCCGTGGTCCCGGGAGGCTTCCCTGCGCCTCTGGGCCCGGGAGCCCCGGCTGGTTCCAGGGGCCCCGGCTGGGTCCAGGGGCCCCTCCGGGCCCCGGGTCAGGTGCTCCAGGCCTGGGCCCTGTCCCCCGGCATGACGCTATGCCAAAGGTCCGAGACGGGGTTCCGTTGTGCCCGGGGAGCCCCCCTCGCTTGGCTGGGTTCAGGAGCTCCGTCCGGGGCCCCTGAGGGCCCCGGGGAGGGCGGCCTCCCCACCCTGGGCTCCGTCCTCAGTCCTGCCGCATGGCAGGGTGCCCGGGACGGGGGTCCCGTGGTCCCAGGGAGGCTTCCCCTGCGCCTCTGGGCCCCGGGGCCCCGGCTGTGTCCAGGGGCCCCGGCTGGGTCCAGGAGCCCCTCCGGGCCCCGGGTCGTGTGCTCCAGACCCGGGCCCTTGCCTCTATGCCAAGGGCCCGGGCAGGGGGGTCCGTCGGTCCCGTGCAGACCTCCCCCGCTTCGCATGCTTGTCGAGGTGTCTGCGGGCCCCGGGTCGGAGGGCCCGTCAGCTCCCCCCCTCGCAGCCCCCATGGCTGGGGCCCAGCTGGGGCCCTGGGCCTCCGGTCCCCCATGCCCCGGCGCCCACTCACTCTTTCGTTGGGGCACAGAGCGGCCAGATGGCTTCCCTTTCATGCCCGGCCATCTGGTCGCACCTTTTCCCTCGGCCATCTGGTCGCACCCAATGCTTTCCTATGGGGTGACCAGATGGCCGGGCTTCCTGGAAGTCCCGATGAGGGCTCATTTGCCTCCCGATCCCTGCGAGGGCTCCAGGAGGTCGGGTACTTTGCGCCTTGGGTCCCCTCTGTCACCTCGTGTGCACGGATTACAAGAAAGGGGGTGTTTTTCCTCCGGATTACTAGGGAGAGGGTCAGTCAGACCTCCGTGAGTTCCGGCGATTCTGAAACAGGGGAAGGCAGCACCCGGGCCCGCCCGCCGGGGCCCCCAGGGGCCTGGGGACGCACCTGCCTCTCAGCCCCTTCCCTATGGTCCTTTTTCTCCGAGTTTGCTCAGTCAGGCCTCCGTGAGGCCCGGGGATGCTGAGACGGGGAAGGCAGCACCTGGGCCCGCCTGCCGGGGCCCCTAGGGGCCCGGGTACGTACCTGCCTCTCAGCCCCCACCCGATGGTCCTTTTTCCTCCGAGTTTGCTCAGTCAGACCTCCGTGAGGTCCGGGGATGCTGAGATGGGGAAGGCAGCACCGGGGCCCGCCCGCCGGGGCCCCCAGGGGCCAGAGTATGCACCTGCCTCTCAGCCCCTTCCCGATGGTCCTTTTTCTCCGAGTTTGCACAGGCAGACCTCCGTGAGGTCCGGGGATGCTGAGATGGGGAAGGCAGCACCGGGGCCCGCCTGCCGGGGCCCCCAGGGGCCCGAGTATGCACCTGCCTCTCAGCCCCTACCCGATGGTCCTTTTTCTCCGAGTTTGCTCAGGCAGACCTCCGTGAGGTCCGGGGATGCTGAGATGGGGAAGGCAGCACCGGGGCCCGCCCGCCGGGGCCCCCAGGGGCCCGAGTGTGCACCTGCCTCTCAGCCCCTTCCCGATGGTCCTTTTTCTCCGAGTTTGCTCAGGCAGACCTCCGTGAGGTCTGGGGATGCTGAGATGGGGAAGGCAGCACCGGGGCCCGCCCGCCGGGGCCCCCAGGGGCCCCTAGTGTGCACCTGCCTCTCAGCCCCTTCCCGATGGTCCTTTTTCTCCGAGTTTGCTCAGGCAGACCTCCGTGAGGTCCGGGGATGCTGAGATGGGGAAGGCAGCACCGGGGCCCGCCCGCCGGGGCCCCCAGGGGCCTTGGTACGCAGCCGCCTCTCAGCCCCTTCCCGATGGTCCTTTTTTCTGAGTCTGCTTGCTTTGGGAGCAGGCAGGGATGCTAAGCCAGCATACCCCCGCGCAGGGCGGCCTGCCAGGGGGATGCCCCGGCCGTACTCTGATCGATTGGGCACTCTCGGTCCGTTTAGGGATGGACTGCTTGGCCAGCCTCGGCTGTTGTTTCAAGCAAGGAGCTTCCACCCGCATGGACCGTCCGACTCGAGGGCCTGCCGCCTGGCGGGAGGCCCTTCACCCTACCCAGCAGAGCGAAGGCCGAGCGGCCCCGGCAGCTCGTGCCCCCAGTGGTCTGACCCGCCGGAAGGGGTCGGGTGGCGCCAGGCCCTCGGATGCTGCTGCCCAGCAGGTCCGAAGGCCCCGCGCGCCACGCCGTCACCCCTCTCTGCCCAGCACATTTCCACAGCAGCTCGGAACGACCGTTCCGAGGGGTGCCGCCGCCAGGCTCCGGCACCCCTGCGTCTCGCGCAGGCTGCGCCTCGGCCTGCCTCTGCCTCCCGGGGGAGACGGCTGGGCCTGCCGGTGCCCATGCGACTGCACCTCTCCACACCCCTCCAGCGAGCCCTCCTGCCCAGGTGGGTGGGCTCCTTCCCCTGGCAGGCTCCCGAGAGACGGAGGGGGGGTGCGCGAAGGTTGCCGGTCGGGGAGATGGGCACGCGGCCCCACTTTGTCAGCAGGTGCGGCTACCTGGTTGATCCTGCCAGTAGCATATGCTTGTCTCAAAGATTAAGCCATGCACGTGTAAGTACACACGGCCGGTACAGTGAAACTGCGAATGGCTCATTAAATCAGTTATGGTTCCTTTGATCGCTCCATCTGTTACTTGGATAACTGTGGTAATTCTAGAGCTAATACATGCCGACGAGCGCTGACCTCCCGGGATGCGTGCATTTATCAGACCAAGACCAACCCGGGCTCGCCCGGCCGCTTTGGTGACTCTAGATAACCTCGGGCCGATCGCACGTCCCCGTGACGGCGACGATACATTCGGATGTCTGCCCTATCAACTTTCGATGGTACTTTCTGTGCCTACCATGGTGACCACGGGTAACGGGGAATCAGGGTTCGATTCCGGAGAGGGAGCCTGAGAAACGGCTACCACATCCAAGGAAGGCAGCAGGCGCGCAAATTACCCACTCCCGACTCGGGGAGGTAGTGACGAAAAATAACAATACAGGACTCTTTCGAGGCCCTGTAATTGGAATGAGTACACTTTAAATCCTTTAACGAGGATCCATTGGAGGGCAAGTCTGGTGCCAACTTTGTGATTGTTTTATCATTTAACTAATGTCCACTGCTATGTTATTGATGTAGACATCTCTGTGACATTACTTCCCATGATGTCATCAAGCATGCTAATTAGCTTTCACTCTTGCGAATTCTGAAAACTTGAGAGCACTGTACACTGAAGCACACTGTGCCCTTCTCTCACAGAGACACATGAGTTAAGGGGCGTAGTGTCTCATCATTAGGTGCCCTGTAGGTACCAGGGATCAACATGTGAAGCGCTACAACGCCTCGCCATGGGTCGTAAACACTATATAAATCCAGTTGAAGTTGCAGTACTATACAACACAGTGTAGAGCAAAGGCAAAACAACACGTTTACTTTTGTTATTTTTATTAATGTAGATGTTTTTAGAGGAAATTCTCGTTTTTGGTTCTCTTAGTTGTGGCTCAGGTATCTGGATGGGCGGGGTGGAGCGGAGGACGTGTAGTGAGTTACACTGCACATGCGCTAGCCTTTTTTCGCATCATGTGATGCTTGTTTGCATGTTATTTTCAGGAGATTACAGGTTGGCTCTCGTGCAAGAAACAACCTGACACTGTGCGCTGATAGTTGTTATAACCATCTCAACGCTCAGAGAGTTGGCAGCTCTGCACTGCAGCTGCTACACGAGTTCCTGGGAGCCTCGTCTCAGTGCCCAAGGACATGCCGGAAGTGCCTCTTGTTGCCCTCTGCACTGCAGGCTCAGACTGCCCTCTCGCAGTTTTGCTGGGTGTTCTGTTGCACATGGCGGGGTGTTGCCAGCCTCACTGTGTTGGCAACAGTGGTACATACTAATGTACATTTTCGCAAATGATGCACCTGGTGAGCACAGCGGATGGTCTCTCCCATCCTGACACACTTTCCTCATCACACAGGGATACCTTCTCAGTATCGGCCCAGCGGTGCATACGCGCACACCAGTATTTGCTGCCCAGCACGTTAATGGATTTCTGGCCCATCCAGTGCTTTAAACGGCTACAACATTTCAGCAAACAGACAAGTGCTTCCTGTGATTCATCCGTCCAGCCATTCACCCTTTCACTTATCAATTCATCAATCGATCCATCATTTCACTCATCCATCCACCCATTCACTTGCCCATCATCCACCCTTTCACTCATCCATCCATCCTTTCACTCATCCATTCACCCTTTTACCCATCTATCTACCTTTCCACCCATACATCCATCTTTTTACCTTTTCTCTCATCCATCCTTCCACTCACTCATCCATCCATCCTTTCTCTCATTATCCATCCATTCACCCTTTCATTCATCCATTCACCCTTTCACTAATCTATCCAGCCATCCACCCAGCCCTTCACTTACTCACTCACCCACCTTTTCATATTAATTATGAGCTGAGCCTTTGTCTGCAGAGTTGCAGACAGAAGAGGCCCATCAAGAATTTCACCCTTGCTGTAGGTCCTAAAGCAAGGGGTGGGGTGGGGGTAGGGTTCACTATGCCCTTGCACATAGGCAATCTGAGTCATGAGTCATGCATGATGCACAGTGCCAGGCCATGAGGTGACTGTGACATGGTGTTGTTTCCAGGGCTTTAAGTAGGATGAAAAAACTGGGGGGTCTCTCCACAAGGGGTGTTCGATGTAATTAAGGGCGTGGCTTAAAACACCGAAGCTAAAAATCTGTGCTTAGTATAGTGTGCCACCCGACTGGTATTTTGCCTCTTCTGTCATTGTATCCAGATATATAACACAAGTAACGTTACAACGGCAACAAGCCAGAACTATTGGCTTTGTCAATGGTTGTTAGTTGCATAAAATAAAGAAGCAGCAATCATGGCTTCCTTGAATATAATGTTGAATATGCATCCGTTCGAAAATGGCGAGACTGTGAAAGAACTCTAGCCCCTTCTTTTTAACTTCTTTCACCAGCTTCTTTTCTTGAACTGGATTCTCACCTAGCAGCATTGGCGTTTTTGCACTTTCTTCCATCTGACAGAATGCCCTGCCCTAGACGGAGGCTTGGGGAGGCCCACCACATGCTTTGCAGCCCAGATTGGCCCATTGTCATTCTGTATGTGGCAATCAGCTGCATACAGAATGACAATGGGCGGGTGGGGCTGCTCTTGTGCTCCGAGGATGAGTGCGAGGCCGCCCCATCAGGGGGTTGAGGCTTCATCCCAAAATTACGGACAAAAGGCGTCCGTAAAAAGGATCCTCACGGACAACGGACGTGAGGTCCAAATTACGGACAGTCCGTGAAATTTACAGACGGTTGGTCACCCTACCAAGAGATAATCCTTCTGCCAAAGACTTTCATATGGTTCAGGAGTCCTTGGAATCACGTTTGATTTTGTTGGAAAATAGGTGGAAATTTACTCTTCGCTTCAGTGATCACAAAATACCAAGTGTAAATATAAAATTAGAGCAAATACTGTATAAAGTCCTCTAAAACACCATATACACTGTATATAAACAGGTGAAAGGACAAGGCCACAGGAATTATGTGGTTCAGCAGCAGCACTGTTTAAAAAAATATGGATTTACCACACTTGCCACATAATCCACTGAATAATTTGCAGATTTCAACAAAAACATTATTTGATTGTAGTGTAAAGTAACTTAAAGATAAAAAGCTCGCAGTTAGGCCCTTTGCAATAGTTACCTGACTGACTTTTAATTGAAAATTGCTGCATTCAGGCATTAGACTGATATTAATAAGGCAAAGCCTTTGCCCAATCAGAGTTAATGTGTGATTAAATAATAAAATAGTGAAATAATCCTGCCACAGAATGAAACATATGCATTTGTAAAGCGTACATTCCACCCAGCAGGGATATCTTGGCACTGAATGAAATAACAGATGTTTATTGTTACCCAACTCAATGGTACTCATTTTTGTCACCTCTGAAGGATGAGAGTATGAGTGAGCCCGCTGGGATTCAAACCTGCGACCATGCAGTCAATAACAGATTCCAGCAGTGGATGTATTCGTCCAGTGAGCTACCAGACCCAGTTTAGAGTACTGCATTATCCGGCATAATCAGACGCGGTGCACAATATTTTTACAAACCTACCATATAATTTGTAAACCCAGGCGAAATGTTGTTTATGCTTGCATAATGTTGCATATATGCTGACATTTCACATCACAATTGTTAAGCAAAATGCCTGAGATTACGACATTATGACACGTTTTGGAAACAAGATTTTGTTTGGGTAAAAGATTGTGTTTGGAGCACAGAAACAATGCCAACCAACCACATGCAAGCAGCTCTTGCTCGCGTCACTTGCAATTTCATGTTGGTCTTTAGCGCTAAATGCGTCCATGTGTCCCTTTTGGACGCGATGTGCAGGACCAGCATTTCAAATCATAAAGCATAATTTCACTTAATTTCTGGGCATTCTGCATCATTTCTGCAAATGAAATTAAGCCCAATCTTAACCATTTGGTCCTCCGCTGGCACATAATTCCATTGGTCCTAAAGCCCTCAAAAAGAGTGGATTGACTATTCCAGCTCAATAATTTTGCACCATAAATATCTGGTACCATTGGTTGTCAGTAATTTTGGGTTACAATATTACCCCGGGACTTTGAACTGCTCACTATGGAAAAAGGAATTGCTGAAAAATCGGTGGTATCACATCAGTTTCCATTGGTAACTTGCAGAGCTAATTCCTGAGTTGTAGACATTTTCCCAGGGACATTTCCAGTCAGGTCTGAGCTGGAAATGGGTGCGAGAAATTTCTAAGGTATTACTGCAAGCACTAATATTGCTTCACTCAGAATTTACAATTCAGGTAGACACAACAGTTTCAGCTGAAATTAGGAATCATGAGTAAATGATAATGAGGACTAAAATATCCTGCCTTAAAATAAATATACACCACAGGTCCTTAAGGAAAATTAGCATTTTCCGCACTGAGACACTGACGTCTATGGACTCCAGGCATTCACCATGAAATGTAATATTTGAACTATCTTGAGCAGTAAAGGCAGGCACTTGTTTTGAGGGGTGCATATCTCAGTGCAGCTGTATGGGCTGGAATAGAAATACTTGTGCTTCATCCACTAGTTGGAGCACAGTTAAGCAACATGAATGGGAAGTCGTTTAGTTACAGTAATTGAAGATTGATGCCATTATACAAGACCTCACACCTTGGAGATGTGATATGCTAACCTCTGATGTTGGTTTAAAAATAAATGAAACCACAATGGAACAAGAAGATGATTTACCATGTGTTTGGGATGAATAGTATCTGTTGGGAGTATTTAATGCAGTACTACTGTCCTGGTGCCGCAGTACTGTGCACTGAATGGGCAAGAACTCCTTTGTGTTGCTATTGATTTTCTCAGAGCTGTGGTCTCAAGTAGTCAAGGTTTACTTCAGGAGGTGGTGTGAGGTTAGAAGATCATAAACAGTAGAACCTTTTCAACTAAAGCTAATAACTTGAATATCTAGTAAATTCCTATTTTCTAGGAAGAAAAAGACTTTATCATGTGTAAGTAAATTATAATACCCATACAAATGTGATACACATTAAAACCAGAAGGGCCAAGCCCCTTCTGGACAAGATATTTAACCTCAAAAGTTATCATATCTCACTAATGGTAGGTGACAGAAAATAGTTTAATATTAAAACCTTAGGCACATATACTTCTATAGGGAATGCTTTGGAAACAGTGTCAATCAAAAGGGGGGGAGCGAGGAAAGGTCGGGGGACGTCCCTATCCCCAAGTCTAATGTACAAACAATGTGGATGTACCCACTACATAAGAAAAAGATTTTGGACTCACTGTAAACAGTGCCGACAAACCATTAGGTTTTATTAAAAGACCCCTCACACACCAACCTGGTTGGTGTCATGCTTCATCATTGGGGTCCCAACCGGGTGGCCGAGTGCCGCCGGTTGTGCTACGACGCCTGATTACAGCGGAGCTGGTGTGGTGTATTGGTGTGATGTGATAATGTGCAGTTTAAAAATATCTCTGGGAATCCTTGCCAAATGTGTTTATTTGTGGCGGCCCAGGATATGTTAAAATCCAAGAGCGCAACTAATAGAGTGGTTTTACTCGTAGTTGTCTATAGTAGGTCTACATGTTCCAGCCCAGAAAAAGAGATATAAATTGGGCATTCATCAGGACCGTGTGAAAAATGTGAGTGAGTGGCAAAATCTGGCCACGTGAATAGTGAATTCTCAGCACACGCGCTAAGGTGTGTTGGAAAAATTAAGTGGTGTCGATACTTACGACCCCACTTGAGGGAACCTGTAAGGGAAGAGACAAGACAAAGCACATAAAGAAACATAGAAGGAACATAAAATGCAATCTTTTGCATGATCAGGTGCCTGTCTATGCTTATCAGGTAGGCACAGCAGTGAATCCTTTAGGTCTGGTAGCCGGGTGGAAAAAGTGCTTATGACACGTTATGGCATATGGCAGTTTATTCGGCTGTAACCTGTGAAAAGTGGCATGCTAATCTACAATGGCGTGATAATGTCGATAGCAAGCACTGTAGAAAACATGCAGCATGCTGGAATGCTCATTGTATGGGGCATTGGTCGCCCCGTTGTTGTATTCCGCTTTAGGTGTCCATATATAGATTTTCCTGAATCATGTCCTTATATAGGCACAATTCGCATTGCCCTTATATAGGCATAGAATCCCAGTCCTTATTTAGGCATTAACCGTGCACTCCAAATACAGGCATGGTCACCGACATCCGTCCACCCTAACGTCACAACGAGTTCTTAGAAACCAGACCCTTAAGCTTCGGGAGTTCCCCTAGCACAGGACTATTGATTTCTCCAAGAACTCATCTATTATGTATGAACCGTTATACCTTAAGGGTTCATTCCTGACGTCTTCCTCTGTCCGACTTCACGTCAATGCTAACATTCCGAGGCACCTATCAGGTATAAATATACCTTCCCTCGCCCAAGCAAGTTAGAGGAGACCTCAACTTCAGAGGAGCCAGTATCCCGGCCTGACGCACTGAGAAGACGCTGTCATTCCTGCACACAGAAGAATCCAGCTTCCAGTGTTCTGACTACCTTCGCGGGGTGTTAGAGTTCGAGTCCGGAAGGAGATTCCCACCTCTCTCATTCTCAAGGTATGGAGCTGACTAGAACCTAGAGGGACTCTTGGCATACTATACTTAACATACTCTTAGTATACTGTACTAGAGAATACTCCACCTACTTCTTACCTTTCCCTACACCTAGACTAGGTTAGGTATTTTGGGGTAGAACTAGCTTAGAGACGCATCGTATGAGTACTCGCATTTTTAGCTCATGTTATTTATGTACGTGAATATATGCTAAAAGATAATGCTAGCGCAGTATTATTTATTTCTACTGCTTACGCTGTACATTATTTATCTTGCATACTGTCTAGTGATCATAACAGCACATATCTCTTACACGAGAAACAAGACTGTTCAATAAAACCTTTTTATTGAAATGCCAGTCTTTCCTTTCTGTGTAACACTGTAGAAACTAAGCATGCACTATTGACTGATTGAAACTGTTATCTATTGTTTCCACGATTCTGAGACGTGTTCCGATTCTAAAGGGAAACAAAGTGGTCATGTTTATGCGGTTGCCAGAAACTACTCCCTTCTTGTTCTCAAGGAGTTTCTAGTGGCCTCTGAGCTAGCTGGCACAAGTAATTAAGTTTAATATACTCGATAGGGACATACCGACCTCAGTCCTATGTCAAGCCTATAGGTTATATTATTCCAATAGCCTATTAGGGAAATAGGAACTACACTACATGGCGCCCAAACATTTGGCAAGGCAGTAATTTAACGCTAGATACTGAGTAACTCAGTCGTGCTTTTCTCAGAGACCCCTACTCACATACTCCATAAAACGTCTGGAGTGGGTATGGTTAAATATCCGCCATAACTAAATAGGACACAAAACCCTATATATTAGTTGTTTGGTTTGTTCAACGTTGAAGGATACAGTGTTCCAAAATATTGTGCACCTTATCTTTGTTTCCTTGAAACTTGTTCTACATTTTTCAAAAAACAAATGTCCACACGCGGGGACAATGCCACCGAAACCGGTGGAGCTGCGGCTCAACCAGTCGTAACAGCTTTTAACATTACAGGTTTAAATGAAACCGAGGAGGGTGTCATAGACATCCATCCGTACTTAAGAAGAGCCATCACTCTAAAACTTATAAAACATGGCCTACCACCAAGAGAGGCGGTAGAGCAGTTTTCGTGATAGAGGCACACAAATCCTTTCAGACAGAGGTATTCTATTCATGGATAGTATTCCCTGAATCAAATTCAGTAACAAAACTGTTTCACTTCTACAAAGAAGATGAACCACCAGAGGAATATATTCCTTTCGAGGATATTGAAATTCCCACTAACATACCAGGAGCGTCAGCTCTGGTTTAAAGGCGCCCTAAAACATCACAGAAACATTACCAGGCTCGGTCCACTAGGTAGACCAGGAGCAACATGGCCGATTCTAGCCGGCTACACACCTCATCCTGACATCGATATAATGTCAGACGAGGAATTACTTACTCAACTTACAGAGTTAATACAAATTTACAGACAATTAGTCCAATATGTCATGCGGACTTTCACAGTCCAACCACCATTGACCATTCCAAACCAAACCCCTCAACAGGGGAATACACTAAAAATTACACCACAGACTTTATACGCAGTCATGGGTAAAATGCCCACAAAACGTGAGCAAATTCCATTCTGGATAGCTCAAAAAATTACTCAACTAGAAGCAGTATTTCCTAATATTAGCCCTTATGAGAAACACAGAATCTTAACAATCTGTTTACCAATGGGGATCACACCACAACTGGAAGACTGCACCACTTGGGGCTCAGTCTTTGCTGCCATCTGTACTAAAACACATGGTGTTCCGTCAATTGCAGTAATACCAGATGTCCTGAAACAAATTGAAAACGAATACGGGGCAGAGCCTGCTCTGAATTTAGGTATGAAATTACTGAAAAACTTCGACCAGGTCTCAACAATAATATTATCTAATATTAAAGGGGAGGCAGCAGCAGTGGCGATCCGCCAACGATTAAGGGAATTCGATGTTACAGAACATCAAACAAAACTACCCAGAATAATAGAACAATCTTATGCAGAATTAGGCAGAGATAGTTTGGGTGGAAGATCATTGAAGCCAAAACTATCTGAAAGTCCTGAGAAGGACTCTATTAAACAAACTCATACATCTTCTAAAAAGAAGTGGGAAACTAATAAACAAAATTCAAACGAGAAACATTCTCAATCCCGAGGTAGGTCTCCTCAAAAGGAGCCCTCTGAAAGGAGGTATAACCTCAGGAATAGGGATAATTTGAAGAAGCCTGACAGGTATCAAGATACTGATACACGTTCCTCTCGTACCTTTCAGATATCGTCACAGACATCGGAAAGAAGAGGACGGTCAGAACATAGAGAAGAACGCGTGAAATCGAAAGACGACAAACACGTTCCGAAAAATAAATCAAAATCTCAATTCTCAAAAATGAAGGTAGCAGGTCTGAAGATCAGACATGCCGAGGATACTGAGAACACAACTCAAGAACGGAGAATGGGCTCAGACAATGCTGGACAGTGCGGCAGAAGTCACAATAGCTCGCCAGAACCTGAAGGAACTTCTGGAGATAGTGGACTTGAATGAGTAGATTACAGTTGAGACTGTAGACACCAGGGTTAGTACTCCACAAGGGTTATATGAAATAACACTCCGAATGGAGGGAGACATACCGAGAAAGGTGAAAACACTCTTTTAAGAAAAACTTTCACGGGGTTATGATATACTTCTAGCTGAAAAAGACTGGCCACCACAATTTGTCAGGGAGTGTCCACATGGCGAAGACATTATTATGCCTGCCTTCTCCGACCATATTCCAATTCACCTAAAATATACTTATGCCAGGAAATGGGCAGTTGCTCAGGCCCCAGCATTATACAAAAATCATGTAGGATGGGATGAGGACTCACCTCACCATAAAATACATCTAAAAAATGAACCTACTGCACAGAGGCAGTACCCAATAAAGCAAGAAGCTAAAAAACAGGTCAGGGAGATCTTAGATCAACTTGAATACCAAGGGGTGATTGAAAAATGCACCTCTTCAATGAACAATCCCTTGTTTCCTGTATCCAAACCAGACCATTCATATCGTCTAGTTTTGGATTACAGACACTTAAACACTTGTTCTAAAACATTTGCAGTACAAAATGCACATAGTACAGCATTAATGAATAACATTGTTCGTAAAAAATATAAAACCACATTAGATATCTCAAATGGTTTCTTTTGTCAAAACATAGCACCTGGAAGCAGGTACTTAACAGCTTTCTCAATAATGGGGACCCAGCGTCAATTTTGTCGACTCCCACAAGGGTTCAAGAACAGCCCGGGGTTATTCTCAGCGAGGGTAACGGAGTTACTACAAATTTATGATAATGAGACATTGTCATATGTCAATGACATCTATCTGACAGACGATGACCTGGATAGGCACTTGAACAGGGTGAGCACCATTATACTGGGCTTCGCCTCTGAGGGCTATAAGTTCAACTTTAAAAAATCCAGAATTGCCCATCTCAATGTCCTTTTTCTAGGATATGAGCTTTCAAGTGAAGGCAAGAGCTTGGCAGCCAACTTTTTAGAAAGGTGTGCGCTGCTTCAACCTCCAAAAACGCTGAAAAACTTACAATCCATCTTGGGTTTTCTATATTTTGGACGAACTTACATTCTAAATTATGCAGAAAAGGTTAAACCTCTCTACGCATTAATCAAACCTGATTTTTCAATCAAGAATTGGACACAGGAACACACAGAAATCCTGCGTTCACTCCAAGCTAACATGTTAGCAACAAATCACTTACAAACACGCGTAAGTCAACGCAACTTAGTGATCCGAATAATTTCGGGTCAATGCGGATTCACCTACTTAACATTTAATGAGGGTGAAAAAGTACCAATAGCATACAAATCTCATTTGTATACACAAGCAGAGATGCGCTTCACTTCAACTGAAAGAATACTGACAGCAGTTCAAACTGCAGTAGCAAAAGAAAGAGCTCTAGCCCAAGGGAAACGCATTATTGTCGTAACCCCAGTACCAGCTTTAGAGGCGGTAACTAAAGCGAGCATTCCAAATGCTAAAGCATTACATCCTAGATGGATACAATGGGTTAATTCTCTTGCTGCAACAGATGTTTTTGATCCTGATTTAAAAACACAAGCGTTCCTGCAATATGAACATGAATGTCTTCTGCCCACTGAAATTCTGCCTCTCGATCAGTATGAATTCATAATTTACACTGACGGATCCGCACAACCCGCTACAGGGAGTAAGCAAGCTTACAGTGCAGCGTGCGCAATCGTTAAAGGTTGCATGCGCGATGGTAACTTCAGACCAATGGTCACTAAAACTCAATCTCTAGGAGATTGTACAGCTCAGCGAGCTGAACTACAAGCATTCAAACTGGCACTTGAAAGTACAGATCGCGAATTCCCCACACTCATAGTGTGCGATTCTTTCTACTATGTACAGTCGTATAATGAATATATACAAAATTGGCTTGAAAATGGGTTCAAAGATGCAAAAGGTGGCACAATAAAGCATAAAACGCATTGGGGAACAAGTAGTTCAGTTAAAAAACGAGCTACCAAAGGCTCACGTGATACATACACTGAGTCATCAACGTGATGGCGTTCACGTTGCAGGGAATTCATTGGCTGACGAAGCCGCAAAGGGGGCTATTCAGACGGCTTCCGTAGCTGCGATCACTCGTTCAAAAACAAGAATAGACAGTGAGATAATGTTGGCTGGCAATGCTACGAGCAAAGGCAGTGGTGCAGCGTTATCAAAAAAGTTTCCACTCAAGTACTCTTATGTAATTGATGCGAACAACGTTCCTTTTGCTCGAATCCCTGGAGTGGGGGATAGGGCAATTCCAAACAAGGAACGTAGAATAGGACTAATCCTAGCAGCACATGAAGGGATAGCCTCTGCCCATGCAGGTATTTCTGCAACAGTATCTTTACTGAAACAAAGATATTGGTGGCCTGGCATTAGGAAACAGACCAAAAACTATGTTTTGGAATGTGAAATTTGCCAACAGATGAAAGTCTCCACAGTGAAACGTCCTGCGCAGACACCCCTGTTAATTTCAGACAAACCATTAGCTTGTGTTTACCTGGACCACTGCGGTCCCTTGCAAAGGGACGGTAACTATAAATATATAATGGTCGCAGTGGATTCATGCTCTAGGTTCCTATGGATATGGCCTCAGCGCTCGGCTGACGCTCGAACTGTTATAAAAGATTTGCGAGTCTTTATCGGCACATACGCAATAGGCACGCTACATTCTGACTAGGGCCCTGCGTTTTGCTCTCGGGCTTACAAAGAAGCCATGGCCAGTCTGGGCGTTGCATTGCGGTACTCCTCTCCGTTTCATCCTGAGGGAAATTCTGTTGTGGAAAGGAAAAACTGGGACATAAAGCAGTCTATAACAGCTAGGGTATTAGGTTCGGGTGATGGGTGGGTCAAACATCTTTATGGGGTCCAACACTCATTAAATAATTTGCCAAGAAGTTCTCTAGGGGGGGGTCACTCCATATGAGGTCCTGTTTGGGACAAGAATGTGGGTTCCTGATCTCGAATGTGAAAAGGCACAGTGGTGGAAAATAAACCATTTGATATCAAAGATCGTTTGGCTGTTTTACAGGATCTAAATGAACTAAGATCGAAACAAAGCAACGTGTTCCTGCAGCCAACCACCACTGGGGAAAAACCGGCAGTCCCAGCAAGGCCTGTCTGGATTCCAAAAGTTGGGGATCTAGTCAGAGAGAAGATTGTGGACAAGAAGGAATTTGGACCTTCTTACAGACAACCAGTACCTGTCCTTGCCGTTCACGGAACAAGAACAGTACTTCTGCCGCCCCTTGCTGGAAAAAAGGAGAAAAGATTTGTGTCCATCGACCTCATCAAACCACAGTATGTGGCCAATACTAAATAGTAGGCCTCGTGGACTCCGACCTAGTAGCAGACGCACTCCTCTCGCTACTATCCAAGAGGTTCAGACTGAAAGACTGATAACCATTGAGAATTCAGCAGTAACAGATGAAGGACTGAGCAACAATGCTATGGAACTCATCCCTCTTGAAACTCAAGTAACAGTTCGTCCAAATACACCTGTCTACACCAATGTAACAAGTGATCAACTGGTTCCAGCGATTACTACAAATCCTGATGCAATTCCAACAATTGACAGAACTGCTTCTGGCTATTTCATTAACTTTGATACGTTTTCTGAGGATCTGAGGGAGCCTGAGACGTCGCTAGCATCAAAAACTTTGAAACAGCAAGTACAAGACTTTTTTCATTTTTTGAGAAAGACTTATCTGGTTTCACCATGGATTGAACTATGGATTATTTCTGGAATATTTTTCTTTCTGCTGTGGCTAGCTTTGGTTATGACTATGAGCGTGCTTATAAATGGCAGATACATCCATTTGGACATTGAAAGTAAAGATGTGAACTTACTTTTGAAACCTCACAAATCTTCCCATCGTGAAGCAAGAGACTTGTCAGCAGTGAACATCACAGCCGTTCCTATACAGGTTGGTATAGTGTGGGACAAAACAGATTTCGATATATTCGGCCCTACGGAGCAATTGAACATTCCACATTTATTTAAAATTTCACTAAGTGATTTTATTTCGTCCAGTACCTATTCTGATGATTGGGACTTTGAGACTGTAAATGACATGATGTTTGATCTAGAAAGGTCTGCTGCATTTTCTAACAATGAATATTTAGAAGGTTCATCAGACTATGAACAGCTGTATTGCTATAACCACTATGGTCATCATTTTTTGCATAAATCTGCAACACCTAGAAATGTGTTTATGTTTAACCAATGGGAGCATTGTCCTACATCGCCAAAAGGTAGTTCAAAAACGTTTGCTAAAAAGTTTCCATATTTTTCAGGATACAATACATCTGATCCAGAAACATTTTACTATAAAAATGTAAACAAAACAGGACTGAAAATTATGTTAACTAATACAAAACAGATTTACTCTGCAGCACTTATTGCCCAACTGTCTAGACATGGTTTTGATTTGTGGAAAGACACAATAGACACAAAATCTGTCTGGGGTACTAAAGATTGGCAAGTGCAGGGGATAGAAGCTTTGTTTAGAGCCTGTATCATCCCTCAACAAATAATGTTTTTGAATGACACTGTGCAACAAACGTCTTGCCTTGGTTTAGCCAAGATCAAAGATATGAAAACACCTTCTGTACCAACACCTGCCAGTAATAACAATACACAGGCAGCGGTTACAGTTGACTCAATACTACAAATCAACAGAACAAATTCTGATTGGAGAAAATGGTTGATCTGGCCCACAGACACAAACATCTGTCAAGGAAGATTCCTGAATAAAACACAGGGGTTTACTATTCACAGACCAGACCCACGATACGTCCAAAGACAACATCCGGGGGTAGTAACAACATACAGTGTAGGAAAATTATGCCTCGATTGGCTGCAAAAATCTACACTTAAGGATGTGAAACAACACTTATTTTTACTTAAAGAAGACGCAGACCTTAGGGAATTCTTGCTTGGACCAAGAAAACCGCGTCAAAAACGTTTCATATATGCCGGCATCTATGCTGCTTATAATGAAGCATGGAAGGTGTCACAGGTAGAGGCCGCAGAACGAATACGTGAACTTGATCGTATTAACTTAGAGAAAACTCTCACTGTGGTCGACAACAGGTTAACAACTTTGTCATCCAGAATTTATTCATTGGACAACATTGTATCCTCTGCTATCGACATACTGGAACAAGATTTAGCCATGTTACAACAAGGCCAATCTCAGTTACGTTCTATTATGTTATTAAGCTGGACGCTGCAATCTTTGCGTGCGGGCTATGTGCCTTGGCGTTTTATCAACATGTCGGCTCTGTTTGCAGAATACAATCTGACTGATAAACAGATCGAACTGGCACAAAGGGGAGCAAAGTATACAGTGCTGAGCATTGAAAAACTGGAAAAATTACCATTCACAGTGGCAGAAAAACCAGCTACAGAATGGCTTATTCATGGCAAGATCACTCTGCCTGTGACTACTTTTCAGTTTCAGTATTGCCTCAAACAAATGCAAGCAGGCAAATATGAAAGGTTGGGTAAAGAATACATTAAGACATCCTGGACTTTACCTTACACATACAGATGTTGGAGTGGGGATCGTGAAGTGTTTCTGAGTGGTACACAGTGTGGAAGTGCACTAAGCGCTTCACTAATTTGTCAGGACATTTCTTTACACGGGGCTTGTAATGGTTCTGTGGCACATTTGTCCTGCCATCAGCAGGGTACACCAGCTGCTGTGATTAATCCAATGTTTGGCCAACTTTCTAATGGGAGTTACCTCATGTTGAATGATCAGAGTTGCTGTGGCATGTTGCCAGGCATCCCATATCTAGTAACGGTCAACTCCAGGGTCACTTGCTGTATGCAAGTATTGTTTGCCCCAATAGACACAGTCAGGGAGTCGCCTTTGTGGCCTTCGTTGAATGTCTCTTTTATACGATTTGATACTTTAAGCAGAATGAAAGCCATGCTTATACAACAAACAGTGCCTTTGACCTCGGCCAAAGAAATCTATGATTTACAAGTTGCAAGGACTTCGGCTGAGATACAGGCTTTAATTCGTACAAACTGCCCTATACATTTCGTAGCAATGATAGGACGTATCTTTAACAAGTCTGATACAAGCAGAATTGTACATGTATTTAAGACCATCTGTTCCGGACTATTAGCACCTGTCCAGGCAGTCCTCGGAATCATCCCAAACTTCGCACATTCGGTGTTTGGTGGTGTGCCATTAATTCTAGCACTTGTTGCAGGAATTCTATTTCTATTCCTACTATTATGCTATGGCAAGCCTATTCGCCGACATCACTCCGAGCGATGTGGAGAAAGCTCTCCTTGAACGGAAGTGCCGTGAGCGAATAGTACAGCTTTTGGGCATGCCTCGTCTACGGGAACTTAATACAACGTGGTTCCTGTCATTCAGACCAATCTGGCAAGATTGCATCTTACCTGTTCTACGCTGCCTGTTTTGCGGTGAAGAATGCGTGCTAGACACCTGTCTAACACTCCCATCAGTCATGCCAACGGATATCGATACTCTGCTGGACCCAATAACGGCCCATGCTCTGTGTTGTCCCCAGAGGCTACCAATCCTGATGACGGCATTCATTGAGATCTCACAGACGCTTCCGGCAGCTGCTGAGGTACGAGATGGATCAACAGGCACACAGGTAACAACGGACGTGAACATTGCATCTTCTGCTGAAGGCGATGTTTCTCATCTCTGTGCAATTAACCTTCTGAACGAGGTGTTCCAAATGTCACCAACTTCGGTGGACGATATTTTGGCTACGGAAATAGATGATCTCATGTTTACACCAGACCCATACACTGACTTTGATTCGGCTCACAGTGTACCAAGGAAGCAATGACATTTGGCCTTCATATTTTTCAAACTTGGAACTTTTCCCAGAATTGAACTTTTTTCTTTTTAATTTTTGAAATGACATGGCGAAAAACAATTTGCTTACAGTAGAACTAGTCTTATGAAACGGACTTCTTTGAATACTTCCAGGGACACATTGTCACCTTACTTGTCTAACATAACATTTTTCCATGATATGCAACCATTTCATCATATGCATATATTATTGTTTATTCATTCATGTGGCATTTATCTCCATTATATGCTTAGAATGAAAACGATGCTTTAAATGTACAGTACCTATTGCATTTCAACGGTTTATTTTTAAAACTTCTTTTCAAATGCTTTTAGAAATGTTTTTAGCAACATGTGGTACTCAATTTTATGTTTAGCATTTAAATGTTTAGCATTTAGTATTATCGTTCATTCGAAAGTGGAGTGGGTGTTGTATTCCGCTTTAGGTGTCCGTATATAGATTTTCCTGAATCATGTCCTTATATAGGCACAATTCGCATTGCCCTTATATAGGCATAGAATCCCAGTCCTTATTTAGGCATTAACCGTGCACTCCAAATACAGGCATGGTCACCGACATCCGTCCACCCTAACGTCACAACGAGTTCTTAGAAACCAGACCCTTAAGCTTCGGGAGTGACCCTAGCACAGGACTATTGATTTCTCCAAGAACTCATCTATTATGTATGAACCGTTATACCTTAAGGGTTCATTCCTGACGTCTTCCTCTGTCTGACTTCACGTCAATGCTAACATTCCGAGGCACCTATCAGGTATAAATATACCTTCCCTCGCCCAAGCAAGTTAGAGGAGACCTCAACTTCAGAGGAGCCCGTATCCCGGCCTGATGCACTGAGAAGACGCTGTCATTCCTGCACACAGAAGAATCCAGCTTCCAGTGTTCTGACTCCCTTTGCGGGGTGTTAGAGTTCGAGTCCGGAAGGAGATTCCCACCTCTCTCATTCTCAAGGTATGGAGCTGACTAGAACCTAGAGGGACTCTTGGCATACTATACTTAACATACTCTTAGTATACTATACTAGAGAATACTCCACCTACTTCTTACCTTTCCCTACACCTAGACTAGGTTAGGTACATTGGGGTAGAACTATCTTGGAGACGCATCGTATGAGTACTCGCATTTTTAGCTCATGTTATTTATGTACGTGAATATATGCTAAAAGATAATGCTAGCGCAGTATTATTTATTTCTACTGCTTACGCTGTACATTATTTATCTTGCATACTGTCTTGTGATCATAACAGCACATATCTCTTACACGAGAAACAAGACTGTTCAATAAAACCTTTTATTGAAACGCCCATCTTTCCTTTCTGTGTAACTCTGTAGAAACTAAGCATGCACGATTGACTGAGTGAAACTGTTATCTATTGTTTCCACGATTCTGAGACGTGTTCCGATTCTAAAGGGAAACAAAGTGGTCATGTTTATGCGGTTGCCAGAAACTAGTCCCTTCTTGTTCTCAAGGAGTTTCTAGTGGCCTCTGAGCTAGCTGGCACAAGTAATTAAGTTTAATATACTCGATAGGGACATACTGACCTCAGTCCTATGTCAAGCCTATAGGTTATATTATTCCAATGCGCAGAGCCTATTAGGGAAATAGGAACTACACTACACCGTGTTATTGCCCTGGGTGCAGAGGTGCTCTGCGTGTCAGGTAGTCGGCTTGATAGTAGCCAGAATGACCGGTGTGTCGCAGGTAGCACGTGTGACCGGCAGGAATTATAATTAATACAACTGATTGCAAGAAAACGTGCGTTTAAAATGTATGTTAAAAATTCTCTTTTCAGCTTCGCTCTTGTTATTTTAGCTATATTTCCGGGGCTATCGAGACAATCCGACAGTCCCAGTTTCTCCAACTGATCATTTATATAGGTAACCCAAGGGATTTTTTTTGCACAGTACAATTTTAGACAATCTAAAATAATGGCACGATTCAGAACTGCTTCTTCTTTTGCCCAAATGTTGCGCCATAGTAATAAAGGTGCCAATTGTATACGAAAAGATAGCGGAATAACACCGAGTTCACTATGACAAATGGTAGCAGCAGTGCTTTTAGGGACTGTCAACAGGCGTTTCATAAACGTGTTCTCAGCTCTCTGTAGGCCCATGATATTACACGGGCCCCAGACTCCAGCTCCATATAAAGTAACAGCAAACGTACGGGCTTTATAGATATCTACAATGGCTTTTATGGGCCTGGAGCCTAGTTTTTAGTGAATCTGAAGATAGCCTCCACATTTTGGTTAAATCCCCTGGTCCTTGCCTCTACTAAATGGGACCAAGAACTTTTTGGTCGAAGAGAATACCTAAATAAGAAAATGTGGGCACGTAAGACAGTTTTTCATTATTTACAAAGCAGGTCTTTAGGGTCTTGGGAGATTTACCCACCACCATAATATGTGATTTCGCTACATTAGTTTTTAAGTCAAGATCATTCATAAAATGATTAAAACTGGTTAAAAGCCTCTGCAACCCCATCCCCGTTCTACACATTAAAACACAATCATCAGCATATAATAATGCTGGTAGGGGCCTGCGATCTATCAGAGGAGCATCGACATTCCCGTTTTTAATGTGACTTTCTAGATCGTTTATATATAGACAAACTTGGAAAGGGGCAAGAACGCAGCCCTGTCGGACCCCACGATCCATCTTTATTGGGGCAGTGAGTTCACCACCAGCTCCATAACGGACTCTCCCCGTCACTCCCTGATGCATTGCTGCTAAAAAGTGCACAATAGGCGGTTCAATGCCCAAGGTCAACATCTTCTCCCAGAGCCTTCCTCTCTGCACCCAGTCAAAAGCAGACGTCAAGTCCATGAACCCAAGATAGAGGGATCCAGGCTTGGCTATGGTGTACTTGCCTATGACCAGGTGCAAATTTAGGCACTGTTCTACCGTTCCCAAGCCTCTCCTGAAGCCATATTGAATATCGGAAAATTTCCCATTCTCTGTTACCCAGGTCTCCAACCTCTCTAATATCACACAGCCCATAATCTTGCAGGAACAATCAATTAAAGAAATGGGCCGGTAGCATTTTGGATCCGACCTGTCCCCCTTTTTAAATATGGGCACTATTGTGACCGTTCTCCAAGATTCTGGAAGACCCTGAACCACATAGCATCTCAGAATATTTGTTAGCAGCGGGAGCCACAGGGGAATATTAGCTAAAAATAAGTCCGCGGGTATACCGTCAGGGCCAGAGGCCTTGTTCTTCACAGTCTGGGACAAGGCCCTGTCCACCTCATCTAGTGTCGGGGGTGTTAAAGTTGATGCTCCATATTGTAAATTATTACTAACATAAGGGTCACTACCGCTTTTGTAGAGACCAGAAAAGTGATCTACCCAAGTCTCCGGCATAATGGTCACATCGATGTTACCATTAGTAGTGCCATTAAAATACTCCTGATTGACAGTTTGCCAAAAGAGTCTAGAGTCTTTGCTCTGGCATGCAGCATGGAGTTGTTCCCAGGCTTCTTGCCTAATTTCTAGTTTGCGCTCCTCTAGCGCCTGCTTGTATTCCAGGCGTGACTGCTTTACCTCCAATGTATTACGAGGTTTCACTTTTAATGTCTTGATTAATTTGTTATGGAGGTAAGTGCATTGGCTATTAAACCACCTTTTAATAGTCCGTGGTCTAGCATTTTGTTTCTTAGTTAGTAGCACCTTTATTGTCTCAGTTATTGCCTCGAAAGATGTTATCATAATTTGGGAATTTATATTTTCTTCCAGGCAGGCCAGAACTTGACTTAAATTAATTTTTATAATTTGATATAAAACAAAATCAGGATTTAGAGTAGACCATTTCCGTAGTAGCCCCTTATTTTTAACATAAGTTATTGGAGATGATGCTCTAGGAGGTGCAGTTAAATCATCCAGTTGAATCCTCAACTCCAATGACAGGGGATAATGATCACTAAAGCACATTTTATATACAGTAAAAATCACAGAATATGAGTTAAAATAATCAGACAAAGCAATAAAATCAATTAAAGTGCTTTGGCCTCTCCCAACATATGTTACTAGATCGGAACCTTCTATTTCAGTAAGATCAACAGTTAAAAAAAGCGAAACTTTTGACAATAGTGAATTAAAAATATTCCCGCAAGGATTATGATAAAAATGACAACCACCGTCCGTGTTCCCAGCCAATAAATGACACGCAGACTGTTTTGAAAGGGGGCATAGTTTACAGTTAAAATCGCCTCCCCAGAGCACTATGAAGTCCATATTTATCTCCTCTATGTGTCTCGATAATGCGATTTCCAGTTCATGCGCAATACTAATGTTTGTGGTATTGAAGTTGTTATGATAAAAACATGTCAACAACTAATGTCAGATTTTTCCTGTATATAATGTTAATGATCTGGAAATGTGGTGACTCAAGCTGGATTTTTCCTAGTCTACCACTCAATGTAGTTGAGACCAGAGTTAATAATCCTCCTTTGTTATGTCCGCCTAAGGAGACTTTAGCTGGAGTATGAATAGAATAAAAACCGTTCATATGTACAGTATCGCACATCCAAGTTTCCTGTAGGCATACTATGCTATATTTTTCCATTCTTCTGAACCCAATTTATTCGGCAAGACTGCAGTGGCTGGTTGTATTATTATGGGTGATGTACTCTCTCTCTATCGCACTTGTAACTAAAACACAGCCATCTAGGGGATTCAACTCACCGGAAGGAATGGGGCTGACTATCTTATGCATGATAGGGGGAATAAAATTATCCAGGCCGCAAGCATGGATAGAAGGTAAGTCTCCTTGCGTTTTAACATTAAAAGTTGATAAAGGGTTCACTGTAGAATCAAAATTATTTGCACCACCGTACTCAGGCAAAGGAAAAGGTATTCGGTTATACACCCCCCATGCCTGAGCCTGAGGCGGTGTATATATTAAATCTAAATTAATATCACCAATCACACCTAAAGCCTGAAAATTCAGTCAGTCCACCTGCTCTAAGGGAGAAAAATGATTAAAGGTTGGAATAGCGAAAACAGCCAATGTTTTGTTAAGTAAGGGGTCGGGCCCAAGGTCTCTGTTTGTCAACGGCTTATAAAAGAACCCAAGTGGTGCTGCTACAATGGTGTCCCTCAAGTCGTTATTCCAAGAGAGCCTATCCATTAACCAATGTACTAAAGACCTGTCCCTAAAATTTACGACAATGCAATCGCCTGTTTCGGTTTTTACCTGTGAGCCCACCCAAGAAACACGTTCAACATTATTGTTATGATACAAAACATCACTTCTAGACCAGTCCACTGTTTTTGCTAACCAATGTACTGTTTTGTTCTTAAGTTGCTTCCAGTCTTCTTCCTTGTTGGTTGGCAGAGATGGAACATTTTTTAGGACAATAACATATGGAGTGGCTTTGGGGGGAAGATGAAGTGTTCTCTCGATGGCTTTCCGTTGACCCGCTGAACGTGTGTTATTATAACTATTGGTAGGATTGAGTCCACCTGACTCCCTTCACACAGATGTTGTGCCTGCCTGGCCACCATCTGTCGATATCCTAGACTGAACCTCAGGATGCGTTACCACAGGATTGGATTGGGGGGTGTGAGTTGCCGTGTCGACACAGTTATCTGATCGTAGATTATAGCCCGATGGGTACAATGATGTCCCTGGCACGGGCCCTCTCCCCTCAGGTGGATCGGGGGCCTTCAGAGCCACCGATGGTATCTGGACTGGGCAGTTGCAACGACATACCCCTATAGTTGGAGGATTCGATGGTATACTAGTTAGCCGATCAATCAACGACAATTTCTCCTCAATTAACTGTAATTTACATAGTAAAGGATTCAATAGCACAGACACCAATGTCTCAAGTCTTTTCCACTGGTCAGTATTACAATCGGAAACCAGCAGGCTGTGGGTAGTGCTATTCGTCGTGGGATTCTGTGTTGTGCCTTGTGTGCCTTCTGAGGCCGTCGGGTCATGATTAAATAATTTAGCTGGTTGCTGTTTTAGTTTGGGCTTTTGCCTTCGCTTTTGAGAGGCACCTCCCCTACTACGTTTGACTGGAGGTTCGTTGATAGTTACTATTGTTGATCTTGCCAAGTTGTCCCTTGGGCTACACCTTAAGTGTTTTTTGGATCTAGTAGAAACCTCACTGAGGCCACTGGTGCCAGCAGCCGATGCTGTTAGTATTGTAGTGGGGGCAGGCAATACAGTGGGGACGATGGACAAGCCCACTGAGGGCGAAGATGCCACTTGCACTGGTGAAACATCACTCCCCGTGAGGGCAGCAACCGTACAGATAGAATCTTCTATGAGAACAGATGCGGAGTCTGCTGGCATTGACATTGAATCTGCTGAACCCCTGGCCCTTCCCGTTCTTGCCGATTCATCGTGCGGGTACCCATCAAGTATTCGGGATGCTACAGGGGATTTGGCCATACTTATGCATCCTATAGAGGATCTTTTTTGGGTAACAAAAGTATCCAGGGAAAGTCTTTTTTCTGTGCGCTGTATTTCATGTGTTAGCACCGACTCAGCTCTTGTTAGGAAAGCATCTAAAGTCCCCACAATTCCACCCCCTACAGGCATATTTATGTCCTTACGCTTACTCATCCTTTTGGTCATTATGGCAGCTAAAGGGACAAAGATGGCAATAAATAACCAGTACCTTTAACAATTGAATCCTTAAATCCTGTGCCCCGGCTCAGATGTCAGAGGGTGGGCCCAGCCCAGCCTCTGTCGTACTCTGACGGGAGTTGACAGGCCTGCCCTTAACCCGGGCGCGTCCTGCGCCGCGGGTGCCCTGGCCTGTACCTATGCACCTCCGGGCGCAGAAGGATGATGGTAGCGCCTCCTGGCGCTAAGACTTCTGGGAGGTGGAGTCCTCTCCACGCCCCCTAGCAGGACGAAAGTGCGGCGTGCCTTGTCCCTTGTCCCCAGCGGGAGAAAAGTGCGGCGTGCCTCGGCCCCCCAACAGAGGTAAAGTGCTGTGTGCTGCGTGCTGTAAGGGCTGTAAGGGCTTCCCGCGCCGAGGGAGCCCTGGCCTGTACTTATGCGCCTCCGGGCGCAGAAGGATGATGGTAGCGCCTCCTGGCGCTAAGACTTCTGGGAGGTGGAGTCCTCTCCACGCCCCCTTGCAGGACGAAAGTGCGGCGTGCCTTGTTCCTTGTCCCTGGCGGGAGAAAAGTGCGGCGTGCCTCGGCCCCCCAACAGAGGTAAAGTGCTGTGTGCTGCGTGCTGTAAGGGCTGTAAGGGCTTCCCCATGGTTAAATATAAATTAATTCTTAATTGGGATCTTAAATTTTTTTTGAGCCTGCCATTAAGTTTGTCTAAAGGACTATTATGGAATTTGCAAAATATGCACAGTAATAGAAGGTTGCAGAGCAGAATCTGCTAAATCAGAGATGCAAAGTGTAATACCAGCGGCATTATGAAAATGATAAAAACACTATCTTGTCAAGTGATCTTACATCCAACCAAGTTCCACAATATTAGTAGCCTATTTTGCCATAAAATGCCCCATTTGTCACTGACCCTCCCAAAGAATTCCTGAGGGAGAATCTCGACCTCTCAGTTGTATCCTATCATTTAATTATCAATGTTAGAAGACTAATGTAGTTAAATTGCATACTTTCACTACATTTGTTGGATGTACTTTGGTGAGAACACTCAATCTCACTATATAAAATTATATTTGGAGTTTAATTGATTTTGACCAATGTTACTGTTCTTCATAACACACAATCTGTCCTTCAATTCTCCCAATATGTATGGGGATGAGCTATCGACACCCTTGTCTTGCCTTATCTTTACGTCCTTTCAGTTTTAAGTAATGCCCATTAAAAATAACAATTCACCATTATTTTCTGAAGAAGAACCTTCACCCACTAAAAATAGTTTTTAATCTTATCAAATTTTGATCACTGAAAATGACGTCTGATCTATAAAAAATTTTGGTCTGCTGCTAAATTGCCCCCCTCAAGAACTGTTGCTTACTACTAATAATATATATTTTTATGGATATTATGTTAATTACAGAACAGAATTGTGCTTCAATGGTTATACCAAATCATCTGTACCAATATTTCCATTGAGGTTTGGATGCTGCTCACCATTTTCACTGATACTCAAATGTTGATCATTCCTCACAAGAGTTTGGGGGCCCTTGATCTAAAGCATACATGTGACAATCAGGTTTTATTTTGACTGATTTACAAGACTTGGTTAGGTCCTTTGCCCTACTACCTGACCACCATGTATGTATTATGTTGGGATTCATTTATCTAGTATTTAATAGAATTATTCTCTAATTTCATATTGACACTGGGGGCACTAGAGAGCCCGGAAGCAAGATGGCCCCCACATAGCGAGGCTCTGCTGGCCGACCTAATTATCCAGAAATAATCTGCAATGACAGAGCACCAAATACCTTAAATACAGAAAGAGGGGCCCCACACACCAAAGAGACAGGGCACCAAGTATGACTTAAATGTCAAATCTATAATTCCCTTTGGAACCACTTCTCAAAGCCAACTGTACTGCCACTCACATACACATGTATATCACCCAGGGGAGCACAACTACACCGGATGTAGGAACACTTATGTTCAATTTAATAAAAATCAAAAGTTTTAATAAAAACATTCAATAAAATACATCATGATACACATTAGAAATTCATAAAATCTATACACAAAATCATATAAAAACCGAAAAAGACTCTAAAAGACAATCACATTGTCATCAGGACGTTAATTTGAAAGAATCCATAGAAAACACACAGCAAGAGTATAAGTTCTCCGTCAAGATGTGATTCTATATTGCACAAATTTAACCAAAAACTTTAGATTTTGTATTAAATTGAACATAAGTGTTCCTACATCCGGTGTAGTTGTGCTCCCTTGGGTGATATACATGTGTATGTGAGTGGCAGTACAGTTGAGTTTGAGAAGTGGTCCCAAAGGGAATTATATATTTGACAAGAGCACCAAAAACTACAAAACTGGACTGATATTATGCTCTAACTAAAGCGACAGCAGGAGATGCCAATATTTTAACTGAAGTTGCAGTGTGAGCCTGAAAATCACCACAGCCGTCCACGGCCTGCATCATGGCATTACGCACTGCTACAGTTTTAACCTGGTGCGCCCTCAATGAGTTCCTGCTATGCCCCGGGGCAAGAACGGGCACTGAGGATAGCCCCTTCCCCCCTGAACTGGTGAGAACTGGGGACCTGAGTGCAGGCCTATCGGAAAACCTCAAGACAGACACAGCAGAAGCAGGTGAGGTGCGGTGGGGGGCAACTGCAGGGTATAGGACAGCAGTTGTTCACCGGGGACATGACCGGGGCACTCCTACGCCCCTCCCCCCCAGTGATTTAGACCCCGCTGGCCGTGGCCATGGCCCGCTGGGGGGGACCTCCGGTACAGTTAGCGTCCCCGGCCTACCAGAGCTGCTTCTCATCTGCAGGGCCTCTCCCCTGATATCCCTCATTTGGCCTGCTTGTGCCTCTCAATCTATCCCAGCTGATGTTGGGGTGAGGCAGGGCCCTAGGAAGACAACGGAAGACTGCAAGCTCTGCTGACCAGATACAGCTCACCAATTTGGACCCAGCAGCAGTCTGCTGGTGTGCTGGGGGTAAGCCTGGCTGTCTCCTGGCCCCCACTCGCCAACCTCTCTGACACAGTATCGAACTGCTGCTCCAACTTGCGCTCCCAGGACCCCTGGATTGTAGGACCAGAGGGCGACTGACTATAGTGCACATCTCCTCCCCTCCATCTGTGCATCATGGGAAAACTTGAAGGTTGCCAGTTCAAACTGGCATTCAAGGGGAAACGCCATATGCGCCACACTGACCACGACAAAGGCGCTGACCCCCCCCCACAGACTTGGCCCAAACCACAAACATACAGGACCTAGACAGCAAGAAGATGCTGTTGGATGTCAAAAATAGTCTCTGCACCATTGACACCAAACTAGATCTCTTAACCAGTCACATCGACCGCATAAAGGAGAGGGTGGATAAGCACGATGACCGCCTAGACCAACTAGAGACCCGCACATCAGATGTGGAGGACACGCAGACTACCTCAGGCGATCACCTCCTCTGAATGGACAAAATCCTGGAAGTCATCTTGCAGAAAAATGAGGATCTAGAAGCGTGCCCCAGGTGCAGCAATCTTCTCAATCAATCAGTATAAACTTTATTCGGTCTTTGAAATAAAAGCCATAAAAGTAAAGCAAGCCATGGCACACACTTCAAAATCATCATCAATATCAGCAATTTAAAAATACATAGAATAAGTACACAGTTAAAAAGGCCATACAAAGATATAAAAGATGGTGAATGTCCTACTCTCCCAGGGGGTTTAATCACAGCTGTTTCTCAACCTAACAGCAACTTTTAAAAAGCTAAGAACGTTAAGAATAATATCTCCCAAAAGCATTTGCAAGTATATGAGTGCGGGGCGAACCTGAGTAAAATTAGCCTTTTTCAGTACAGGGGGAATATAATGTTTCCTGGGTACTTTATAGAAGCTACAAAACATCATAAAGTGTAGTGTGTCCTGCGGAGACTTACTGTCGCACCCGCAGGACATAAGATTAACACCCCAATTCCCCCCGCGGGTATGCTAACAAGAAGGGCAATAGGCCCAGCTGGAACTTAGTGAGTAAAAAGCGGTCGTACCTACTTTTAACACACAAGAGGTAAGGCTCGGTAGAGGGCACGGTTTTCACAAGGACATATTGACGAATACTAGTCTTCATTAAAGCGTCCCCCACCCTAATCAGCCGCCTCCTTCTAAAAAAATGTTCTTTCACCCATTTGTGGTCCTGCTTGCAGATACTGTCCAGATTCCTAAATAAATCACCCCTACCTAAGTTAAAAAAAACAGTCCCTGATATATTTAAACCAGGGAATGTGAAGGGAATAATCCAGGGCCAGGCAGTTCTTGATAATCTCTTTGCTCAGTTGGATCCCAGACCTGGTCCAGATATTTATCGAGAGGGAGAGAGGCCAAAAGGCAGTGATATTGGTTAGATAAGCCACTACCAATTCTTCATGCACTGAGAAGGTTGGGGTACTTTACGGGGCTCACAGAAAATGTCTCAAAAAAGAGTTTTCGACAATTTGCAGATTTTATTGATTGATTGATTGCAATCTTCCCATTAATGAGATACCTGAATCCACCGCCATCGAAAAAATGGAAGACTACGTAGAGCACTTGCTGTGGTCACTATTTGAGGATCTTCTATCGGCAGTCTTCATTGTGGAACGAGCCCACCAATCACTTGGCCCCCGGCACCCCGAATCGCTGGCATGACCCATTGTCACAAGACTACTTAACTTAAGAGACCACCACACTGTTCTGCGACGTGAGTACTGCACCCTGCAGTATCAGGGAAATGACCTCTCATTCCATCCAGATTTCAAACTTACAGTACAGACAGCCCTGCACGAATTTCTTTCTGCTAAACGACTGCTCCAGACAGCAGAGGTTGCCTTCTCACTGCTATACCCAGCTTAATTGCAGATCCAACATGATGGCAACCCTCACTACTTTACTGACCCCAAAGCAGCAATGAAGTTCTCCCGACAGATAACTAGCTCCAAGACTGCCCCCCCCCGAGTGGGACCCGCCTCACACGATGACAGCTGCTTGAGCGATTATGAATGACCAGCCCCTTGAGGCCGCCTGTACTGACGTGGCTGCCTGAAGAATGCAAGCCATGATTTGATGAGACTCAGCCTAAGGAACCTTCATGGTTGTGCCTGCACCGACCTCCATTGAAGGTCCTTCCACTGCCTGTTGGCCATACAATTAGGCCTCAACTGGGTAGTTTGTCTGGTTCTCTGTCGCTCCATGGGATGACTCAACATATTTCGCTACTGTTTGGGGTAGCTTTGTGGAGGGGGTGGGCTAAGGTCTTTCAACTTGGTTTGGAGGTTGAAGTGGGAGGGGGTGGATGTGTTGGACTGTTTGCTCTTCCCTGTTTGTTCTCTCCCCTACCCATGCCACTTCGCCACGCCACACTGTTCTTACAGGTTTGCACGCGATGCTCCTACCACCCCAAAAGCGACTCGCATTCCTCCCCTAGACACAGATGACCGCCTACGCTGCCTGACTTAGAACATCTGCGACCTAAAGAAAGCCCAGCTGGTCCACGAATACATCAACAGACACCATGCAGATATCTGCTTCCTGCAGGAGCTTCACTTAACCCCGGCCACTGCTCCCTGTCTCTGCACTGGGTGAATTGCTGAAACCCATGTGTCCCTATACTCCAACTATGCTCGGGGAACAGCCATACTCATTCGCAAAGGGTTGCCCTGGCTCATGCAGCAGACATTAACTGACAAGGTCAGGCGATATGTCATAGCTGACTTCTGCCCCATTCGCATTTACCACTGGACCAGGCAGGGATGCCCCTTATCCCCTGTATTATTTGCTATAGCGATGGAGCCACTGGCAGCCAAGCTGCAACAGTACCGTGCCAATAGGGGTCTTAAATTTACGTCTAGGAGCATACTAGTGTCCATGTATGCAGACAACATCAGGCTCTATGTCTGGGAACCCCAAACAATTGTGTCTCCCATAGTCCGTGAGTTGGTGAGGTTTGGTGGGATCTCTGGTATCAATTTCATCTGGGCTAAATCTACCCTACTCCCTCTCACGTCCAGCAGTCCACAGTTCGAGTCTGAATATCCTCGGCAGTGGGTGGATGGCCCAGTCCGATACCTGGGTATCTGGCTCAGCCGAGACATAGACAAACTCTGGTGAGCAAATTATGGTAGGGCTATGGCCTGGCTCGAACGAGCAAGTTCCAGCCTGGAGCAGACCCATCCCTGTCCATGGCTGGGAGGACGGCCACTGCTAAAATGGTTGTCTTGCCCAAATTCCTATAGTTCTTCCTAAACCTCCCACTCACTACACAATTTTCTGAAACGACTGTGCTTGAATCTGATTTACTTGGCCTGGGCAATCAAATAGCTGCGAATTGAGAGGGGAACGCTCACTTTGCCCTTCCAACAGGGCGGCCTGAATGCGCGTAATATAAGCTTATATGCATACTGTGCACAAGCACAATGCATACATTTCTAGCTCTACCCCACTCGGTTCCAGCCCCATACTGGGACCAGTTAGCTCCTTGTCCCGCACCACTGTGCTATATCAACCCTATAAGCCCCTGCGCACGGAGATCAATACAGTGACATGCGTCCATCCACTGGGCATGGGATGGCCTGCGCCGACTTGCGTGACTGCCTTGTTTGTTTGCTCCCTCTATGCCACTTGCTCGCAATCCAATGCTTCCACCACTACAGGATGAGGGTGCCAGAAGACAAGCCCACCCGCGAGATCTCTTCAAATTGGGCAACCTATGGGCACCGATGATCACTACCTGCCTCCCTTTGAGGCAGATGAGGCCTCCCAGCCCTCTACACTAGATACCCTTCTATACCACCAGCTTCGAGCTACATACCGCGCACTACACAACACGTTCCAGCGCCTCCCCCCACCATACATGCACTGGAACTCTTATTAACAAATTAAACCCCCCCGAAAATTGGACACCCGGCTGTACTCCACAATGCAGGATAAGGCGCATGGGAACTGGACCTCAATCTCCCCATCACCGACACGCAGTGGCTCTGTTGCTGCGGTCAGACGGTAGCACTGCCACCCAATTACAGGCTCCTTCTCATCCACTTCAAGTTTCTGAACAGACTATACTGCACCCCGGTACATCTACATCTTATTGGCCTGCTCGAGGAGGTGCGATGCCTGAGATGTGCTGCCCCACAGGCCACATTCCTACACCTTGCCTGGGAGTGCCCACACATGGCCAGCTACTGGACAGACATCTATGACGCCCTTGCCCTGATCACCGGTCACTCGCTGGTGCAGGTCCCGCTACTATGACTCCTGGGATATGTCAAAGATTTCCCCCCGGAACTTGAAGCCTCACTGTGATGCTATTACTTCTGGCTAAACGGTGCGTGGCCATCCATTGGGGCAGACGGCCTGAGCAAAGTGTTGCGGATTGGCTGATGGATGCTGCGTATTGTCAGGAGCAGTTCTCTCACTATTTGAACCTTCTGCCCCCGCAATCATGCCTGAAAGACATTTGGCAACAGCTGTTCTCTTACCTGAGACACAGAGAATATGACGCTGTCTCAGATGCAGAGGGAGACTGCCCCCTCACCTGATGTGGTGGCTAGCATGTCGGATCGCCTGGCTACCATGCGGTTGCCGATGGGATCGCTGAGCTCTGATACATCCACAGAGTGCAAGCCTTCTTGAACTGGACAGTCATGTGAACGTATCAATTATTGAGTGCTGAATGTCTCCTACTTTACTTTCCCTCCTCTACCCATCCCTTTCTGGGGTTGATTACCCTGTTGATGTTCTTCTTCTAAATGCCAATAAACACATTTTAAAGTAAAATAAAATAAAATAAATAAACATTTCCAATGGCAAAAAAAATTATCATATTGACACTGAGGACTGTGCCACCTGCTGTCTTTCACTTCTGTGTAAATGTTACACAATGCATGCATTTTTCTGCATTCAAGGATTGTGCTACGTTGGTCCCTACATTTTTATTTATATGGTGTTTACTATCTAAATTGGTGCTGCAACACACCTAAGAGGAATTTCTTTTGTTTCTATTTCATGCTGTCCCAGGTTCCTCTTAATCTGCTGGTTGCTCTGCTTTCATTTACACGAGATTGAAAGAAGGCACTCCTAAAAACAGAATACAACCTATAGCCTTTAAAACACTTTTATCTAAAATATCAACTCAAGCAGTAGGATACCTACACTTGGCAATACTTGGCACTTCCTTAGTGAGCACTACTGGCCAGGCGGCTCCCCACTGGTGACCAATATGCATCATAGTTCCTCTTCACTGGTCTACTTCGTTGGTGACACCTGGGGCCAGTTCCCACTATTTGTCGCATAAAAGTGTATTTTCTTTTGCAAGGGCCTGCATCTCAGAATCTACTAGTCGTATGGGACATTTTTCAGTCGAATGGTACCCACCTAGACAAGGAACACCCAGTATGAATCGCTATGGCACTGCAACTTTAACTAGCAATATCACTGGTGCTATGCGTCGACCCAGATGAAATTAAAATTTTCCGGAGACATTGCAGGAGTTTCACATTATGCTTGTGCGTGAAATTTACAAAATTATGCCTTTACGTGGCATTGTGGAGTTACGTGCTTTTACCACAAGTGCATAGGAATAACGCAAATTGCCAGAACGTGATTAGCTATTGCTTGCAGCACTTCTTTTTTTGCAATTTTCTTACTGTGAAATGCGTCCATGCATCAGAAATTGATGCAAAGACGTGTTTCGCCCTAAAATACAGTGCTAAATGGCAGATTTGCATTTAGTGTAACTACATAACAAATTACGTGAATTTCGCACACCCCTAGCTGTGACTGCTACAGTGATGGTCCAAACTGGTACAGATTAAGAGCGACACCCTCCAGCCTTGAGGACCTACGATCTGGGGGATGAAGATCAATTGTCTGGATCTCATAAAGCAATGACAAAGCACATAGGCTCAGACAAAGCAAAAGCATGGTAGAGTTTTAGATGAAGCACACTCTGCTTTCTTGACTCATGAAGGTGACAGAACTGCCCCTTAGCCTGGGTCTCTTTCTTGCTTCTCTTGGGAAACGGGTCCTGGATTACCTCATGGATCCTGGGCAATATCTCATCCATAGAAGCATCCACCCAGGTATTTACTTCCAGTCATGTGGGCTATGATTCTCTCACCTTGGATCAGGTGACATCTTCCTGACAGGCGTAATCCAGCTCCTTGGGCAAGCAGCCAGGTCTTATTTATCTCTTCAAATTAAGCAGCAGAACTACTCCACAAAATTTCCCAGACATAAGCCTGATCTGAATGGGTTGTGGTGACTAACATTAGATTCCCTCCTGGTGATATCATTCTTCTTTTCTTCTATTGCTGGCCTACAGGTCATCCTTGGTGGTGAATCAATTTTGGAAACATAGTACTAGCTAAGAGAAACAAGTGCTTACCCTTCTATGGCAGCCAGACCAGCCCAATTAGGGGGCCACAATTTTCCAAAGTATTTAGGATCACACAAACCTGGGAGAAAGCTATTTTCACTCTTGGAGCACATATTTTCAGATTCCTTGCTCTGCTTTTCCTCTTGAGATACTTTTAGGTTGTCTTAGATAGATGTTGCATAGGTTTTTCTGGGCAGTCATTTCACGGGGGTGCTGGTGACAGGCAGAAAAGGAGGAGAGGTAAGTTTAAATTTGGCTGGGGGAGCTCGGCTACATTAAATGGATCTGATAGACTAATTCCAATCAATCATTAGGCACAATAGGTTTTCGGTGGAGAGCAGGACATGCATACTTGAAGGTTGCAATGTCCAAGACATACATTGTTAGCACAGCACAAAAGAGACCGTCATATTGTGCAGCACCAATTCACTCAAGTACTCATCCAAGCTCTCATAATAAATTACGAAAAGCACATATATGCACTGTCAGAGCCAAAAGGACATCCATCCTGTGTAACATGTAGTGAATGCTTACAAAAGGGCTCAATATCAATAGCGGGCCTGAATTTTTCTATCATTATAGCCAGAAAAGACTGTTTTTGAGGCATAAGGAGTTGGGTCCAGGGTCAGCGTCCACAGCTTTGAGGCATGTAGTGCTGAGAACAGTACTTCTCCTACAGCAACCACTGAGTCCTTTGGTAGAGCTACAGAAGAGGCCATCAAACAAGAAGTGGCATTCAGGTGACTCCGCATGGGGTTGGCCAGTGTCGAGACATGAGCCCCTAATGGAGGCTTGGTTGGGTTAACCAATGGCTCGCTTGGGGCCAGCTTGCAGGGAAGTGGAGAAAAGCATAAGATACAGTACTACTTCTCCAAATGCATTTATACTACTGGGGAGAGATTGGAGTTTTGAAAGAAAAAATAATGTTATGTCCTCCCTGGTAAAGTTGAAACAACAAACAATGTGCCTGTCCATCTAGAATGGCATCATAAAGGAATCTGATATTATAAGGGACACCCTTGCAGCTAGAAGATTTAAGGGGAAAGGATCCATTGCCTCCAGTTTCGATTCAGTGATGAGGTATGGCAGAACCAGACAGGATTTGTCCAAATTTACATGTAGTTTTGACATTATCTCAGCCATTGGAGTGTGCCCAGTGATTTCAATTATGCCGGTACTGTCAGGTACCTGTGCTTTTATTAATTTGAAAGAAAGAACACCAGTATTTCTTAGCAGAGGTAAAATACATTTAACGGGAGAGTGATGGCACTTCTCAGTAGTAACTGGCACCCTTACATAGTGAGTGCCTGTAGCCACTTCAAGAACTGAACATGCAATATTGATAATTCCATTTCAAAGATATTTTTAGTGTCCACTGAGATGACTAATTGAAGCATTTCCTAATCTGCTGTCTCTGACATGATGTGAACTAGCCTCTTAAATTAACTGACATATTATGCCCTGGTACAGACTTTTTCTGGCCATGGTAACCCATGCAGCCTAAGGTCTGTTGGATCCTTGTGGCTAATGCTTTTCCCAAAATCTTATAGCCTACAGTCAGTATAGACATTGGTCAATATGCAGATCCGTCTATTCAATTAGTCCCAGGTTTGAGGAACAATACAGTATTTGTGCCATCTATAGACAAGGCGTATGATTGAAAAGGCACTTCTATATAATTTCAAAAGATGAAGGCCCCATTATAATGATTATATGGGTATGTATCATAGAAATTATTTTGATCTTGAGGTTTTGTTCCAACCCAGAATATGAATGGCCTCCTTAAGATATCCCTGAATTTGTTCAATGTGTGCAATCAGAGATTGAGAATACAGAGTGCAGTACTATGCGTGGAATATCACATTGTTATCCTCCCATGACAAACAATGAGGCATTCATCTGCTTTCAAGGCTGAGATTGTAAAGTCTCTGTTGAGATCATGAATCAGTCATGCCAAAGGACACCCTGGCTTATATTTCTCCCAGTGCTGTCTGGCAGCGTATGTATGGTAGTACAAATAGCGTCTTATTCATCCTGTGTAATCTTAGTTAGCACAGACAGAACTGGTGTTCACAGAGGGAATTGTCTGTGATAAATTACATTTCCAAAATTGCTCAAGGTCATAAGCATGATGTACACAGACCAAAGGGCGTATCAATGTATAGCTCCCATCTCACCACCCTGAAAGTTTTCTATTTTACACCGGGATCACATACTAAACCTGCATTAGTATCAAAGTAGAGTTCCCCTGATTTCTCAACAATTGCACAGTAAGCTGTATCCTTGAGTTATGCTGATTGCAGGTGCCACAGTAGACAATTGTTTTTCTCTTGCCCACTGACAGGAGGCTCACATTTTGTCTACCCCATACCTAAGGAAACGTACTGTAATTCATTGGCTCCATGTATGAAATATCTGTAGCATACATTTCAGGATACTAACTTTATTTTTTCATCTGTTTTATGAATCAGATGTTTGAGCTTTCAACTTTCAATTTGTTTCAATTTAGTCATACATTGATTTTAACAGTTTTTTCACAATTCTTGGCATATTTTAGGGATATAACATACACCTTTATCAAGAGATAACACTTCAATTCTACAACAGAATGAAACAAGAAAATTCATAATCATAGTAATCAAAGACATATCTAAATAAACATTAATCTTGCACGTCTATTAATTAAGGTATCATTGAATGGTCATACCTACACCACATCTAATAACTGCTGAAAAACATAGTTGTGTTCATATAGTGTCTGGTTTTACCATTAAGAAAGGTTTTTTTTCTAGCTTGCAACATCATTTGACTGGAAGAGAGTTTTTTAGTTGTACTCAAACTTGTGGTCTTTTTATCCTCTGTTAAAGTCATCTACTGTGTATTTCATATGTTATTGCCTAAATCACCAAGAACATTTAAGTTAAAAGGAAATGCTGTGCAGAGAATAATAAACAATTAATGGAATTCCATTTCTCATTTCACTTCAAAATTAGTCTAATGTCAAACATAAGAAACTAAGATAAAATCTAACACCCTTGAGATTATCAATCATTTCAATATTCCTGCCAATTGAAATCTTTATATGATTATTCTAAAACTTGATATACTCAAAGCAGATAAATCCACTGAACTTGTTTTTCATTCATCCTAGTTTGCAATAATGTGTGTTGATAGCCTCCCTGCCCCACTGATGGCCTTACCATTTAACAAAGCTGTACTTGTAACTGAGTCAAATTATATCCTGCCTTATTGAAATGTCTTGTAACATTACATCCCTCATCATTTGAGGTGATTAACAGGCTACTTAAAGTCAGCTCCTAAATCTAAATTTGGTCTGTTAACTGCAAAGCCAAGATATCAAAGAAGTGCTTCAATCACAAAGTTACTGGAGAGGTTGACATTTAGACCCGCTTTAAAAGAACTATGGTAATACCAATTTGGCCAATCATGTGAGCTACCAGACCAATTGGATTTACAAGATGTGTGGGAACCTGCGCTCCCATTTTTTTCCTCAAGCACACTTCGTCCAGAAGAAATATCTAGTAATCAGTGAGCAAATTTGAATTATGGCATGGCGATAACGCACCCAGAAACCTCAGTTTTCCGGGTGCAGTATTACTGCTTCAGGAATCTAGTGATTCCCATAATGAGGTCGAAAGTGGTAAATGCCTGACACACTTTTTGCATCTAGTATAATGGGGTGACCCAGTGCCCCTCAGAACCTGGGTGCATAAGAATGTGGAAAATGTTGGTTCTGTCGGGTACAGAACTGATTCTAGGTTTACTGAATAATAACCAATGGAAGTACTCAACACTTTTCAGTAATAATCAATGAGAAGGAAGGCAAAGAACACACACACCAAAATTAAATCAATCTGAATTTGTATTGAGAGATCAAACAATATTTTCTTTTACATTTTGTGATGTTTGAGATAACATTAGACGGCTGTCAAATTCATAAACATACAATTTGTTCCAATGGCGCAAGTGATATAGTGAAGTAAGTGCGTAAAAAGTGCTCAATGTGAACAAGATATATACAGTGCTATACGGATTTATTGAAGTCGGTCATTCAAAAGGCATCCATCCCTAGCTACAGTAAGCTCCAAACCGCTTGGAGTACAAATTTCCTTTTCACATGGGGTGGAGAGAGTAGGGTCAGGATTGTCGCAGGCATGTCGACGTTTCGACCCAGAGAAGTGCGTGATTGACTAATAGGCACGGCGGGTCTTCCTCAGGACAAGGCGATAAAAGGACAGCCCGATTTAGTTAAAGAGAGGTCATCAGGGATTGGTACATCATGCGTTGGAGTTAGGTCCTTGATGGAAATGAGTCACACCAATGAGGCAGCGCAGTTCCGGTTGAGTGGAAGAGCGGTCTTCAAGATTTGGTCCACAGTTGGTTGGATATGATTAAGCAGTGAATGAAGTAGGGTCCTTGATGGTTATGAGTCACATCAATGGGGCAGCATTGTTCTAATGCTTTCCGGCGCTGCTCAAAGATTGAAAGCCAATCAACTAAATCGGGCTGTCCTTTTATCGCTTTGTCCTGAGGAAGACCCGCCGTGCCTATTAGTCAATCACGCACTTCTCTGGGTCGAAACGTCGACGTGCCTGCGACAATCCTGACCCTACTCTCTCCACCCCATGTGAAAAGGAAATTTGCACTCCAAGCGGTTTGGAGCTTAATGTAGCTAGGGATGGATGCCTTTTGAATGACCAACTTCAATAAATCCGTATAGCACTATATATATCTTGTTCACATTGAGCACTTTTTACGCACTTACTTCACTATATCACTTGCGCCGTTGGAACAAATTGTATGTTTATGACTTTGACAGCCGTCTAATGTTATCTCAAACATCACAAAATGTAAAAGAAAATATTTTTTGATCTCTCAATACAAATTCAGATTGATTTAATTTTGGTGTGTGTGTTCTTTGCCTTCCTTTTCATTGATTATTACTGAAAAGTGTTGAGTACTTCCATTGGTTATTATTCAGTAAACCCCTAGAATCAGTTCTGTACTCGACAGAACCAACATTTTCCACATTCTGACACACTTTTTGGTCCTGGGTCTTGTGACAAATGCAGATTATGTTTGAATTCTGTGGACAAGAATAACTTGAGCTGTTCCAAATGAGTGATGTATCAACGACAGAACAGCTAGTTCTACGTAGATTATGAGGAATACATTTCAACTACTTAACTACACTTTCATAAATGGTGAATTGTTCTACAGATTCCTTTACTTGTATAGTGTGATATGTGATGGGGGTGCCATTATCCGCCAACTACTCAGTTTGATCCTAATTTCACTCAAGTGCAGTTTGTATGCAATGAGCAAACGTCTCAAAGTCTAATACACTTAGGTTTTATTGTTACAAGGAGATTCAATACAATTCTAAAAAAATTAAACATTCCAGACAAGAGAAAAAAAGAATAAATTCTCTTAAAGGACATACTGATATTTGTTGTCACAAACATATGCTGATATCTAAAATGCTGCAAGTTTCTCAGGATTTCCCAGGAATGGCTTCCACTTACTAATAACATAACTAATTGACAATATGGTGATAGTGATGTTAGTAATGCATGTAAACACTTAAGGAAACTACATAGGAAAATTAGCCACTTCCAAATACTGACTCACTTATCTTGGTATTGAAAGAGAAATCCTCATCCTGAAAAATCTGATTAGTCCTAAGAAACAATGCAGTGATAATGAACTGGTACACTATGCTGAGCGCAGTAAAGACTAAAAGCCCTCAATGAAAATGGGGATTAACTGAAAAGACATAATTGTGGATCTATGCAATCAATTAGCAGAAGCCAGTTCAGTATAATATAAAACTAATCTCTTTGATGATTGTAACAGCATAGTTCCTATGCTCACATTTGAAAATATAGTTCTCATTGAAACAGGTGAAAGAGTGAAACAGCGACTATCAATCAATAAATGCAAAGTTTCTAAGGCCAAAGGACCTGGTTGTCTAAATAACAACAATATGAAGTAAATTCGTGTTTGGTGGTCATGGTCTTATTTCCACGTTTTCATGCTATCTTAAAAGGCTTTCTGTAACTGCACTGATGGTGTCAATTTTTAAGAGGGAAACTAGGGTAATCCAATGGATTACTTGCTCCTTGAGATGCTACATCCACCAGTTAAAAGATTATCCAAGTTAGTCTTTGATTAATTATATTCTAGGATAGCTTGAAGGGAATATGACCTAATAAATGAATGTTCATGTCAACAATGTTCAATACAATGGCACTATCAGTTTTCCAGGTGCGTACAGAGGGCTACATGTATCAAAATTGTATATTGCGAATACCTAATCGTGAATTTCTGGGAATCGCAATTAGGTAATCACAATTTACAATGTATGAAACTCAAAGAGTTTCATATAACAATTCCTAGGGGGGTCGCAAATCGCTCTACCTCAGCAATATTAATGAGGTAGATCGCAAATTGCGACCCCCTAGGAATCGCTAAAATTATGGGGACGGTGGCCTGCTGGGGTCAGCAGACCACCATGTCCGTGATTGCTTTTGAATAAAGCAATCTTATTTTTTTAAAATGCAGCACGTTTTCCTTAGAGGAAAACGGGATGCGTTTCAAAAACAAAAATGAAAAGTTTTCTTTTAATTTTTTAAGAGTAGGCAGTGGTCCGTGGGACCACTGCCTGCTCTTAAAAAACGCTGTAACAAACATTCCCAAAGGGGAAGGGGTCCCTTGCGAATGGCTACCACCTACTTAAAGTAGGTGGTAAAATGCAAATGTTTTGAGACCGCATTTTGGTCACAAAAACATTCCTACATACCAATGCTATTCGGTACTAGGAAGGGACACCCTAACCACGCCCCTTCCTAATAGTGAATCGCAAACCCATTTTGCGTTTCGGTAACAGATTACCGAATCGCAAAATAGGGTTTGCTGCATCTCAAAAGCATTTTTTGCATTCGCAAACGGGCCGATTCATTTGTGAAGACAACAATTCTTGAAGCATGTGCCCCAGAGAGTGTTGTCTCATTGGATGGTGTGTTCATCTGCTTTTCCAAGGTTTTTGAGTGAATAGCTTGAGATCTAACGTGGAAAATCTTTTTTAATTGGGTCTCCTCACCCTCAACATATGATGCGTGAATAACACCTTAACATATGGGAAAAAATCGCTACTTGTAACATATCCTCTTGAACTAACAAGATCCAGACTGAGTCTGGAGTATGACCAGTCTGAGTGATCTGGATACGGTTGTACATTTACACCTCCCGTTGGATTTTGAAAAGTGGATGCTGTTTGCTATTCTGAAAATGTGCCACTTTGTAGGCTTTGGTTGGGTTTAAAAGATCTCTCAACATTAGTTGGTAATGCTTGCTGATGTTTTTTTAACATAAACTTTGCCAATGTTGAATTGAAGATTTCGTAATATAAAGCTTTTATACAGGTATAAATATGTTTGTATTTACGCAGAACACTATGCATTTTCTTCTTTTTCAAATATTTATATTAATTTTTTCGAAAACCAATAGAGTGCAGCATACTCATCAACAATTTGAAACGATGTAGCAAACCACAACAAGAAACCCACCTTCAACACCCCCACCTCTTGTTGGGGCATTAAAAATTTAACTAATTGCGCAGGCCAAAACTCCTACTCAAAATACATCTTAATTTTCCAATCAAAGGCAAAACACTGTGGGGCATATTTATCAATCTTTCACGTAGTGCAACGCAGCAAGCTATCTTGTGGCGCTGTGTGATAGGGAAAGGGCAGGAATGTGCCAAATGTAACATTGTACGACGCATTCCTGTCCTTTCCTAGTGGTGGTGCACTTTTGGCTGCCTAGCACGAACGCAGGCACTCTTGTGTCATGTGCAAGGGTGCCTGCCTTGTAGGCAGTATTATTTTTATGCTGGAAGGGACACCTTCCTGCACAAAAGCAATCCTGAGAGGCATTTTTCACTTTCTACATGTGGTGCACAATGCAGCACACATAGAAAGAGTAAAAAACAAGGAGAAATAAAGATATTTCTCTTTGGTATGCCTACCCTGGGGAGGCATAGCATTTTGAGTCATTCTCAGGGCTACCACTAATGGTAAATCTGGAAATGCGCCAAAATCCATGGGTAGATGCGTGGGAACACCCACGCTCCATCCATGGATCGCCTTCCTGCCGCAGAGGAACGCAAGGCAGTGATTTGGGCTGCCTTGTGTTACTCCAGATTTATCAAGCCATACAGGATCACGCAAGGTGGCCTTGTGTGGCTTGCTAAATCTGACTTTAGTGTTTTGACGCTCTTGCACCCCCTTGTGTAGTGCAAGGGCGGAGCAACACTATGATAAATCTGGCCCTCACCTTTGTTATACTGTAACACATTCCATAGGGCACATCATCATTAATCAATAAAACTTACAGGTCAATTTCTTTATAAAGGTCTTCAGGGAGCCACCCTTTAGGCTTACTTTCCAAGCGATTTGTTATAAATGTAAATGTAGAATTAGAGGGTCAAGAAATCTAAAGATGTTTGATATCCAAATATTCCAAAACTGCAGCATTAAAGTTTGCCCTGTTGTCCATGTTTCACACTAATCAGGTCACTTCTGGGTCTCCTTCAATGCTGTATAATTTGCTGTAAAAAGAACAATTGCTGGACAGAATGCAGAGCAATGTCATACATTCACCCCAGTACAGAGATCTGGGCCTAAATCCATCGTTTTTCTGCTCCCCATGCCATTCCAGTTTGAGGCCAGCCATATGCAAATCAGTCTTGACCCTGCTCCCTATGGGAACAGTCCAGCCCGAACTGCCAGGCCAGGTCCTCCCTGGACTAGAAACAAGCATTCAAATATAATTTACTGTGGTCCGTTTGGTCAGACCTCCCTAGAGGCAGAGTACACACTGATTTTCACAACATGGACACATTTTGTTTATTACAAGAAGTGTGCATGTCTAGCCCTGTAGTCACTGAAACCAGTACTGTTGCCACCTGTGGCGGCTGCAAGGGACCGGTGGCAATGGGGTTAGAAAAAAAGAAGAAAAAAAAAGAAAAGACAATTTAACTGCTGGTTGCTGGTCGCAGCCTCTCCTCCGTCCCCCCTCTGATCCTGGCTCCCAGTAGCACCCAGGCTCCCAGACTCCCCTAAACCAATCACGACGCTGCTGTTACCAGCATGACAGCAGTGTTGTGATTGGTCTGAGGGGCTCAGGCAATGCATGAGAGCCTGGTACAGTTCTCCGCCCGGCTGTGCAAAAAAGCCATGTGGAGAAATGCTAAGTGCGCATGACTGGTTGGCCGGCCCAAGACGGCTGACCAAACCGTCATGCGCACTTATGGTGCACCAACCACTCCTTCTCCCTCTGACGAGAGCCCAGCCCCGCTCCGCCCTAACCTGGCTCCATACTAAAAATAAAATTATAATAACATTGTGTTATTATCAGTTTAATTTTCCTTTGCACTGGGGTAACTTAGCGGAGGAGCCGTCATAGGTTACCACACTCATCAGAAACCAAGCTTATATGTGAACACATCTTCCAATGAAAGGTGTGAATCTTTTATTCCACCTATCATAGTTATATTTTAAAACTGGACCTTGGTTTTTAGGTTTACTCTGTGTCCACAGGGGTCTTTAGAAGCATTTATTTTCGGACATTAAAAACCATGCAGAAGAGTTTGGCACTTTACATATGCTTAATGAAAGTGTCTCATTAGGATCCACTTTATGATTGGAGACATTACACCTTAAAAGGAAAGTAAATTATTTGAGATTTTTAGGTTGAGCCTACTAGACAGCACATGCACTGTCTATTGCAAGGCATATTGAGGCTTACCAAGAACATAGATGGGCTTATGATCATATTTATAAGTTTTCACTTGCCCATTTAACCATTCAGGGAAGCAGAACTGCATAACAACCAAAAAGCAGTGTATTTAAAATGGGCCAATATTCTGTCAGTATGAGGCATACACACATCTCCTCATTTTGGGTGTCAAAATTCACTTAAGCTACGTTGACATATGTCAGTCTTAAATAAAACGTTCTATGGCGGATGGCCCCCTTTTTGATTTCATAATTACTGCATTGGGTCAAATTGAAGAAAATTGATTATTATTTCAATTTAAACCCCATAATTATTTTTCAATTGGACACCTCCAGGTTTAAAAATATATTTTCGTATTTAAGAATATCAGTTGAGTTCATATGCCTGTGTACTTGTTAGCAGGGCCGAACAGGAACAGGACAATAAGCCAATAGAAATTCCAGAAGGGCTGGTCTGACAGGTGCAAGTATGGTCTGAAAGGCCGGTTTTTACTGTTGATTTCCGTGTTATTGCCACAAACCTTGCCGCAGCATGCACAAATGCATGCAGTCTCCATGCATTACAAAACACCTATACAACTTGTGTTTTACAAGTTCACCAGTGCCCTGATTCACTAATGGAGGCCACTTATATGTTCATGTCAGGACCTATTTTATGTGCCAGTCTGATATGCTTGTTACTAAAACCTGTCTTATTTTACTGAAATATCTTTCTAAAAAATATATCAGTGTTTCTGTAATCATGATCGACCTATTTAAACTTATGCACATCAGCAACCAATCTTTGAGTACTGTTCAGTCATGACTTCAAAGCAAAGTCTCACTGAATTATGTTAGAGACATGTTTTGCAATTATTTCCGAATTACAAAAATGTCATCCATTTACGGGCAGTGTGAGGTCGGAAAGCGCTTATATTCTTATGAGGTAAATATGTTTTGCTTTTTGAATTTTTTTGTTAATAGTTAACATTTATGTAGATGCTTTTCGATTAAACCTTCTTGTGTCAGGATGTATGTTGACTATAACTGAAATGGCATCTAGCCAGTGTTTTTAAAGTGAGCCATTGAGACACAAAGGTTTCTGATAGTCTGGAGTTTGGCACCTTTGTAAGTTCAATAGAAGGCATGGCGGAAGTGGGTGAATGACAGTGCACAGCAAGACCAGACAATCAAAAGCACTTTGGAATTGCCTTTCTGATTTGAGCAAACATCTCAGACACTGAAAGAATTTCGATGACCATTGTCTCTGATGGGAGTGGGGGAACCACAAAATACTATGTTAAAAATATCACTTGTTAAACCTATCCAGGAACATATGCACAAAGAGAAAATGTGCCAGCCTGCTTGTCATTTTCTATTATTTGTTGCCCTTTGTTTTATTTGATGCTTATTAATCACCCCAGTTTGTTTAAATCCAAAGCATCATAACTTTTCTATAGGCCAGTAAACCATATCCCAAGTGTCTAAGGCTGGGTTCAACTAGTAAATGATAGTTTTGCATAATATGTGTGCTTTCACTAAAAACACCTGGAACCGGATAATTTGGCATTCTGTAGATCACGAATACCCTACCTTTTATTCCATCACTTATTCACCACAGCAATATTACAGTAAAAGGCTCTGTATTTATTAGAGCTACTTGGCTTTCTCCACAGTTCTTTATTTAAACCTATGCAATATAAAAAAGGGCCTGATTTAGAATTTGGGGAACATGTCATCCATCACAAGCGTGACTGAAATCCCGTCCGCCATATTGCAAGTGATAATTGTGATCAAGTATCCTTTAGCCAAACTCTAAATCAGGCTCAAAGACAGGTAGGGCCAAATATAGGGCCTGATTTCTACTTTGCCACAGTTGCACCGGCTCTCTGCTGGCACAGCTGCACCAAAGCCGTGCAAGGACCACCCGCCGTATTACGAGTTGAACTTGTATACCCTGGACGGTCCTTCGCCTTTCCGATGGTGGTGGCTGGAAAACAGGCACCGCAATGGGAACGGCAAAAAAGTTCCAGCACGGCATGGACAGTGACGTCCATGCCATGTTGGAACTTGGGGGAATACAGACAGGGGGGCACATGTTCTGCCCCCCTGAATGTATCCCCATGGCGGGGGGCATGGGAGCCCTGTAGGGCTCCCTTTGTTCCTTCACCGCCAGCCTTTTCATGACGGGGCTCCAGCCATGAAGTGGCTGGTGGTGGCGGAACTCGTAATATGCTAAGCGGGACTGCCATAGTCCCGCTTAGCATGTTACATTGTGGCGCAGCTCCACCACCACCAGGGAACAACTGTTCCCTGGTGCAGCCGGTGGTCCTGCACCGCAACAACTTTGGAAGTCGTAATGCGGAAGACAGACCACCGCCACCGCGAGTCTGGTGGTCTTACGACCGCCAGACTCGTAATCAAGCCCTTACAGTTTGACAGACAGGGAACTCAGTTGCAAACCAGACGGAGTACTCTGCCAGCCAATCTTTCCATCGGCTGGCTGTATTTAGAGACGCAAAGACCTTTAGTATTCTGTCAACAGAACCCCGATTGGCTCAGTCGGAGAAACTTCCTCCAACCGACGCGGTAGGCCGCCATCAGCGGACAGACATCACACCACTCGCCCTATTTAGGAGAAAACTCCTAGGGTGTTGGAGTGATTTCTTGTTTTTCAAAAACAAACTTCCACTTTAATAGCTTGCTTTTGCAAAACAAAAAAAATTCAAAAGCTTGCTATATGGCTGTCAAAACAGCTGCTATACACCAAACTTTAAGTACATTGAAAGAAACTGTTCTGGTGGTGGTTCCTTCCAGAGTACAGAGATGGCTGTATGGCGTATGGTCATCTCTAAATCTGGCAGACAATCCACTGGACTGGCAGCCACCTTTAAATTTGGAAGGCAGAGTACCTTCTGGATGGTGGAAGTGATGGAGCAAGGACTCGTAAATGAGACTTGCTCGGAAGCAATCCTTTTGTTTTAACTCATTAACGAATTACTAACTAGGTGTTTGTAATTAATAAATCGCATTTTAGAAAGACACGCGGGACAAGGAAGCTTGCGTATGTGTTTATTAACTTTAACAAAATGAACGAAGGACTAAAACGCACTCTAACAAGGGATCTTTACTGCGCATGCGTCTACTGCATCTACGTAGTATGACGTTTTAACACTTGGAGGGAAAATCTTGCGCATGCGCAAAAGGCATTAAAATGGCTGCTTGAAAGTTCACATGCATGGCACCTGCTTGGCTAAATAGAAAATAAGTTTTTATATTAACGCAAATGCAGAAAAGGGTAATAATAATTAAAGTGGGTTAGAGTAGAGGTTGGTGGTATACAGTGAAACCATTTATTTTTGAGAATAACATTTCTTCTTTTGATTTTATTATTAGTGCGCATTTGGGCCTTCCACACTTGTCTGAATTGAGCTGACTGATTTGATCCCGCACATGCGCATATGAGAGAGAACAAGAAAGGATGAGTAAGGACTTGTCAACCGTCCAAGGATGAGAAGATGTGCCCTGGGAACATGAGGGTGAAGAGTTCATATGAAGGAGCCTTATTCATGAAATTGAAACAATTTGTATTAATAAAGTATGGAGATGTATGGGACAGGAAACGATTTAATAAAGTTTAAGGGGATGGGTTTGAAAACAATGGTTCAATGAAATAAGTGAAATGTAGTAAGTCCGTATTTGTAAAGCGAGAGCTACTCACCCTTACGGGTCTCAAGGCGCTGGGGACCGTCGTGGAAATTAAGTGACCTGTTGCCCAGAGTCACATGGTGCTGAGCTGAGCTGCCGTCAGAGCCGGGGATCGAACCGTGAGCCCTGTGCTCTGAAGTCAGCAGCCCTGGCCGCTGCACCACACCTCTCCACGCATGGTGTGGAGATCATCCCCCCCCCTCGCCTGACCAATCAGAGTTAGTATTTTCTGAAATTGAAACATTAATGGTGGTACATGAATATTGAAAGGTATAACTGAGGTAATTTTAGTTAGTTAGTGAGCAGAAGCGAGAGCTGAGACGTCGATGCTGCAGAGCTCGGGAAGCTGTGGGTGCTGTGGGTGGTGCTTCTGCTGTGAAGACGCTGATGAAGAAACTGAATGCAGAAACTTCCATCTTAATTTAATTGGGTAAGAAAGAAGATCGCAGAAGAACCACGAGGAGGAAGAGTGTGTCAGAGAGGGGTGCGACGCAGTTGTTGGTATTCTAGAGAGGTGAAGTATCCTGTCCTGATTCCTGTCCTGAAGTCTTTGTCTCCTGATCTATCCTGGGGGACCCTTACCAGCCCTTTGGCCAGGGGGTTGGTCTTCGCACCATTCTGGGTAATTATAAATTCATTGTATTGATAGATGTTCTTCTCTCTCTGTCCTCTCCTTTCTAGGCAAAGTTATTGTGAGAGTCTGAAATATTTTTGCTTATTGATAATTGATTGAATTGACACTCTTGCGAATGAGGGTGTTTGTACTAAAACTTTGAGATGGTTCACATTCAAATAATTTAGATAAAGATTTAAAAACTTCCCGAGTCTGTGATTATTTTATTCTTATTAAAGAATGTTTTAATAAGTCATGTTAATTATCACCATCAATTAGCTCCAACTAATGGTCCATCGACCAGAGGAAAGAACTTTTTGATCAGTGAAAGGTTTAGTTAGAACAGAACAATAACTATTCCTGGAAACATGAAATCTATAAACTACAAGCTCCAGCGGTCTACTAGGTATTAGTGGAAGAAGTTATATGGGCCCAGGTGAGTATATGGTAGTGGAGTATCTGTTGTTAGTACACCGCTGGATCAGTTTTCTGGTAGCAGAGTTATGGTTATTATTGACTAGTTTGGTGATAAGTATAGATTATTGATTATTGATTTATGTTTAACAAAAAGAGTTAGCGTCTTGTTTTATGTTGTCTGGAAAATTCCCAGGGAATGAATAGCGGGTGGCGATAGAAACCACACTGCAGTGAGGTTACTCATCTGTTGGAATAACACTGAGAAGCTAGGTAGGGCTGACAGTGTTAAAGTAGGGACTATTTTCTGCATAAAAGTGAGAGTGATTGATAGCAAAGAGTTCGCTAGTGAAACTTTAGGCGTTATATCACCTAGAAAGGGTAACCCTGGAGAAGTAGCAGGCTCTTCCAAGCTAGATTGACAGCAGAAGGAGTTCGCTGGTGAAACTTTGGTCTCATATTTCCCAAAACGGGTGACACCGGAGGAGTAGCAGGTTCTCTGGAGCTTGACTGAAGGGTAAGCGGAAGGGTTTTACTCGTAGTATATGAAGAGTAAGTGGAAAGAAATAAACTATCCTTTAATTTAGTGGAACAGACAGAGTAGCGAATGTTTTTATGTCGTTACTAACAAAGAATTTTAAAGAAAATATTGAGAAATAAGTTTTCGTATTACCTTGTGAAGGGAGGGTCAGTTGCTGGAGTTGTACTGACGTCACAGTGAGCCGCGCTGGGATTGGTAGAAACAGCGGGCGTGTGACAGGAGCAGCCTTGTAAAGGAGGGGTCAGTAGAGAGGAGTAGAACTGACGTCACAGTGAGCCGCGCTGGGATTGGTAGAAACAGCGGGCGGGTGACAGGAGCAGCCTTGTAAAGGAGGGGTCAGTAGAGAGGAGCAGAACTGACATCAGAAAAAGGCCGCACTGACATTGGTCAGATCACGAACGTGAGCCTGATTTAATTGGATAAGCTAGCTAGAAGCCGCGTTAGGATTGGTGGAGAGAGGGATTGTATGAGGGATTTTGATTTGACTGTTAGTACAAAGCGTACAGGTAGAAGATTTCAAGGGTTTGCAGAATACAATTTTATACATCGTTCCTCAAGGATGTATGGAGAGAAAAGAAAAATTTCATTTATAAAGAAAATTAAGAATTTCTTTGTAAAGGATAAGCCTCGGTTGACCAGAGAGGGAATTCCTATCCGCCACCGAAAACACCAGCATCTTTTATGATGATGGAAAGAGGATATCATACTTGCGTGTGGTTGGAAAACTGGATAGAATATACGAAGGATGATGGAGTGTTAGCATTTCCTAAAGATGGTACGTTTAATGGGAGGATTCTTCAGAATTTGAGATTGAAAATGAATGATTTAGAACCTAGACCTAGGTTAACTCAATATGAGGCTTTGGAAGAATGGGAGACTGAGTTATATGAACGAGAGAAATGCAGAGGTGGGAGATATAGAGGATTTTTTCCAAGACACTTGCATGAGTCACGCGAAGGGCAGATGAAACAATGGAGGAGAGCTATGGTATCAGAAGGTTTATATCCAGTGTTAATGGCTGAGGAACAGTCTGGAGGAAAGTGTAAGGAGAAAACGAAACATATGAATACAGCAGGATATGGTGAATCAGATGACGAGTTGTTAGAAGATATTTTAATTAAAAATCCACCGCCGTATCAAGAAGCAACCAGTAAGGTTACCCCAAATGCACCAGTAATGGGAATGCCATTGACCCCCCAGATTTTACATGATACGTCATATAACAGAGTGTTGCAGGATAATGAAAGAGATGTTTTAAACAAAACTAGAGAAGAACTAGTTCAGAAGATAAGTCAATTAAATTTGAATACTGAAGCTTTGACAGTACCAGTGACTATTGGTCCGGTAATCCCATTGTACGGAGATAAAAAGACTTGCCAGAAACCACAACCTGTGACAATTCCATTAAATAGTCCTAGGAAAGAAATAATAATTACAGATGATCAGGTTAGTGAAAGTGAGTCAATTATTTCATTAATGGATCTACCTAATGTGGAACCTTTGACTGAAACTCCAAAAAGAGTTATGCCCATGAATTTGAGAGAAAGAAGACCTTTGGTTCATACAGGAACTGGAGGCGCAACAGTAGTTACCTCTGAAGATATAGAAAGATGGGCACAGGAAAGAGATAATCAGAACCCAACACCAAAGATTTTAGACATCAGCAGATTGAAAGTGGAATTGGAAGAGATGATGACAAGATGTGTGGGCACAGAAAGATTGAATGCTTACAATGAAGAAGAATTATTATTTTTATGTAAGAGCATAACCAGGAGAGCAAGGGTATTTCATGAGAGATTGACTGAAATTGCTTCAGAGATTGGAATAGACATAGGGAAATCAAAGTTGTTAGAGAAACCATATTGAGTGGACTTTACTGATAAAGATTTAGAAAGTGTAAATGTTTCTGGAAAGAGACTACAGATAAAGGAATTAATGAGCCATTTGCAAAAATGGGGAGACATTGATAAATGGAGAATTAGATGGATAAGAAAGAAAGAGGAAGTACAAGCGAGAGAAGCAGCAGCTGCATTTCCAGTAAGAGAATCCAGCAAAGTGGAAAAATTGTGTCCAATGAGAGAGGTTCCCGGAGGTGAATATGTTCATGTTCCTTGGAGTAGACAAGATATTTTGTCATTTACAAATGATTTCCCAAAGCTGAGAGAAAAACCAGTTGAATGGTATAAACAGGTGGAGAGATTTGTGAAGGTTTCAAAGGTTTTATTGAAGGATTTGGATGGTCTATTTGATATAGTGGTACCTGCTGATTTATGGACGGAATGTAAAATTACAATTGACTGGCCTAATGAGGAGTATGCTAGAGACTCAAACACAGGAGCATCCTCGGAGGAGGTGATGAAAAAGTATCACCAAGTGATTACGTATTTGAAAGGGAAAATTCCTCCTAAAGTAACAGACTGGGTAAAAATAGATAGAACAACTCAAGAACTAAATGAATCTGTACATGCATATTATGAGAGGTTATTACAGGTGTTTAAGCAGTATAGTGGTTTTGAGAATATCGGTGATAAGGATATGGGACATTTTGTGTATCGGTTTGTATATGGTTTGAAACCAGAGATTAGTCAGATGATACAGCAGCACATGTTGTGTTGGCAAAGCAAGACAGTGGATACAATTTTAAAGTACGCAAAATATTGCGGAGATGACATTGAGGCCAGGTGTAGAAAGCTAAAAGAGAAAATGATGTGGGCACAAGTAAAATTGGCAGAACAACAAGAGGTGAAAACGAATGCCCAAAATAATAATCAAGCGAAAGAGAAGAGTCAGAATGATCAAGGAGCGAATGGTGATAAATATAGGGGACGAATGGACAGAGAAGAAGCGAAAAAGAAGTTTCCTTGTCATGCGTGCAGAAAGCTTGGACATTGGAAGAACGAGTGTAAGAGTACACAGAATAATAAGAGTAATAATGGGCCAAATCAAAATTTAATCCCACAGATGCAGAATGAAGTACTTATGAATCAACAGCAGCAGGTAGTTACTCCACAATATCAGGTGCCACCAGCTCCTATGCCAAATTTTGTGAATCATCAAAGTTTCAGTGCGAACAACGGAATTCAAGGAGAAAGTGGTAAGAATAATAGAACAATTACACAATATTTGTTGCAGAATGATGAGGAAAATTCAGACTACTCGCAATGACGGTGCCTGAGGGGGGAGGAAGAGGAGTGCGTGCTTGGCGCATCCTTGCCGGTAGATCAGTCAGGTCCATTTGTTGGTGGGAAAGTAGAAGATAAAGACATTACTTTCCTATTGGATACTGGTGCTACCAGGTCTACTGTGAGAACAGCAGACATCCCAAACCTACCCCTCTCTGGAGAATCAATCCAAGTTGTAGGCGTGTCTAACCAACAGATTAGAACCCCAATCACAAAACCAATGGAGGTGCACATTGGAAGTTTTAAAGAAATGCATCGATTCGTAGTTTGCGATTCCAGTCCTGTAAATCTGTTGGGAAGAGATTTATTGTGCAAGATGAACTGCACAATTTATTGTACACCAGATGGTGTCGCTTTCCAAACCCCTGATGAAGACGTTGTATACAAGATGATGTTAGCCAAACAGGGAACAGAAGTAGATGAAATGTTTTCACTAATGACTGAAAAGGAATTACCAGAAGAATTGAGAGCTACAGTTAATCCAGAAGTGTGGGATTTCACAGGAAAAGACATTGGGTTAATGACAAATATAGACCCAGTTAAAGTGACAGTGAAAGAAGGTGCAGTGTATCCAAATACTCGACAGTACAAAATGAGTCCAGAAGTAAAAGCAGGAGTTATTCCAGAAATTGAACGAATGGTTAAACAAGGTATTTTAAAAGAAGTGATGGGTAGTCCTTGTAATTCGCCAATAATGGGACTGAAAAAGCCCAGCGGAAAGTATAGAATAGTGCAGGATTTACGAAAAATAAATAAAATTGTAGTTCCCTGTTGTCCAATAGTGCCAAATCCAGCAGTGATCCTTTATCAGATACCTTGGAATGCAGGCTGGTTTACAGTAATTGATTTATGCCAAGCATTCTTTTCTATTCCTTTGTACCCAGACAGCCAGTAACTTTTTGCGTTTAAGTTTGAGGATCGTATTTACGCATGGTGTCGAGTTCCTCAAGGGTACACAGAGAGTCCCTCAATTTTTAATCAGATTTTGAAAAAGCGTCTAGAATCATTGATTATGCCTGGAAAATCTGTTCTGGTTCAGTATATTGATGACCTACTGGTGGCATCAAAAACACGAGACGATTGTGTCACAGACACAATTGCATTACTGAACCATTTGGCTGAAGGAGGACACAAGGTGTCTCCAGAAAAATTACAGTTCTGTCGACAAGAAGTTAGATATTTAGGGCATAAAATAGAAAGAGGAGTTAGAAAAGTGACACCGGAAAGAATAAAAATAATCAAAGAAATGCAATTGCCACAGACTCAGAGAGAAATGAGAATGTTCCTGGGAGTGGTTGGGTACTGTAGGCAATGGATTAATGGTTTTTCTATGTTAGCGAAACCATTAATACAAATGACCCGGAAAAGAGCAAAAGATCCGATTGATTGGAATGATGACTGCATAGAGGCATTTGTGAAATTGCGAAATTGTTTGTGTGAGGCTCCTGCCTTGGGCATGCCTGATTATTCAAAAGACTTTGCGTTCTTTTGTTGTGAGAGAGAAAATTGTGCACTTTCAGTCTTAACACAGAGACATGGATTAAGTCGACGTCCAGTGGCATATTTTTCAGCTACATTGGATCCAGTGGCTTCAGCATTACCTGGCTGCTTAAAAGCAGTAGCTGCTACTTGTACGAGTCTGGAGCAAAGTGAGTCGATAGTGATGGGACATCCGGTAAAGGTTTATGTTCCACACTCAGTTGAGATTCTTTTCACAAGAACAAGAACACAACATCTCACCCCTAGTCGATTGACTAAGTATGAAAGAGTGATTTTGGGAGCTGAGAACGTGACAGTGATAAGGTGTACGATCATGAACCCAGCTACCCTACTGCCAGACCCATGCAATGAAGAAGTGAAAGATGAGAGTGATCATGATTGTTTGGACATAACTGAATTATGTACTAAGCCCCGTCCAGACATAAAGGGGACACCTTTGAAAGAGGCTGACCATGAGTTATTTGTAGATGGGTCCTGCCTCAGGACACAAGAAGGAGGATTAAGTGCTGCATATGCTGTTTGTAATATATCTGGGGTAATTGAAGCATCCTGTTTATAAGGACATTGCTGGACCAGGGAAAGGCTGTAGCCCTGATGCTGTTAGACTTGTCGGCGACTTTCGACACAGTCTCGCACCAACTTTTACTGGAAAACCTGCATGAAAAAGGGATACACGCTAAGGCCCTTCAATGGCTGAGTTCATTTTTATGTAACAGAACCCAAACTGTACAGTTGGGTACCTTTTACTCCACCCCAAAAAACCTCAACTGTGGAGTTCCGCAGGGAGCATCCCTGAGCCCCACATTATTTAATGCCTATGTTTCATCTTTGGCAAAAATTGGCATGAAGTGGGGCTTCGGAATTTGCTCCTATGCAGACGACACCCAACTGACAATAGCCATCGGAAATGAGCATGATGACACCAGGGCCAAACTCAATAACTGTCTGACCGAGATGGCAAATTGGATGTCAGAGCACTGTTTAAAGCTCAATGCAGAGAAATCGGAAATCCTGCTTCTCGGCGGAGCCAATCACATTTGGGATACATCCTGGTGGCCCCTTTCTTTGGGCATGGTGCCAGTTCCAAAGCAGTGTGTCAAAAACCTGGGCATCATCATCGATAATACTTTATCGATGAAAGACCACGTGCGGATCCTGTGTGGTAGAAGCTTCGCTACCCTGAAGCTCCTAAAGAGACTATTTCCCTGGATCCCGCTGGAAAGCAGGAGGACCATTACGCAGGCACTACTTGTCAGCAGGCTGGATTACGGAAATGCACTCTTTGTTGGTATGCCAGATTATTTATTTAAACGTCTGCAGGTCATACAGAACGCAGCGGCTAGACTAGTGTGCAATGAGAGCAGATACAGTCCTGCGACAAAATGCCTGAAACAACTCCACTGGCTGCCTATGCGCCAAAGAGCGCGTTTCAAACTCCTAGGACACGCTCATAGGGCACTCCATCACACAGGCCCCAAGATTCTACAGAACAGAATCAAGTTCTATGTCCCACCCAGATGCCTAAGGTCACGTTCCCTAGCACTAGCTGAGACCAAGAGGATAAGTAAAAGCAGGACAGGTGGACGCACTTTTTCGCACCTTGCAGCACTTCATTGGAATGAGCTCCCGCTGGAGCTAAGACTAACTGAAGAACACATGGCGTTCAGGAAGAAACTCAAGCCATATCTATTTCCCTAGACAAGCCGTCTGCCCCCAACTAACCATAACCTTACTCATCATTTCTCCGCCACAACTAGCGCCGTGATATCCCAATGGGATGAATGTCGCGCTTTACAAATAAATAAAAATAAACTGTTTACCGGGAGTCAAATCTGCACAAGTAGCCAAATTGGTAGCCTTAACCATGGCATGCAAAAAGGGGAAAAATTGTAGAGTAACCATATTTACGGACAGTCAATATGGGTTCGGGGTTGTGCACGATTTTGGCCAGCTCTGGATGCAGAGGGGATTTCTGACTTCTTCAGGATCTCCTATTAGAAACAGCAAAAATGTGAAGGATTTGCTGGAAGCATTACAATTGCCAAAAGAGATAGCAGTTGTAAAATGCGCTGCACATCAGTCAGGAAATGACTATGTGACTGCTGGCAATAGATATGCTGACCAAGTGGCTCAATACTGTGCCAAAAATACAGTGGCCATAAACAGAAAAATTGAAACAGGTGAAACCAGATGCCAACTTATGTTTTTCTCAGTACCAGAAACATGGGATGAGATTAGACAATTGCAGGAAGAAGTTGAGGAAAAGGAAAAGGAAATTTGGATAAAGGCAGCTTGTACAAAGAGACCACACGATGAGGTATGGGTGTATTTAGATGGAAGACCAGTCATGCCAGATTGTTTGCTTTCAAAAATGGCAAGAGTGTATCAGGGAGCAACACACATAGGGAGAGACTCAATGATCAGGCTATTCAGACAGAGTTCGTACAATCCAAAATTCAGGGTAGTCGCAGAGAGCCTTTGCCAAAGATGCCTAACCTGTCAGCAGCAAAATCCAGGTAGGAAGACAGTGGTTAGCTGGGGAAAGATTGGAAAGGCAGAAGGACCCTTCAGCAGATTACAGTTGGATTTTATTGAGTTGCCCCCATGCAATGGACTGAAATATATACTTGTCATAGTATGCCTCTTCTCAAGATGGGTGGAAGCCTATCCCACTCGAAGAAATGACAGTCTTACAGTTGCAAAATTATTGTTGAGGGAGTTGATTCCACGTTTTGGTTTTCCAGTCACTTTGGAATCAGATAGAGGCCCTCATTTTAATAATGAAATAATTTGATTAATCTGTGCTGCATTTAACATAGAACAAAAACTGCACTGTGCTTATCGTCCAGAGGCTTCTGGAATAGTAGAAAAGCTAAATGGCACAATCAAGTCAAGACTAGGAGGGAAGGTGTGTGCATCCACAATGCTGAAATGGCCAGATGCATTACCTCTTGTATTGATGGGTCTCAGAAGTATTCCAGACAGAAAAACAGGAATGAGCCCCCATGAAGTTCTCATGGGAAGAGCAATGAGACAAGCATTTATTCCTGGAAATAAATTAATGAATATAACTGATGATCTGGTATTGGACTATTGCAAAGGATTGGCTGAAATGGTGCGTTCTGTCTCTCACCAGGTTGGAGAAGACGCAGTTGAAAGGCAGCCAGACCAAGCACATGATTTGAATCCTGGAGATTGGGTGCTAGTGAAGAAACATGCAAGAAAGTCGTGTCTAGCACCAAGGTGGGATAAACCGCGTCAAGTCATACTAGTCACTACCACAGCAGTGAAGTGTGCAGGTTTGCCCAATCGGATTCATGCCAGTCATACCAGAAGAGTTCCGAGCCCATCAGAACAACAAGAGCAACCACTGACTGAACAGGCTGAAGCGTCAAGAGTTGTAAGCTGTGAAATTGAAAAATCTAGAGTAATAGATTCTGAAAGACAACCATATGATGAACAGCCAAGTACAAGTCAGGAAGAGTGGATTCCAGTGATTGAAGTAATTGATGATGCTATTGAAACAAGAAGAACAGAACTGAAAAGACAGGAAAGTAGTCAGGAAAAGACAGGAGGAGAAGAAGAACACACTCAGGTGGAGATGGAAAAAGACTTTCAGGAACCTGAAGAGGGAATATTAGAAGAAAACGTTCAGGCAGAAGAAGAAGAAAAGTTTGAAATAAGACCTGAACAGGATCAGATAGAATTAGAAGAACAAGTTCAGGCAGAAAAAGAACAGTTTGAAGTAAGACCTGAACAGGGTCAGATAGCATTAGAAGAACAAGCTCAGGAAGAAGAAGGACAAAATACAATAAGACCCGAGTAGGAGAAAGTAAAAGAAGGTTCAAGCACAGAAAACAGAGAACGAGAACAGATTGTGCCTAGATTAAGTGAAATTAAAAGAACTTTGAAAGGAGATAAAGAAGGTGAAAGTGTAGTACAGATCAAAAGAATCAGTAAGGGAGACAATTGGCCAACTGGAATAAAGAAATTAAGATATCATTTGAGAAAATCAGAAAAGAGACCAGAACAAGTAAATGAAATTACAAGTCAAACACGATCTAAACAAACTCTAGCGAAAATAACTCGAAGAAGTCCAAGATTGAGAAATTTAAATAAAAGGTACAAGGCCCCTGAATGGACCTATGTAATACTCGAAGAATTTGAATCCCTAGATCTAAGTGATGAGACAGAAGAAGTTCATGTTGCACAGATTGATGAAAGCAAATTGAGGCCTCCTTAAGAACAAAAAGAAAGTTAAATTTACAAAGAAAGGAAAAGAGAAAATAAATTTTCTCAGAGTCAAATGGCAGGAGTTACCAAAAGACCAAAACGAGGATTGAAAAGAAAATGTTTTAGATTCTGTTTTTGTAGTATTCTATTAGTAGTATTAGTATGGTTATTCCTAACAGTAGGAGTACCTTTGTTAATGAAAACAAGTGACAAGAATAATACAGATACTAATGATAAGATAGATAGAATAAAAGGAACTAAAATAGAAATAGGGGTAGAAGATGAAACAAATTATCATAATGAATCAAACTATAATACGTCTTCAAATGTGTTTATTAAATTGTTATTTCAGTATGTTAATACGATGGAGATTAGTAATTGTTATGTGTGTATGAAGTTACCCACATCAGTATCAGAAGGGGTAACGTATCACCATATACCTTTAACATATGGTGTGTCATGTAGTATTTTATCAAGTTTATTTTATGCTACAGGGAGACTTCAATATTTTTATTCAGACATAGACATAGTATTTTCTGAATTACCTATTAGAAAGAATATGAATCCAGTAGTTAGTAGTAAAAATGTACAGTTTATGGATGAATTTTTCTTAACAATGAATTCAATAGATTTAGTTCAGGCACATAAAGATAATCTAACATGTACATTGAGAAAAGAAGAAAAAGATTTTTTGGATTTAGAAGAAAGGAGACAGGATTTAATAAAGAAAGCGACTGAACAGAAAACCCATGTACCTCCATGGGCTGGGAAAGAGGGAATCTATGCAAATGGCTCATGCTGCGATGTCCCTGGATTTTTTGAAAAGGGGAAAATTCTGCCTCCATAGATTAAAGACAGATTATAACAATAATTACATTGGTTCCAGTGAATGTGAACACAACTTCCTAATTTTAGGAGGGTGGGGATTAAAAGGGGGAACTGATCCTATATTTCCAGGAGTTTATTATGTTTGCGGGAACAATGCATATTATAGGTTACCTGCAAGATGGTACGGGAGCTGTTACTTTGGAATAGTTTTTCCAAAAAGTTATCATATGGACAGAATCAGTGGAACCAATGGAAATTCTAATGGACTAACACGTAGAAGAAGAGCTAGTTTTTCTGAAATTGTAGGAGATATTTTTAGTGCATTGATACCCTCAGTTGGAGTCATTCTTAATTCACAGAAAATTTGTAAGTTATCAACGATAGTTGATCGTCTTTCTACAGACACTGCAGGAGGATTCTTAATGATTAACACAGAGATGGTTGCAATTAGGTCTATGGTTTTACAGAACCGTCTTGCTCTTGATGTATTGTTAGCGAAAGAAGGTGGAGTCTGTGGTATGTTGAAAATTCAACATGGCTGCACTTACATTCCAGACAAGAGCAGAGAAATTAAAGGATATATTGAAAACATTACAAGAATGCATAAAGATTTGACCCAACTGGAGGTTGACAGTGTGTGGGGAAGACTTACAAAAAGTATAACATCAATAGGGAAATGGTTTACCGATTTTGGGAAAAGTTTTCTAGGTCAAATAATGATGCCATTAGTTATGATAATAACCGTAGTAATGATAATAATGATAATATATAAGTGTTGTAGAAAAGGAAAGAAAGGAAAAATACATTTTGAAAGAGAAGGAAAGGGAAAGAAACGAAAAAGAAAATATGATGAAATACAGTTGGAAGAAATGAAAGGCAAATTATGTAAGAAAATGAAAAATTTAGAAGGAAACGAGTTGATTGATGGAAAACTGAGAGGAGAAATAGAGAACTGAGATGTGCTAAAGTTGGTATCTGGGATGGGATGGGTAATTTTGTGATGGCTTAAAATGCCATCAGAGAGGGATTGATGGAGCAAGGACTCGTAAATTAGACTTGCTCGGAAGCAATCCTTTCGTTTTAACTCATTAACGAATTACTAACTATGTGTTTGTAATTAATAATTCGCATTTTAGAAAGACACGCGGGACAAGGAAGCTTGCGTATGTGTTTATTAACTTTAACAAAATGAACGAAGGACTAAAACACACTCTAACAAGGGATCTTTACTGCGCATGCGTCTACTGCATCTACGTAGTATGACGTTTTAACGCTTGGAGGGAAAATCTTGCGCATGCGCAAAAGGCATTAAAATGGCTGCTTGAAAGTTCACATGCATGGCACCTGCTTGGCTAAATAGAAAATAAGTTTTTATATTAACGAAATGCAGAAAAGGATAATAATAATTAAAGTGGGTTAGAGTAGAGGTTGGTGGTATACAGCGAAACCATTTATTTTTGAGAATAACATTTCTTCTTTTGATTTTATTATTAGTGCGCATTTGGGCCTTCCACACTTGTCTGAATTGAGCTGACTGATTTGATCCCGCACATGCGCATATGAGAGAGAACAAGAAAGGATGAGTAAGGACTTGTCAACCGTCCAAGGACGAGAAGGATGTGCCCTGGGAACATGAGGGCGAAGAGTTCATATGAAGGAGCCTTATTCATGAAATTGAAACAATTTGTATTAATAAAGTATGGAGATGTATGGGAAAGGAAACGATTTAATAAAGTTTAAGGGGATGGGTTTGAAAACAATGGTTCAATGAAATAAGTGAAATGTAAGCATGGTGTGATGATCATCCCCCCCTCGCCTGACCAATCAGAGTTAGTATTTTATGAAATTGAAACATTAATGGGTGGTACATGAATATTGAAAGGTATAACTGAGGTAATTTTAGTTAGTTAGTGAGCAGAAGCGAGAGCTGAGACGTCGATGCTGTAGCTCGGGAAGCTGTCGGTGCTGTGGGTGGTGCTGATGCTGTGAAGACGCTGATGAAGAAACTGAATACAGAAACTTCCATCTTAATTTAATTGGGTTAGAAAGAAGATCGCGGAGGAACCACGAGGAGGAAGAGAGTGTCAGAGAGGGGTGCGACGCAGTTGTCGGTATTCTAGAGAGGTGAAGTATCCTGTCCTGATTCCTGTCCTGAAGTTTTTGTCTCCTGATCTATCCTGGGGGACCCTTACCAGCCCTTTGGCCAGGGAGTTGGTCTTCGCACCATTCTGGGTAATTATAAATTCATTGTATTGATAGATGTTCTTCTCTCTCTGTCCTCTCCTTTCTAGGCATAGTTATTGTGAGAGTCTGAAATATTTTTGCTTATTGATAATTGATTGAATTGACACTCTTGCGAATGAGGGTGTTTGTACTGAAACTTTGAGAAGGTTCACATTCAATTAATTTAGATAAAGATTTAAAAACTTCCCGAGTCTGTGATTATTTTATTCTTATTAAAGAATGTTTTAATAAGTCATGTTAATTATCACAATCAATTAGTTCCAACTAATGGTCCATCGACCAGAGGAAATAACTTTTTGATCAGTGAAAGGTTTAGTTAGAACAGAACAATAACTATTCCTGGAAACATGAAATTTATAAACTACAAGCTCCTGCGGTCTACTAGGTATTAGTGGAAGAAGTTATATGGGCCCAGCTGAGTATATGGTAGTGGAGTATCTGTTGTTAGTACACCGCTGGATCAGAAGTAATGGCCTCCACCATCTCTACGGACACTACACCAATTGCCAAAGTCAAATCAGACCCTTAAGCAGGATTGTCAAACATCTAGCTATTAGTATGTATGCATGAAGTCGTAAACCAAGTTTTGTATTGTAGAATTTAAATAGGGCTTCATATCATTGTTGTGCTCATGAACCACTCAAATTTGCAACATGATCATAGGAGCCCTTTTCAGAGTACAGATTTGAGCAGCATGTTGGTTGTGCAATGATCTATACTTAATGTATCAAGTGTGAGGTATGGGATTGTACTTTCACCATGATGTAGTGGAGTAAATCACTTAAGAATGAGGTGTTATGGCATAGTGTGAGAATAGATTCATTCATTCCTGCAGATACCTACAAAATGTAGTTTTGATTATATTATAGTAGTTGGAAACATGAGATGAGCCAGATTCAGATTTTTTTGTGCTCTTCAAATTCAAGACAATTGCAAATTACTCTTATTCTTGCTGGGAGTAAGTTTGTATCTTGACCATTAGAACAAAGAAGGAGTTTCCTCAAGTATGAAATGTATTGCAGAAAGAGAGAAATGAAGATAGAGCCCATTTATATCATTGAGGTCTGGAATCATGGTAGTTGTGGGGTTTTTGATGTGAGAAGCAAAGGCTTGTGCCATGGATGGCATGATGAGTGATGCTCATTGCGTGGGGGCGTGGCCAATGAGTCAAGATGGTGGTCGCATTTGCCTGAGGCCCTGCATCCGTCATGTATCCTAGCCTAGCCTGTTGGGCCTCCACGGTGCCATCCTGCCTCTCATCGAGCAGCTAACCCCCCCAATACACCCTCCTGGTCACCTGTTGTGAGGGGCAGCGGCCAACCGTGCCTGTCAGAGCCGGTGAGATTTTGGGTCTGGGCCTGCTCCGTAGTGAGTCCGTTATCGGCGCGGGTCGTGAGGCCTCTGCTTGTGGATACTGCACAGTGTGAGTTAGTTGCGACTGGGTGAGGAGTGCCGCGCTGCTTCGGGGAGTCGTCGCGAGGCCTTGATGCCCTGTCCCGGAGGTCACGCGCATACCTGAGTCCGCGCAGGCCCGGCGGCAACAGGAGGGAGACGGCACCTACCTGAGCTCCTGCTTAGACCGGTTGCGAGCGGATGCCCGCCTTGCCTTGTGGCTAGCCCGGGGGTTGTGGGCTGGTGATTGTCCTGTCGGACGCTGCCTGGTGAGGCAGAGTTCTGAAGCGGTGAGCCCTGCTGCATTGGCTGCACCGGCAGGCATTGCAAGGTGAGTGCCGCCTAATTACCTCTTGCGCCGGCTCGCTGGTTGGGGGGCCGCCCCCCTTGCGTGCCCGCAGCTGTGTGGTCCAGAGGTCGAATCGGGCCCGGGGGAGGCCGGACCACTCTTGCTGCCATCTGTTACTCCCTCTGCCTGGGTGGAATTGTCTGGGCATGCCCAGGGGCCGGATCGGGCCTGGGCCGCGTGTCCTGGAAGTGGAAGTGTCCTGGAAGTGGCGCGGACGAGCTGGTTGTCTCCTCTCTTGGTCAGTGCTGCGGCGACTGCAAAGGCTCGGGGGTCGGATCCGGCCTGGGCCGTGGGGGAGTCTACTGATGTTTGCCTGCAGTGGAGGGCCTCCCCTCTCCCCCTCTTCCCTTCATCTTCCCTTCATCATAAGGCGGTGCGACGGGACAGGTGCACAGATTGGACTGAGCCTCAGCCTTGTGAGCCTGCTCTTTCCTTGTCTACAGGGAGCCTTTGCTAGGGGGTGGGGACTGCGAGGGCACAGGTGTCGGATTAGACCCAGGTCGGGGGGCCGAGTTGACAGTGTGGTGCACCCCCATCATAAACTTGAGTGGGATTTCACCCTTCCCCCCTCCTGCCTGTGTAAAGTTGGATGTATGTACTCTAGGAAGTTCTGGAGTGCCTAGAGTGCATAGTATGATCTAGACAGGGGGAGAGTCAAATGCATATGGTGCGGAACTTGGCCTTGCGGGGGTTGACCTAAGAGACTTGTGGTCATTGGGGTGGGCCTGTTGACATTCCTTTGGCCTGCCACCCATGAACGCCTAGTGCTGTACTTAAGAGCTCTGTCTTGGGGGCCCCTGCTGGGGCTACTGTCCACTGCCTGGTGCTATCGCGTCGCTGTACTGCGACCAACTATAGTGAACCTGGGAGTTCTGTACCCTGGAGTAGTTAGGCACAGGAACCTGACCAGATAGCACAGCAGACCGGGGGGCTGCGAGGAGGGTGTCTGAGGGAAGGGGGGTGCGGCCGGTGACTGTACGACCTGTTGTCACCTGACACTGTCCCATGGAGTTGCCTCCCTATAAATATAGACACTGGTGACGTACAGTAACAAAGGGTCGCTCGCTATAAGGACTGGAGACGTGTAGACAACACATGGTAAGGCCCCTCAGCCAGGGAAAAACTTAGCGTGATTGGATACATAAACCTGTCCCTACAAGCTCACTGAGCAGATGTGCTGAACTGGTGGCAGAGGCGGGTGGGTCATACTATTGCGCTGCCCCCTTTGAAACCTGAGGTGTGTGCTTTAGTCATTTAGTATAGGGCACACGCAGATATTAGGTGGTTATCACAGACTATCAGATGCCCACAGCCCAACAACTGGTCATGGGACGCCTCCGATCTAACCCTCCGCCCACCCTAGCGGGACCCCCCCAGGCATCAGGGAATCCTCCGGAACGGGGCACTCAGCCTGGGTTGGGGCAGATAGATATGGTACTAAATGACAAAATAGACAATGTACTCACCGCAGAGAAAAAATTGGCGCGGCTCTAGAAAACACGGGGACGTCGCTCTAAAGCAAAATAGACAAAATAACCATTGATTTTAATCATCTGTGGGCCGACCAGCCTAAACTAGTGGACAACCAGCGCGCAGCTGAGCTACAATTAGAAGAGGTGCAGCCCGCCACATGTGAGAATACCTCCACACTGCAAGCACTCCTGGGCCGTAGATTGTGTAGCGGAGTTAGCTACTGCACCCACAACGCTTTGATAAAACAATTTTACTTTTACATGCTAAAAAAGCATATAACAAATTCACAAAAGTGAACTTTGAAAAATATCAGGCAATGAGAGAGGTGATGATTTTGGGGTCCCCCCTAACCTAGGGGAGGACCAAGCAGATGCCTTGAACACAAAGAGCATACCATGCTGAACGATTCGGTGGTGGTCCCATCCTCCTAGGACCACCCCAAGCAAAGTTATGGGCAAAAATACAATTTTATTTATTTATTTATTTTGAAAGTTTTATAAAGCGCGAAGAAGACCCTTGCGGGTATCAGAGCGCTTTACAGGTAAGTGTCTTAGATACATAGGTACAAGGTAAATAACATAACGATCCATGCTGGTCAATGATAGTATACACACCCTATCGTAGATACCTAGGTATATGGTGCATAACAAAGCGTTCCATATATATCCGGCATAATCTAGATATAGTATCTAGGATACATAGATGGTCAGTCAGCACTATAAAGTTCCATGGACACATAGGTTGGGTCTCATAGTAACAGTAGTCCATGCTCAAGTGAATTTAGCCATGAGAAGCGATTTCACCTCTTTTTTGAAAGATGCAGTAGAGGGATTAAGTCTAGTCTCTGGGGGCAGAGAATTCCAAATTCTGGGCGCCATCCCTGAAAAGGTTCGGTTGTACGTTTTTTTCTTGTTGAATCTTTGCGGTTTCAGTAAGAGGTTTTTCGCACTTCTTGAAGATCTGATCCCACATGAGGGCGCCAGTTTCTGTGCCAGATAGCTGGGTGCGCTGTGATGAATGGCTTTATGTGTCATACATGCTATTTTCAGATTAATTCTGGCTTCGAAAGGTAGCCAGTTAAGGGATTTTAGGTCAGGGGATATGTGGGAGCTTCTTTTGGAGCCAGTGATAAGTCTCGCTGCGGCGTTGATTGAGGCTCTTAGAGGGGCCGTTGCAGCTCTGGGCAGGCCGCAGAGAGAGACACTCCTGTATTCCACTCTTGGGATGACTAGAGCTTGTACTGCCAGCTTGAAGTCCTTTTCAGGCAGGAAAGGTTTCAGTTTTCTCAAAGTATTTATCTGAAAGTTTGCTCCCTTTGTTGCGTTGCTGATGTGTTTCTGCATTTTGAGGTTTCTGTCCAGCGTTATTCCCAGCGATTTCGCTGAGTCAACGATGAGGGGTTGGCAGTTGAGTGCTGTAAGGTGTTTGATCCATTCTTGCATTACGGGTACTTGGGCGGGAGGAGCGATTAGGAGGAATTCGGTTTTGAGGGCGTTCAATTTTAGATGGTTTTCTGCCAGCCAAGTCTGAGTTTTTCCGAGAGTTGTGTTGAGTGATTTGATGTCTTCTAGGGTATGGATCTTGAGGTATAGTTGTGTGTCATCAGCGTACAAGTGATATTGAACGTTCGATGAGTAGAGAATTTCAGTGAGTGGTTCCATGAATAGATTGAACAGCGTCGGAGATAGAGAAGATCCTTGTGGGACTCCTAAGTGACTGGGATGGGTTTGGACAGGGAGTGGTTGACCTTGAATCGTTGCGATCTGTTTTGGAGGAACGAAGTGAACCAGTTTAGAACTGATCCAGCTAGTCCCATTCTGTGTTGCAGAAAGTCTATCAGGTTATCGTGTTTAACGGTATCAAAGGCCGAGGAAAAGTCTAGCAAGATGAGTAAGCAGGCTCCGTTCTGATCTAGGATTTGTAGAGCATCGTCAATTATATGGGTCATGGATGATTCCGTGCTGTGACCTGCCCGGAAACCTGATTGGTATTTGTTGAGTAGGTTGAAATGGTCTATATGTCTTACCAGCTGGAGGTGTACACATTTTTCTAAGAGTTTGGCCAGGGTAGGGATGTTGGATATAGGGCGGTAATTGTTTAGGTCCGCAGGGTCAGCCGTAGGTTTCTTTAGAATGGGCGATACCTGCCCGGCTTTGAGGGTGTCAGGGATGCATCCTTGGCGTAGAGAGTTATTTATGATCTTGGTCCAGAGAGGCAGCAGCAACGGGGTGAAGTCTTTTATGAAGTTTGCTGGGAGAGGGTCAGTGAAGTGATTGGCAGGGTTCAGGGCAATAAGCATTTTGAGAATAGCTTCTTCATTGTAGGTATTGAAGGATGACCAAGATGCATTATTTTTAGGTCGAACTTTGATGAGTTTCGATGTGGGGCATTTAGAAGGGATGGTGAGGGGTTCGTATGTGAGCCAGTGTGTGTGATTAGATCATTGCGAAGGTCCTTCTTTATGCTATCAGTCTTCCAAGTGAAGAAGTCAGCAAATTCTTCACAGTTGGGTCGTGGGCCTAAGTTATCTTGGGGGCGGAGAGGTGCCTCCTTAGACTGAGTTTTGATAAGCTCGAAAAGTTTTTGGGGACGATTTTTGGCCTGGTCTAATTGGTGGCTGAAGAAGTCTGATTTAGTGCGCTTGATCTTTCTGTAGTATGCGTTTCTTTTTTTTCTTAGTATCTTGAGAAGATTATCGGATGGAGCTGATCTCCATCTGCGTTCCGTTATTCTTAGGGATCGTCTGTCCTCGTTGAGTCTTCCATCGTACCAAGGCTTAGAGTCTTTTGTGGAGACTCTCTTTAGTTGAAGGGGGGCTACCTCATTTAGTATCATGTTCATGGAATTGAAGTAGTGGTTGGTGAGATCATGAAGAAGGGGGAAGAAGTAAGTTGGAGCTGGAGGTTGTGATTGTGTTAGGATCAATGGTTTTCAGATCCCTCTTCCAAACTTTACGTCTTGTGGGTTGAGCCGAATTAAGTTTCACTGTTTCATTGATGAAGAAGGAGATAATATGATGATCAGACCAATCACATGGGTGGATCGTATCTGGCTGGATGGAATCAACTTTAGAGATTACTAAATCAAGGATTGATCCTTTGTCGTGCGTAGAGCTGTTGCAAATTTGGGTGAGGTCGAGGTCAGAGAGGAAGTTTTTGAGACTATTGACCATTGCATCATTGGGGTCATTCCAGTGGAGATTAAGGTCTCCGAGAAATATTTGTGTATTTTGATGTCCGGCATTAGTAGAGACTATGTCCATGAAATGTTCGGTAAAGGTGAGGTTATCACCTGGTGGATGATAGAAGGTGTGTAGAGAGCATACTGGTTTGCCATTGCTAGTGATGTCGAGGCATATGTATTCACAAGAGGGAAATACAGGAGATTGGGATCTGTTTACTGAGAGAATATTACGGTGTATGCAAGCGATACCACCTCCTGTCTTAACAATTCTATCCAGTCTGATGATGTCATAGTTTGGGGGAACGAGTATGTCAATGATGGGTGTAGAGGATTCCTTTAACCAAGTTTCGGTTAAAATTAGCAAATCCGGTTCTTGTGTGAGCATGAGGTCAGCTATGTCGGCTGCATGTCTTGAGGCCGATCTACAATTTAGTAGTAAACACTTAAGGCGGGGCGTGGTGTGGGATATATTGGGTTCCCGAATCAGGGGAACTTGTTTGAGGTTGTTTTCGATGATACCTCTAGGGTTGTGTTTAGTGGGCCTGTGGGAGTTGGGGGGAATAGTTGGGATTGGAGCCGTTTTGGGCGGGTTATCTGGAGGCATAGTGTTGTGATTCCGGTGTGATGGCTCATAGGAGTGGAGTAGAGAGAGTAAATCTTTCTCAGATAGCGGATTGGTCCTGCGGATTGGGCGGGTTGATTTATTGTGAAAAGGAACTGATTTCCACCTGGGCGTCGAATAGTTCGAGGTGCCTACTGAATGGGTCAAATGGAAGTTTGATTTGGTCTGTCGTGTCGATCTAGTGTTCCAGGGTTGGCTCAGAAGAACCTCAGATAAAGCTTGTAGTTCTTCTTTGATTTGCCGTAACGAGAGTATGATCGCGTCAAGTCTAGGGTCTGGTGAGGGTGGGAGCAAGATTGGTGGATGTATTGTGGGTGTGGTAGGTGTGCTTACGTCCCGTGGGTGGTAAGAGGGAGTCACGTCTTCTCGGTTGCTGTGGGGCGTCCTATCTGGTTCCCTCTCCATATCGGGGGGGGGTGGACTGGAATGGGGTATGGATGCATGAGGTGTTGGGGTGTGCAGTGGGGGTGTGGTCGTGGATGTGATGGTTTTGCAGGGGGTAAAGCCTGGTGAGTGTATTAAGGTTGTTGTTGTTGTGCTTGCGTCCCGTTGGTGGTAAGAGGGAAGCACGTATTCTAGGTAGTTGTACGGCATTCTATCTGGTTCCCTCTTCAGATCGGGGGGTGGTGGACTGGAGTAGGGAGTCGAAGTAGGGGTGTGCGGTGGGGATGGGGTCGTTGGAGTGATGGTTTTGCAAGGGGTAGAGTTGACAATGGGGGGGATATGTTCGTTCCAGGGGAGGATGCTGAGTCTGTAATGGGTGTAAATGCTGGTGCAGTAGTGAGGGGGAGTGTCTTAAGGAGGAGTCGTGCGGGGAGGGGACCTCAATAGTTGCTAATGGTCGTGATATCAGTGAGGTGGTGTGTGAGTCTGTGATGGGTATAATTGCTGGTGCAGTAGGAAGGGGTGAGTGTCTTATGGGTGCGTCGAGCGGGGAGGGGGGAGTAGCAAGGCACTCGGGTGTAAATATTGGTCGGGATAATAGTGGAGCTTGGCTAGAGGTAGAATTTGGCGGTGTGATAGGCTGTGTGCTGGTGGTGGGGGTTGCCTGGGGGGAGGTTTGGGGTTTTATAACTTGTTCTCTGATAATGGGGAAGATGTTGTCCAACAGATTTAAGCTGCGGTCTGTTGATTGCATGAGAATGGTTCCGTTATTATAGATGGTGATGGTTGCTGCCGCTTTGAAAATTTGGGAGGGGAGATAGAAATTGTGAGACCATGTGCAGTTTTCCTGGTGGAGGAGATCGAAAATATAGCTAGGAATGCTTTTCTCCATTGTGCTCTTCGTTTAGTGTAGAAGATGATGTCAGGGGTTATATGCCCTCTGTTTGTTGAGAAGTAGGGATCAGAGATGGGTGTTTCAGGGTGCAGTTTTATCATATTGTGTTTAAAGCGTTTGGATGCTTTTTTTGAGAGGTTGGGTGGGTAGTTGATGGTGTAGGTATGAGCGCCTGTGAGCTCCATAGTGGGGCAGGCACTGGCGATATGTGTGTATGTGGCTCGTAAAGGGGGTCAGTGCTGTGAGGGGATGATGGGCTTGGGGGTCAGTGCTGTGAGGGGATGATGGGCTTGGGAAGGGAAGGAGGAAGGGATGTGCGAAGGATGGTGATGGAGCAGCGTTGGTGGTGGCGTGGGTTGGGGCAGAGGGAAAGAAGGCGGAGGGAGGAGTGGGTGTTGGTTCAGGTAACGTGGTGAGTGCGCTGTGGCAGACGAGTGAAAGATTGGGGGTGCTGTAGGAGTGGAAAAGAATGGGACGGAGAGAAATTAAGATAAATTGATTCAAGTTGAGATTGAGAATCTGACCTGTGTAAGATCAGTGGGCGTACACTAGTAACACCTCCCGGAGCTGGTTCACTGTGAGGGAGTCAGTCCAAGATGGCCACCTCATTAGGAGTGGACATCATAGCCAGCGAGATAGTCCTGTGTCTCTTTCCATTAACTAGGCAGAGTAGTCCTATTTCAGTTTCAGTAGCTCTGTTGGTGTTTGGTCCTTTTTCAATTCTTATGACAACAAGCTGGAGGTGGACCCCAAGGTAATGTTGTTTCTGTGGGCTGCCATTTTGCCGATTTAGATTTGGAGGTAGCTGCCCGTAGTTAACAAAGGTGGTGCCAGATGGTGCGCCCTTCTCTCCCCTGTGCGGGAAAATAACTCCGATATAGAACCATGTAAAAATGTACATAAAAAAGATTTTTGTGTGATGCCTCGACGTTGTCAATCATGCCTGAGGGGGTGGAGTTGGGCTGCGGGCTTCATCCGCACTTCGCTCTCATGTGCGGGAAAAATCACACCGGTACGAATACAGTGTAGAATGAGAGAGATTATTAAAGTTACATCGACATTGTTGAATCGTGCCTGAGGGGGCTGGGTTAGGCTGCGGGCTTCGTCCGGGGGAGCCCTTGTGAGGGGAGGCTTTTTTCCACGCCGTCGCTGATACAGTTATGTTCTTCGCTATTCGTCAGACCTCTGCAGCTGTTGCGGGTCAATCATGCGGAAAGGGGGCCACTAATGAAGATTCTTGAGCGCTGCCGTGGTACATAGATAAAGTATGAAGATATATGAGATATATATCTATATAACGCCAACGCCAGCTGAGCCCTTCCTCAACTATCGCAGGGCGCAGCGATGTTCAGTCGGCGGTCTGAATCCAGGCTCCACTCCTTAGCTGGCGATCCACGTCGGCTCTCTTATGCGCTGCCTTGGCACATAGTTGCTGTGGGTCCCACACCAGCTTAGCCCTTCCTCGCTGTTCGTCGGACCTCCGTGGCACATAGATAAAGTATAAAGATATGGTATAAAGATATGTGAGATATATCTCTATATAACGCCAACGCCAGCTGAGCCCTTCCTCTACTATCGCAGGGCGCAGCGATGTTCAGTCGGCGGGCTGAATCCAGGCTCCACTCCTTTGCCGGCGATCCACGTCAGCTCAACCCAGCTGAGTCAGCCTGAGTCGGAGCGGGCAGAGGTGGGAGGCGATGTGTTGAGGATGATCTGGTCAGAGCTCCATTTCGTTGTTGATGATCTGCAATCATTCAGCCCAACCGGAGTCGGAAGGGGCCGAGGTGGGAGTCAGGGTTGGCATTGATCACGATTTCAATAGGTTTAATCATTGTGCGTTATATTCCGTGTTTAGTTCCGATGTTCAGTTCCACAGGTCAACTGTCGCTAACAGGGATATTCAGGGCAAGCAGATCCCAAGTGCTCGGAGCTCCTTTGGTGAGCTCCTACCAGTCGGCCATCTTGACTTGTTAGCCGACCAATGCCAACCAAAGGCCCAGCAAAGCATTATGGGGCGAGATTCTAGAGTGCCGTAAATATTATAGTATTAGCTCTCAGCTGAGCTGGAGAGGGCTGCTGCTTGAGGAATGTTTTGATATTGGATACTATAATATTCACTGCACTCTAGATTCTCGTCCCATAATGCTTTGCAGGGCCTTTGGTTGGGATTGTATTTTTGCCCATAACTGTGCTTGGGGTGGTCCTAGGAGGATGGGACCACCACCGAATCGTTCAGCATGATGTGCTCTTTGTGTTCAAGACATCTGCTTGGTTCTCTCCCTAGGTTAGGGAGGACCCCAAAATAATCACCTCTCTCACTGCTTGCTATATTTTCATTTTCACTTTTGTGAGATGACTATATGCATTTTAGCATGTAAAGATAGAGTTACTTGTTTTACCAAAGGTATGTGAGGTTTCTGTTTTGTTAATTGAGATGAGATGGAACGGAGTTACGGAGCGGTTACGGAGCGGTGACCGCAGAATTCCGCGTAGTGGTACTCTGCCAACTTCGCCCACTCTTACAAGAGATCAAACTGAATGGTGCTGTGTTGATGATGTTCCTGGATTATACCTTCGCGGTCCAGAAACAGCGCAATTCTTTTCTGATGGTTAAACGGTGACTGCACAAACTGAACATGCGATATTCATTGACAACCCGGAAGATGCATGGGACTGGATGGAGCAGGCGGGCCATACAGCGGCAACGACGTGGCCCACTGTGGTGGAGAGAGCCCCTGGAGCCGTGCAGCATCGTAACGGCGTCAGGCAGAGGCGTACCAACCGGAATGAGCAACTGGTGGCAGTGCCTAACCTAGAGCAAATGATCTCAGAGCGTAGGAATGCCATACGCACTGCGGCTGCGCTGCACACCGAACACCACACCTCTGACCTAGAAAATGACAGAGAGAAATCCGCAAGCGAAGAGGACTCTGTAGTAGGCCACACCTCAGAAACTGACACACCGACGCCGCCAGAGGAGACGCCGCAGATGTCCGACCACATTATCTGACCCCAAAGGTCATGGCTTTAGCAATATCCCTCAGGGTATAGCTGTCCATGGGTTCCTGAATGGTGCCGCCAGCGCACATGGGTTTGGACACAGGTTCCTTTCCACCTACCCCTCCCCCCCTTTTCTTTTCCCTCCTTCCCTTTGCAGCCAACACTAACTGGAAATCAAACGAAGGGAGGGGTTAAGCAGGTAATGCATACAGATGTTGCACTGTAATGGGTGGTCACAGATAGCCATCCTGGCTAAAGGTTCACCAAGTCAAACGGGTATGGGGACACAGTGGTTTCCCACCCTCCAAACCACTTCGGGTGTGTGTATTGAACCCATCATGTCTGGGGAAGTGCACTCGATACCACAAGGTGCTACACCTGTTTGGGCGGATCCCTGCTCCACATCTGCTCCATTAACGTTGTATAAGTTGTGTTCTGTTAGTTGTACTGTTCACTATTGAGCATTACTGTCCTATGCATTGTGGTTGCCCCCGTACACAGGACATGCCCGGACTGGGCAATGGGGTGGGATAGCATGAGTCACAGTCTACCACAGCGACAATGTCACACGCAAATATAATAACATGGAATGTGAGGGGCATGCACACATCTGCATGGCGTTATGCTGTCTACTCCTACCTCAGGCGCCTGTCTACCCACATTGCTCTCTTACAGGAAACTCACCTTACTCTACTGGAGGCTGAGCGCTTGCGACACCGTTGGCGGGGGCAGGTCTACGCTTCAGGCTACTCATCATACGCAAGAGGAACGTTAATCTGTGTGCGGGCTGGGACTCCACTTGTGGTGGAGGAGGTAAAAATAGACCCAAAAGGGAGATATGTATTTATAAAAGGCCGCCTAAACGGTATGTTGCTGTTACTGGGAGTGATACACGCCCCCAACACTAACCAGGCCTTATTTCTTTGATCTCTCTCAACTGTCTTGGCGGGGTGGAGTGGTCTCCCGTGGCTGATAGGGGGAGATTTCAATGCTGTCATTGACACGACGCTAGATCATTCTTTCTCACCATTATCTGGCACACACTCTATGACTAACGCTCGAGCAGTGAGGGACTGGATGCATCATTGGACACTGGCGGACCTGTGGCAGGCACGACACCCTGACACACGAATATACTCTTATTACTCAGTCCCACACGACTTGCATGTGCGAATCGACCGTAAAGTGGGCTCTCCGTCGCTTTACCCCATGGTAGAACACGCAGACTATCTTGGTTGCACGCACTCTGACCATAATCCCCTGCTGATGTGTCTCAAATGGGAGGCGCCTCGCTCGGTGATATCCACGTGGCGCCTCCAGTCGTCAGCCCTGGAGGACGCATTGTTTCGGGAAGCAGTGGGTGCGGCCATGATTGAATACTTCGAACTCAATGGGTGGTCGGCAGGAAGCGCACTCACGGAATGGGAGATGTTTAAGGTGACTCTCAGGGGTAGATGCCTGGGTATCAACTGGAACATCTGTAGGCACCTGGAGGTGGAGGTGGGGAGGGTGGAGGGAGAGCTCACGCGCCTAGAGGCTAATTGGGTAGCCAATCCGGGTGGTATAGTGGCACTTGAAGCCAAGCGTACTGGACCGTCTTAGATGTGTTAATTATGCAGCACACTCAGCCAGAGTACATGCACAATCAGTTTGCGAGGGCCGTCTCTTAGCGTGGCTCATTTGACAAGACCAGACATTGCAACCCATATCTGCCCTCAGCGATGACCATGGTTAATTATACTACACACTAGCTGATATCCATGCAGAACTGTCATGCTATTACGAGGCTCTATACACATCAAGAAACACATTCAATGATGCTCAACTAACTGCCCTTCTCTCCCAGGTCACACTCCCGACCCTGGACTGGGCACAACTATTAGATCTTCCTTGGAGATCGGGGCGGCGATACGGGCATTAGCCACAGGCAAAACCCCCGGCACAGATGGCCTTCCTTCTGACTACTACAAAGCTTATGCTAAAGTAGCGCCCTGCCTACAGAAGCTATACAACGCCGCGCTTGACGTGGGCTCTCTCCCTCCCTCATTGCGGGAGGCATTAATTGTTTCAATGCCTAAGTCGGATAAAGACCCGACTGAGCCCGGCTCATATCGTCCGTTAGCTCTGCTAAACACGGACTACAAAATACTGGCTAAAGTGCTTGCTGATCGTCTGGTTGGACCTGATCAGAAGGGCTTCGTTCCAGCCCGTAACACATCACTGAATCTACGGCGTTTCTTTAGAGTTGCGGTAGGAAGGTGGAATCTGACTGCATAGTTGCCCCCACTTTTTTCCTGGTGTTTTGCTGGTTTTCGACTTAGTTTGGCTGGGATCCTGCTATTCAGGACCCCAGCCTATCTGCTTTCCCCTTTAAATTGATTGCATGTACTTTAGGTACACTCCAGATTGGATTCTGGGGTACCCTTATAAGTCCCTAGTATATGGTATACTATGTACCCAGGGCATAGGTACCCCAGAGGCCTCCCAGGGGCTGCAGCATGTATTATGCCACCCCTGAGAGGCCATTCAAACTGACACAACAGGTCTGCCACTGCAGCCTGTGTAAGGTGGTGCATGCACCGCTTCCTTAGATATAGGTTCACTATATCTATCCTAATCACTGCACATATAAACCTATCAGTCACCCCTATGGCAGGCCTTATCAATCCTGAAGGCAGGGTGCTGGGTTTTATGTGAGAGGGTGCCCATGCATGAGCAGAGCCCCTCTGCAGCCTTCGGAACCTATTCTCCGGGGTTGTTTGTGATGCAGCCAACCATATATACTTAAGTGCATTATAACCTCACAGTAAATGCTAACTTTAAAATGGCTGCAAGGAATTATGTTGTGTTTGGTGTCAAACACCTTGGAATCATACCTCCACACCAGTAACTGGTGTGGGAGGTATGATTCCTCCCTCCTAGAGGGAGAAATATGACAGCACCGGTACACTCGGTACCAGCTTCACAGAGCCCTGCTATCACAAAATGGATGCTGCCAGCCACAGACACGAGTCTGCCCTCCTGCTGCTGGACGAAACTCCGGCAGGGGAAGGCTTGACAATAGGTTTCCTGTCACAAGGAGGTGTGACCACCTCCCAGACAGGCTTTAGTGTATTGGGGCTGGGTGGGTGCACTCCAAGAGTGCTTTGATGTCTGCACTGGGGGCACATTTGGTGTCCCTGTGCATAGTCCAGCTCAAACCGGTTGCAGGGGCACTCAGCCCCTGCTCTGGCGCGAAACTGGACAAAGGACATGGGTGTAGCCACCCCTCTGTCCTGACCCTCCCATAGGTGGGTCCCCAGAGTTTGTCCCACCCCTTCCTTGGGTATAAAGCAGGAACCCCTGACTACAGGACTTTAGATTTTACCTGGACTAAACTCTGCTACAGAAACCAAGTAACCTTCGACGATCTACGCTTTGCTGGACGACTGAAGAATCTCCCTTGGAGTAAAGGAGTTACTCCCCTGCAAGGCAGGCACCTCAACGCATCTGACCGGTTTGCATCTACGCAGCTCCTGACGGACTCCGAAGATTTTGCAACACAGGAGGTGGGTGCCCAAGCTTCCCCGAAGCCGACTAGTGCTCTCAGCAAACCTGAGACCCGCAGCCCTCATGGGGACTGTGCAACCCGAACCCCTGGACACCGTTCACATTTGCAGCAGCATATGCTTTTAGGCGATCCCTGAGGCTGTGCTTTGGGCTACTTGTAGTCCAAGCCCCGAGCAGTGTTTCCACCGAAGATTACTGGCCTACACTCCACGAGTGTTCCGTGGGCTGGTATTGTGTGATTCCTCTCGAGGTCCCTTCGCGATCCCTGGTCCGTTGACCTGTGGGTCCCTGAGAAGGCAACTTTAACTTTCAGTGGGCTTCCCTGGTTGCTCCAGATGTGCCCTGACTCTCCATCTGACCGCGTGGGTTGCAGTTGCCAAGGCTTGTTGGTCTCCAATCCGGAAACTGACCCCTCAGCACTCGACATCCTTTGTGGGACAGCTCGCCTGCGGATCCTGGTTGTCGTCGACATCTCCTGGTCCCCGTGGCTGCAGAGTCAAGCTTCACCTCTTCGCACCTGAAGCACCCAACATCGGTGGGCATTCGATTGCTCCGCTCCTGGTCCCGTGAAGTGACCCAGACTTTGTCCCCTCTGCTTTCAGGTTCTTCTCATCTCCGATCCAGGCTTGGGTCACACCGGACACTTTTCTTCTCCACGGCAGCAGCACTTCTTCGCATCACGCCATTGAAAACGACGAGGGTTTCCGACACCACTTGACCCCTATGCACCCGGCTTCCCTGGGCTAGGTAACACGGGTACCTTGGTACTCACAAGGGTGCTGGCCTTAGAACCTTCTAAGTTTAACTGGGTTTGCTTGAGGTCCTCTCCGAAGTGTCCTTAAACTCTAAATTTCCAACCGCGACTTTCCCATAGAGTTGTACGGAGCTCGCGTCTGTGTTCCCACACTGCACCCATCCTCTGTGGGTCCCCTGTGTCACTACCTTGGGTTGTTCCTTGGGGTCCCAGCGATTCTACGTGCTCTAGGCACTGTGTCTAGTCAAGTCGTGGTTGTTATACTACTTTCTTAATATATGGTTTGGTCTCCCCCCTGGAGCCCACTGTGTATTGTGCTATTTACTGTCGTTCTAGTACTGTAATATTGTGTGCCTTGTTCTCTAATCTCATAAAGAGGTTAGTAGAGAGTGTTTAGTAATAAATACATATATTTTATATATACCTTGTGTGGTTCTCCTTTCATTTGGTCATTCAAGAGGTTATATGCTGGTAAAACAAGCTGCTTTACATTCCTTCAAGACTTAGCCTGAAGGCTGCTCTCCACAGCTACCACTAGGATAGCTTTCTATAAAGGTTGTCTTTAACCTAATCATCAATAAGGGTTATTTGGACTGGTGCAAGGTGCCCACTTTAATTAGTGGACAGCATATACCAGGCCAACTTCTCACAGTTGCCGCTTACTCCCCCCAGTGATGGCCGCATTCTGGCTGCCTGGTGTTTGATCTGGAAAAGGCATTTGATTCACTGGAGTGGGACTACCTCTTTGCGATACTTTGCAAGTTTGGAATCACGGGGCGATTCCTCCATCTGGTTCAGTTATTGTACACACAACCAACAGCCAGAGTGAAGACTGGCTGCTATTTCTCCGAACCCATACCGATCGGTCGAGACACCCGGCAGGGATGCCCTCTGTCTCCACTGCTATTTGCCCTGGCAGTAGAGCCACTAGCGGCAATACTGCAGGGCGTGGAGTGGGGTACTCCCCTTGGGGATGGCACGCATGCAGTATCCCTGTATGCGCATGATATTATGATCTTCCTCAGGGACATGCGCTCCCTTCCCCCTACACTAACCTCCACACTCACAACTTTTGCAGCATTATCTTGGCTGAGAGTCAATTGGAGCAAATCCTGTCAATGCCCTTTTAGGCACGGACATGCAGATCCTATACTCTGATACAATGATGGGTGCATTCCCTGGCAGCCTCACACATTCCGATATTTAGGAATCCTCATCTATCACCAGCAGAACGACTTACTAGAGGGCAACCTAGGGAGAGCAATCACAGCGCTACAGTCGCAGATGTCTTTTTGGCATACACTTCCATTGTCAGTGGTGGGCCGCATTGTACTTCTGAAGATGGTGGTGCTCCCCAGGTTGCTGTATTACTTTTCTAATCTCCCCGTGTACGTGGTACAAGCTCATTTCAGGAGGTTTAAGACGGTGATGTGGGAGTTTATCTGGAAAGAGTACCGCTGCCGAGTAGCTCTTGCAAAATTTTACCTCCCAACTGATAAAGGTGGCCTTGCGTTTCCCAATATGGAACCATATTACTTGGGGTCGCAACTCCAATGGTTGGCAAAGTGGCTGGCCAACCATTGGCACCTATCGGGAGGCCCACCTCGGTTGCTTGATAATATACTTCGCACATTCCACCCATGCGTAAAATGCAAACTGCCTGAGCAGCTGCTGCTTAAGGTTGCGTACAAAACATATTGCAGAAGTCTATACATTACACGCACAACAACCCTGTTTGCCCCAACTTTGCCACTGCAGGGCCCACTTTGTAGAGGCAGCTCAATCTCTGCTGAAGAACTAGCTACCTGGTTGGCTGCCGGAGTACAGACGCTGGGAGATCTCTACCAAGATGGGCTGCTTCTACCATTTGAGGCCTTGGTAGATGAGTACAGCCTACCGCCTGGTCAGTTTTTGCAGTATTACTCCCTTAAAGCGGCGCTCCGAGACAAATGGGGAAACATGGATGCAGAACATCCTGTGCACCTTACCATACAATATTTACATGGTTTGGGCAGGGGCAGACAGCTCACCAGATGGTTTGCAGAGTCATTCCGAATCCACACGGCAATATCTATGTCACCTGTCAGACAGAAGTGGGAGGCAGGCAGAGGGTACCCCTTTGCAGACAAGGAGTGGACAGAGGCGTTGCTTAGCCCCATACACATCAAGCGGAACTCGTTTCAGGCTTATCCAACATTATATACTGCAGCTGGCTTACCTCACTCCTGAGAAAATCATCAGGTTCTACAGGAGAACAGACTCAGGGTGCCCCAGATGTCAGCACCCAGGAGCTGACCTATTACACATGTTGTGAGCATGCCCTTCCTTGCGCACTTACTGGCACCAAGTGCACGACGCACTAGTGACGTCAACGGGCCGTCGACGGGAGCACACTTGGGAGGAGTGCTTATTACACCTTTCCCCCAGAGCCAGGAAGTTTAAGGTTACTTCTCGCTTTCTTGACTTAGGCATGCTAACTGCCAAACGACTGATTACAAAAAAATAGAAGAAGCCAGATCCCCCGGTGGTGTCAGCGTGGTGCCAATCGCTACTGGTATGGGCTAGGGCAGAGAGCAAAGCGCTTCGAGTAGAAGATATTCGTGGCCTGCGCAAAGAACCAATCGCACCGGACTGGGAAACCATACTACAGGAGTTTCATGGATCGCAAGTAGGTGGTGTGGGGTCTCCTGCCCCGTCCACCACTGGGGAATCTGTCATGCACTCTGTAGTCACGCACAATGTGCCCTCCGCTGCACGGATGGTTTGAGATGCCCAGCCCCCTCCTCTATCCACGCCTATTCATTGAAGAGCCTGTGGTTTTGCTGTGGCGGGCGGTACTGTAGTAGGGCTTGCAGACACGTCCCTCACCACCATGCACACAATGCGTAGCCATTCAACAAGAGCACTGCATTGGTAACCTACCCAATATAGCTATGATACACCCCATCCCCCAAGACTCAAAGCTGATGGAAAGTGTTTGTCAAACAGCCAAACCTACATATCACGGGTTCACACAAGGCCTGCTTAGAGGATATAGTACTATGTAAATCAAGTTGGAAATTGCATGTCACAGTTCTCTCATAATATGTACAGTAGGACAGTTGCTGTCAAATGCTCAAAAGTTATGTTTTTTTGTTAAAATCTTGTTTTAATCAAGTGTACGGGAGTGTCTAACAAGGGCAAAACAATTAAATTGGTAATAAAAACAGACCTGGAAATAAGTTGTCGAATGGACGCAACACACAAATAGTAGAAACAATCTTAAAACATGTAGGCAGTAATTCGGGTGTATGGTCTAATATTGTTAACTTACTGCAAAGTTTGACGAATATTGTATAGGCCACTGTGTGCAATTGCAACAAAATCTGAAAATGTAATAAACAGATGTTTAAAAAAAAAATGAGTGATGCTCATTGCTTTCAGTGTGATGCGTCTAGCCATAAGTGGCCATAGTAGAGTTTGAAATGCCACTTCCAAACACGACAAGTCCTGAATTACATATTAAGCGTTCGGTCTCTGTCTGCACCATGGTGCACCTTTATCTCTGTGTGCTCAGCATATACGAAACAATAACCGAACAAACAATATGTATATATATGAGATTTGTATATCTCAAACCTAGCCAAAGGCAGCAGAGTGCTGTATAGGGTCTGCCCAATTACGCTAAAAATTGCACTGGCCTCAGTGCAGGCATGAACACTGAAAGATGGCTTGTTATGTTTCATATAGGTACCCTAATATAGGCCCGGGTAATACCATACACCTTCACCTACATTATATCCCTTACACTACACATTAACGAGCCTTTAGGATTGAACCTTTACCTAATTCTAGTCCTGGGCGCAGAAGGAGGGTTTGTACAGTATGAATGAATATTCATGAGGGTTCTTGGAAACCAGGCAGGGGCTACACCACCTGCATAATATCTACGTACATGGTTCATCCCATACGTCATCCTCACATCCAACAATGGCAAATACAAGAAACAAGGGACAAAGAAACCCTAGATACTTTTTGTATAAATACAGCACATCTTGCTAGGGTTGGTAGAGGGAACCGAGACTTCCAGGCCGACACACTGACCAGAGATGCTGAGGCTCCTGCATGCAGACACTCCAGCTGACAGTGGTCTAACACATCCCTCACGGGGTGTCCAACTCGAGACCAGGACGGGTCCCACACTCTCTCACTTCAGGTAATGGGGTTAGACTAAATCCTAGAGGGATTCTTGGCTTCACACCTACTCACATGCTAGGTACACTTAGGTACATCTAGATAGGCATCGTAGGAGTACGCACATTTTTATCATGCATTTTATATTCATGTATGTATTAATGAATATTGCAAGATGGTAGAATTATACTATCCTTTTATTTTCACTGTACTGCTAATCATATATATCTGCTACTGTCTAATGGTTGTTGCAGCTCATATATTTTACACTGGAATAACAACTGTTCAATAAATACTTATTGAAACGCCCAGACTGTTTATTCTGTGTATCTCTCTGAGACCGATTAAGTAAGCACGAGTGACTGAGCGAAAAGTAGTATATTGTTTCCACAATCCTGAGGGATCAGGGTTGTCATGTTCTGAGGTTGCCAGAAACTATTCTCTCCCCGATAAGAGGAGACACTAGTGGCACTGTGAGCTAGCTAATGCAAAAAGGCTAACATTTTCGGTGGGGGTGTTCAGAGTCAGTCTGCCACCAAGCCCACAGTTCATGTTATCCGAACGCGCAGATTCTGTATAGGTTATATATAGGAACTACACGACATATCGCCCAACGATGGTTGGGTACTTATTTAACAGTAGAATCTGAGTAGTTCAGTCGTGCTAATTCTCAGAGACCCTTACTCACAAAACGCTAGAGACGTCTGGAGTGAGTGGGCACAAACTCTGCCACAGCTGAGTAGGTGAGAAATCCTATTTATTCGCTGTTGGTTAATCAAGCTTGAAGGACACAGTGTTCCTAAAATTGTGCATAACACCTTATCTTAGTTCCCTTAAACAAACTTCTTCTTTACAAAAATGACTGAGACAGGAGATAACCCAGTAGTAAATCTACACACCTCAGACGGAGAAGAAGATTTAAATGCAATACAAATTGCACCAAAATTCAGACGTACGATCACCCTGAAACTGTTAGAAAATGGTTTACCAGCTAGGGGTGGCGTAGTAGCTTTCGTGATCGAGGCACACGAATCAAATAAAACAGAGGTATTTTATTCGTGGGTTACATTCCCAGCAGCAGATGCAAGAACACAGACATTTCACTACTATACAGAAGGAGATGCACCAGTGGAATATGGTCCGTTCGAGGACATAGAGGTTCCACTCACGTACCAGGAACACTTATACTGGTTTAAAGGCGCCCTACCCCACATAAGAAATAGAGTAAGATTAGGCCCGCTCGGAGGAGAGGGGGCGACATGGCCGATATTAGCGGCCTACACACCACATCCTGACATTGACACAGTGCCACAGGCAGACTTACTCATACAACACAAAGACTTAATTAAAATCTACAGAAACTTGACACAATTCCTCATGAGGACTTTTACAATCCAACCAGCAACAGTTGCAACAAATGGTACTCAGTCCCAGGGTACATCAACTAAAATCACACCACAAACATTACACGCGGTAATGGGCAAAATGCCCACGAAACGTGAACAAATACCATTCTGGGTAGCTCAGAAAATAACGCAGCTAGAGGCAGTATTCCCGAATACTACCCCGTATGAAAAACACAGAATGCTAACAATCTGCTTACCCATGGGGATAACACCACAATTAGAGGATTGTACCACTTGGGGTACAGTCTTTGCTGCCATTTATTCCAGAACACATGGTATCCCGTCATTAGCAGTAGTATCTGATGTATTGAGACAGATACAAAACGAGTACGGAGCAGAGCCTGCCCTAAACTTAGGGATAAAGTTACTAGGTAACTATGACCAGGTATCAGCCATAATACTAGCTAATATTAAAGGGGAAGCAGCTTCAGTGGCAATCCACCAACGCCTAAGGGAGTTCAGTCCTGTAGATCAACAACACGAACTACCCAAAATAATTGAAACTGCATATGCAGAATTAGGCAGAGACAGTTTAGGTGGGAAAGCTTTAAAACCACAACTGATGGGCAGTTCTGAAAAGGACACTACCAAGCAGACACCTGCTTCTTCTAAAAAGAAGTGAGATAATTAAAAAGAACAAAAAATTAAAGGAAACAGATCTCAATCCCGAGGCAGATCTCCTCCACAGGAGCCCTCCGAAAAGAGGGTACAACCTCAGGAATAGGGATAATATTAGGAAACCTGACAGGTATCAGTATACTGATACACGTTCCTCTTGTTCCTTTCAGGGCTCGATGAAAAACTCCTAGAGAGAAGGACGGTCAGAACACAAAGAAGAGCGTACAAAGTCCAGGGACAAGCAGCACGCTCAAGACTATACTTCTAAAAAAGAAGAAAAGCCAAAATCAAAACCTCAGTTTAAGAAGAAGAAAGTTGCAGGTCTAATATCAGACATGCCCAGAATTCTGAGGACACAACTTCTGAACAGGGAATGGGCTCAGACGATGCTAGACAGCGCGGCAGAAGTAACAATAGCTCGCCAGAACCTGAAGGAATTTCTGGTGACATGAATGATTACATCACGGTGGAAACACCAGCTACAAGGGTGAGCATCCCACATAAGTTACACGAAATAACACTCCAAATGGAGGGGGACAAGCCCAGGAAAGTTAAAGGTCTCTTTTGGAAAAACCTATCATCTGGTTAGCTGAACAAGATTGGCCACCAGCATTCGTTATGGAGTGCCCTGGGGGAGAAACAGTAATTTTTCCAGCATTTTACGACCTCGTTCCCGTTCATCTTAAACATGCATATGCACGGGAGTGGGCAGTTGCCCTAGCTCCAGCATTGTACAAAAATCATGCCAGATGGGATGAGGATTGAACCCACCACGTGATCCCGTTAAAAGTTTCACCAAATGCACAGAGACAATATTAAATAAAGCAAGAAGCTAAAAAACAGGTCAGGGAGATCTTAGATCAACTTGAATACCAAGGGGTGATTGAAACATGCACCTCACCAATGAACAATCCTTTGTTTCCCGTATCAAAACCGGACAACTCATATCGTCTAGTTTTAGATTACAGACATTTAAACACTTGCACTAAGACGTTCGCTGTCCAAAATGCACACAGTGCCGCATTGATGAATAACATTGTGCGAAGAAATACAAAACTACACTTGATATCTCAAATGGATTTTTCTGCCAAAATATAGTGCCTGAAAGCAGGTATTTGACCGCATTCTCAGCGTTGGGGTCCCAGCGACAATTTTGTCATCTCCCTCAAGGGTATAAGAATAGCCCGGGGGTATTTTCAGCGTGAGTAACAGAGTTATTCCAAAATTTTGATGAGGAAGCATTGTCCTATGTGGGTGATATTTATCTGACGGACGATGACTTAAAGAGGTACTTGACCAGGGTGAGCACCATAATTATGGGATTTGCCTCTGAGGGCTACAAATTTAATTTTAATAAATCAAAAATCGCCCACCTCAATGTCCTGTTTTTAGGATATGAGCTTTCAAGTGAAGGGAAAAGTCTGGCAGCTAACTTTTTTAGAAAAGTGTGCGCTGCTCCAACCTCCAAAATCATTAAAAAATTTACAATCAATACTGGGATTCCTAAATTTCGGCAGAACATACATTTTGGATTATGCAGAAAAAGTAAAACCTTTCTACGACTTAATAAAACCTGACTTTTCAGTTAGACAATGGACACAGGAACACACAAACATCCTACGTTCACTACAAGAAGACATGATAACTTCAAAACACTTACAGACAAGAGTAAACGTACGCAACCTAGTGATCCGTGTAATAGCGGGTCAATACAGGTACACCTACTTAACCTTCAATGAAGGCGAAACAGTACCAATCGCTTACAAATCACACCTGTACACAAACGCAGAAATGCGTTTCACTTCAACAGAAAAAATCCTGACAGCAGTTCAGACCGCTGTAGCAAGAGAAAGAGCACTGGCTCAGGGAAAGCGCATAATTGTCGTAACACCAGTACCGGCTTTAGAAGCTGTTACAAAGGCCAGCATTCCAAATGCAAAATCCTTACATCCGAGATTGCTACAATGGGCTAATTCTCTTACTGCAACGGATGTTGAATACAGATTTGATCCAAGTCTAAAAACACAAGCATTTCTGCAATACGAACAAGAATATCCTCTGCTGAATGAAATCCTGCCTCTAGATCAGTATGAATACATTATTTACACTGACGGATCTGCTCAACTGGCCATAGGGAGTAAGCAACAATACAGCGCAGCATGTGCAATTGTTAAAGGTCGCATTCGGGATGGAGAGTTCCATCCGAGTTGCACCAAGACGCAATCTCTAGGAGACTGCACGGCTCAGTTGGCAGAATTAAAAGCACTGATACTGGCACTGGTGAATACGGATCACGAATTCCCCACACTGATAGTGTGTGATTCTTTTTACTGTGTGCAATCATACAATGAATATTTACATCATTGGGAACTAAACGGGTTCAAAGACGCAAAAGGTGGCACAATTAAGCATAAAATGCTATGGGAACAGGTAGTTGAGTTGAGAAACGAACTACCAAGGGCTCAAGTGATACATACACTGAGTCATCAGCGTGATGGCGTTCACGTTGAAGGGAATTCATTGGCTGATGAAGCCGCGAAGGGGGCTGTATGCACAGCTTCCGTAGCTGCAATCACTCATTCAAAAACAAGGATAGACGGTGAGATTATGGTGGCTGTTATTGCTTCAAGCAAGAACAGAGGAGCAGTACCAAAGAAATTTCCACTGAAGTACTCCTACAAGTTAGATGCAAACAACATTCCATATGCTCAGATTCCTGGAGTGGGGGACAGAGTTATACCAAATATGGATCGTAGGCAAGGTTTGATTATTGCAGCACACGAGGGTTTGGGCTCTGTGCATACAGGCGTTACAGCGACTATTTCATTGTTGAAACAGCGCTATTGGTGGCCAGGTCTGACAAAACAAACTAAAGATTACATCTTGAAATGTGACATCTGCCAGCAGATGAAAGGCTCCACCATAGCACACCCGGCACAGACACCGTTATTAAAATCAGACAGACCTCTCGCTTGTGTATATCTGGACCACTGCGGCCCCCTACAATCAGATGGGGCTTACAAGTATATCATGGTTGCAGTGGATTCGTGCTCAAGATTCCTATGGGTTTGGCCTCAGCGCTGGGCTGACGCTCGAATTGTTATAAAAGATTTGCGAGTCTTTATTGGGACATACGCAGTTGGCACGTTACATTCTGACCGTGGCCCGCCGTTTAGCTCTCGGGCTTACAAAGAGGCCATGGAAAGTATGGGCGTAGCATTGCGGTACTCCTCTCCATACCATCCTGAGGGAAATTTGGTTGTGGAGAGGAAGAACCGGGACCTAAAGCAATCTTTATCAGCTAGGGTATTAGGCAAGGGCGGTAGTTGGGTCAATCACATATATGGGGTACAGCGAGCTCTCAATAACCAGCCAAGAAGCTCTCTAGGGGGTGTCACTCCTTATGAGGTCCTATTTAGGACAAGAATGTGGGTACCTGATCTTGATTGTGAAGGCTCAGTGGTGGATGAGAAACCATTTGATACCCATGATCGTTTGGCTGTTTTACAGGATCTAAATGAATCCAGGACACAACAAAGTAACGTCCACCTGAAACAGACCGCCACTGGGGAAGTCAAGGCAGTCACGGCAAGACCTGTCTGGATCCCAAAAATTGGGGATCTGGTCAGAGAGAAAATAGCGGATAAAAAAGAATTTGGGCCATCATACAGAAAACCTGTACCGGTCCTAGCAATTCAAGGAACAAGAACTGTTCTTCTATCGCCTCTTGCCGGGAAAAAGGAGAAAAGATTTGTCTCAATCGACTTAATCAAACCACACTATGTGGCCGATACTGAACAGTAGGCCTCGTGGACTCCACATTAGCAGACGCCCTCCTCTAGCTACCATCCAAGAAGTTCAAACAGAGAGACTCATCACGTTCAAAGAGCCTCTTGTACGGAATGAAGGACTATGCAACAATGCTATGGAACTCGTTCCCCTTGAACCAGAAGTTCATCTTCAAAATTCAATTCAAAATAACACACAAGTTGCAATTAGACCAAATACGGACGTCTACGTCAACATGCCTCGACAAGAGAAAAATTTGATTTTAACAAATCCCGATGCAATTCCTACAATTGATCGAACTGCTTCGGGCTACTTCATGAACTTTGATAAGTTTTCTTTGGATCCAAGTGAACCTGAAACGACGCCAGCCCAAAAATCATGCAAACAACAAGCTAAAGACTTTCTGAACTTTCTCAAAAAGACTTACCTGGTATCGCCTTGGGTAGAACTCTGGGTAATTACTGGGATACTGTTCTTTCTTTTCTGGCAAGGCTTAGTAATAACTTTTAGCATGCTTATTAATGGACGATACCTTCAACAAAGACCTGAAGCCGAGAAAGTGAATTTGATTCTGAAACCACATCAATCTTCTCATCGTGAACAAAGAGACTTGTCATCAGTGAACATTACAGCAGTTCCAATACCGGACGTATAGCTTGGGACAAGGTTGATTTTTATATATTCGGACCTACTGAACTTTTAAAAATTTCTCATGTATTTAACATTTCATTGAGTGATATCATTACCTCCAGTACATTTTCTGATGATTGGGACTCTGAAACTGTTAATGATATGTTGTCTGATTTAGAGAAAACTGCTGCATTTCCGAACACTGAAATGTTAGAAGGTACTTCAGACTGACACTTTGTACTGTTACCAACATTATGGTCATCATTTCCTACACAAATCTATAACACCTAGAAATGTTTTTGAGTACCACCAGTGGGAACATTGCCCTACACCACCAAAAGGTAGTTTGCATACATTTACGCAGAAGTTTCCATATTTTTCAGGGTTTAACACCACTGACCCGACCTCGTATTCCTACAAGGTTGCACCGACATCAGCACTGAAAATTATGTTGACAAACACCAAACAAATATACTCTGCTTCCTTTATCACCCAGTTGTCTGAACAGGGTTTTGACCTATGGAAGGACACAATAGACTTAAAATCAGTCTGGGGTTCTAGAGACTGGCAAGTCCAGGGAACAGAAGCGCTATTTAGAGCATGCCTCATTCCACAGCAGATGATATTCCTAAATGACACTGTGCAACAGACATCCTCTCTTGGACTAGCCAAGAACAAGGACCTGAACACACCTCGGTTTCCAACACCATCACAGTTGGAGGGGTGGCAAAATTCAACTTCACAAGAAGGGGCAACAGTGGATGACATTTTACAGTACAATAGATCAGACCCTAATTGGAAGAAATGGGTGGTTTGGCCCTTAGACACATCATGTGAGAAGAGATTCTGGGGTTTAACAGAAGGGTTCAGTACCCATAGACCAGACCCACGCTATGTACAAAGATAACACCCAGGGGTAGTGACATCCTACAGTGTTGGGAAGTTGTGCCTTGATTGGCTAGAGACCTCAACACTCACTGAGGTGAAACAACACTTATCCTTACTCACACATGACATGGATCTTAGGGATTTTTTGCTAGGTCCCAGGAAATCACGTCAGAAACGTTTCATATATGCTGGCATTTATGCTGTCTACAATGAAAATTGGAAAATATCCCAACAAGAGGCCACAGAGAGAATACGGGAAACAGACCGTATTAACTTAGTGAAGGCATTAGCAGTAGTGGATAATGGATTAACAACTTTGACCTCCAGGATCTATTCCTTAGGCAACATTGTATCTTCTGCAATAGACATACTGGAACAAGATTTGGCCATATTACAACACGGGCAATCTCAGTTACGTTCTATTATGTCACTAAGCTGGACACTGCAATCTTTGCGTGAAGGCTATGTGCCTTGGCGTTTTATCAACAGTACGTCTCTGTTTTCTGAATATAATCTAACAGATAAACAGGTAGAAATGGCACAAAGGGGAGCAAAATATACAATGCTGCGTATTGAGAAACTGGATAGATTACCATTTACGGTAGCGGAATCACCATCAACGGAATGGCTAATCCATGGACACATCACTCTACCGGTCACGACTTTTCAGTTTCAATATTGCCTTGAAAAGAAACAGGCAGGCAAATATGAAAAATTGGGTAAGGAATACATTAAGGAATATTGGGAATTACCGTACAGATTTCGATGCCGGAGTGGGGATCGAGAAGTGTTTCTAAGCGGTACAAACTGCAAGAACGCTTTAAGCGGTTCTCTCATGTGCCAGGATATTTCCCTGCACGGAGCCTGTAATGGTTCAGTAGCGAACTTGTCCTGCCACATGAAAGAGACTCCAGCGGCCGTGATTACTCCGGTATTCAGGCTACTCTCGAATGGGAGTTACTTGATGCTGAACGATCAAGGTTGCTGTGGGATGCTTCTGGGCATTGCCTATCTGGTCACTGTGAACTCCAGGGTTACTTGCAGTATGCAAGTATTGTTTCCCCCAGTAAATACAGTCAGGGAGGCACCGTTATGGCCTTTGTTGAATGTTTCCGTTATACAATTTGATACTTTGAGCAGACTGAAAGCCATGCTTTTACAGCAAACTTTACCCTTAACCTCCGCTCGAGAGACCTTTGATCTTCAAATCACAAGGACCTCGACTGAGATACAGGCACTTATACGTACAAACTGCCCCTTTCATTTCACAGAAATGGTGAGTCGTATCTTTAATATGTCTGAAACGAGTGGTATTGTACATCTATTTAAGACCATAGGGTCAGGATTTCTAAGCACCTTTCAGACGATCCTTGGAGTTATTCCAAATTTTATACACTCCGTATTGGGAAGCATTTTTGGAGGTCTTCCGCTGATCCTGCTCTCAATAGCAGGTATCCTGATTGTCATATTTTTGCTACGCAATGGACGGCCCAATCACCAACGAGATGGCAAAAGCACTCCTTGAGCGCAAATATCGTGAGCGCATGGTACAGCATCTGGGCACACCTCGCCTACGGGAACTGAGCGCCTCTTGGTTCCTATTGTTTAGACCAGTCTGGATGGACTGCATCTTACCTGTTCTTCGATGCCTGTTTTGCGGTGAAGAATGCGTGTTGGATCTCTGTCTGACACTTGCATCGGTCACGCCTGCGGACTTGAATACCAGGCTGGAACCCCTGAGGGCCCATGCTCGGCAATGTCCCCAGCGTATTCCCATCTTGATGGCTGCATTCCTCAAGAATCCGCAGGTGCCTTTTACAACTGGGTTGAGCATCAGCTCTTCCACTAGCACTCAGATTTCGACAACAGCACCGGCTGCATCTACACCAGTTGTTGGCAGCTCTGAATATCATTTGTGCTCCATTGACGTACTCTGCAAGGTGTTACAAAGACCGTCCCCTGCAGTGGCAAGCAACATCGATGTTGCGTCTCCCGGCCAGGACACTTGATCTATAATTGGCTCATCGTGTGCTGGGAAAGAATTCGGAATTTTTCTTTTTACAAAATACTCAACTAAAATTGGAACACTTCCTAAAATTGACACTTTCACTCAAAAAGCATGGCCTTCTGACGCTTGTAGTGGTTCGGCTTATCTAAACGAACTCAACTAGGACTTTGGCTTAAAGTGACATTTCCAACTCTAGCTTTCGAAAACAATTTTTTTCTCCCCCCCGATTAGACTGTTTTTAAATGGTTTTAATGACAATATTTTATGAAGCTCACTGATAGTTATATGCGCTGCTACCTAGTAAAATCAGTAGTTCACTAGCATTTTTATCATTGTTGACTGTTCGGAAGAGGAGTGGGTGTTATGTTTCATATAGGTACCCTAATATAGGCCCGGGTAATACCATACACCTTCACCTACATTATATCCCTTACACTACACAGTAACGAGCCTTTAGGATTGAACCTTTACCTAGTTCTAGTCCTGGGCGCAGAAGGAGGGTTTTCCCTGAACAATAGCGTCCTATAACTCCATCAATGGACTCATACAGTATGAATGAATATTCATGAGGGTTCTTGGAAACCAGGCAGGGGCTATACCACCTGCATAATATTTACGTACAGGGTTCATCCCATACGTCATCCTCACATCCAACAATGGCGAATACAAGAAACAAGGGACAAAGAAACCCTAGATACTTTTTGTATAAATACAGCACATCTTGCTAGGGTTGGTAGAGGGAACCGAGACTTCCAGGCCGACACACTGACCAGAGACGCTGAGGCTCCTGCATGCAGACGCTCCAGCTGACAGTGGTCTAACACATCCCTCGCGGGGTGTCCAACTCGAGACCAGGACGGGTCCCACACTCTCTCACTTCAGGTAATGGGGTTAGACTAAATCCTAGAGGGATTCTTGACTTCACACCTACTCACATGCTAGGTACACTTAGGTACATCTAGATAGGCATCGTAGGAGTACGCGCATTTTTATCATGCATTTTATATTCATGTATGTATTTATGACTATTGCAAGATGGTAGAATTATACTATCCTTTTATTTTCACTGTACTGCTAATCATATATATCTGCTACTGTCTAATGGTTGTTGCAGCTCATATATGTTACACTAGAATAACAACTGTTCAATAAATACTTATTGAAACGCCCAGACTGTTTAGTCTGTGTATCTCTCTGAGACCGAATAAGTAAGCGCGAGTGACTGAGCGAAAAGTAGTATATTGTTTCCACGATCCTGAGGGATCAGGCTTGTCATGTTCCGAGGTTGCCAGAAACTATTCTCTCCCCGATAAGAGGAGACACTAGTGGCACTGTGAGCTAGCTAATGCAAAAAGGCTAACATTTTCGGTGGGGGTGTTCAGAGTCAGTCTGCCACCAAGCCCACAGTTCATGTTATCTGAACGCGCAGATTCTGTATAGGTTATATATAGGAACTACACGACAGGCTCTGCAAAGAGAGGTGTTCCCCCTGAATATCAAAGACAAAATAGAGTTTTATGAGAATAGCGAGAACAAAATATTTCCATACCTAACTCCACCTACATGTATCTGAACGACATATATATCTTCAAGTTGTGTAGATGTGGGGTTAAGAATAGTAAATCTACACTTCCTCTATATGCATTTATCTTTTGATATTTTGGTCCTCAATATGTTGTCCATGATATTCTTGTATAAGTGAAAGACAGAGCTCCTGTTTGAAACCAAAGCTAATTCTTTCACAGGAGTTTATCTCTGTTCAAAGAGGGTGCAGGGATTGCCTGCAGTGTGGTAGTGTGTTAATATAATCATCTCCAGAGGGATGCTTGGAGGACCCGTGTGATCCCTGTCATCCCCTGCCAAGGGCTGCCCATGAGGTGTGCATTGCTTGTGCACCACCTTTTGTGGTGGTGCATTGACTGTGCACCACCTAATATGATGGTGCACAGTCAGTGTGTCTCCTTGTGGTCATGCTGCTGCACATCCTGAGCATATCTAAACCATATTATAGAATGAGACATGCATGCACGGGTGGCCCTTAGACACCCAGGTGCATGAGTGTTATGCTCCCAGTGCACTTTTTTCATAGTAAGGCCCAAGATGTTAAAGCTAAGAGTTGTCTGATTCTCATAGCTTCTGAATCACTTCCCAGGAGGCTAAAAAGTGCATAACTTTGATGTAATCCAGACAGGGGAGTAGTAGGTTGATGTAATCTTGTATCTTTTGGTGGAACATCAATTAAGGGAAACCTGACATAGACACTTGAAGAATCAGGTAGCGGTTTATGTCCATGATCAATCCTACATTCCTTACTTGGAGTAAAGGTTATCACATGGCCCAAGCTAGTTTGACCAAATGGTCGATTGGTGGTAGGTGTTCCATTTACCACTGACTACAAACCTGCCAACCTAAGAATATATTTCCATATGTAAGCATACAGGAAGGATGGGGCTTGCTCTTAGTGAGGGGGCAGTGCCTTGTAAATGATGCACTGGACCAGCTACTCGTACCCAAAGCAATAAGGACCTCAACTGGCACCACCTTCAATATCCCGGGGGAGAGGTTTGTTATATGGCCATTAGGGTCATTGTCGACATTGCGAAGTTAGCATGAGCACGGCTGCCATGATGCTGCTTTTGCGCACGTTACTACATGACTTTGTTTTGCAAGACTCTGTTTGTACCTTTTACATGAGAACTGTCTGCTTTCTACGTTCTCTGCCTGTTCCTGGAGTTTAGTCTGAACACGATATGCAAGGTTGATAAACAATGCCCCTTGTTATTCTGGTCTGGTTAGTCCCTAGCATCTAGACAAAACATGCTAACACAGCTGCGCTACTGGAAACTCGTGCTTTTGATATTACGGGGATGCATGTTGTTCTGACACACACTTGGAGAGGGTTCTTTCCAGGGAGAAGAGCTGTGCAGTTCCTATGATGTAAGGCTTCCATCTAGGCACTATGGTTTGGGGTCTGCCTACAAAGCCCAGAGATCTTCCTTTATATAATAAATATCACTTGACCAAGGGGAGGGTGGTTAGGCCTTATAGTCCTTTTTCCACTGTCTGTATATGATGACATCCCCCTTTATATTCGATGGAATTGTAACAATGCTAATTGATTTAGGTTTATGCATTTCGCTGCTGGTAGTGGCTCGTATACTGCATTATAGAGCACAGTAGTTAAAAACAACATTTTGAACTATAATAGTGACTCTGACCATTCTTATTGTGGACAAGTATGAGTGAGTGAGCGAAAGGGTATGTTTTGCTACCGCGATTTCTGAGAGAGTCTGGAGTGTTGTGTTCTGGGTTGTCTAATCATTTGTAGCTTCGTGATTTTGGAGGAGAACGAATGAGACACTATAGCTAGCCGGTTTGGGGATTTTGGGTACTAAGGTGGTAGGTTGGTACACCCCTATACACCGAGGTCCTGTTTTCCTGCGCATAGTTTTGTGTAGGTGCAGAATCCCCGCAACATCGCGCCGCCAACGTTTGGTCTGGTTCTTATCTGCGAGACTCCTGAGTAGTGCTTGTGCTTGTCCACAATCCCCTCACATCTGTTTCCGGAGACAGTTGTGACGGTGTAGCCTCCTATATTGGTGTTTTATAGGTTTTTCAAGCTTGAATTTTAAAAGGTCTTTCTCTTTCTTTTTAACTCGTTATTGCGCTGCCGCACATATGTTGATTTACTCTACTATTGATCGAGGCGGTTGTCATTGAACCACCTAACCGGGCTGCAGTCACAGCTTATTTGACTCAACATGGGGTCCCTAATGCTGGTGTTGCGCTCATTTTTGTTGTAGAAGCGGATGCAGCTTACCGCTTCAAGGTGTTTTATTCTTGGGTCACCTTTCCGGCAGTGGATGGAACAGATAATTTGTTTCACGAATATACTGCCACGGCCCTTCCTCAGAATTATCGGCCTTATAGGTCTCTTGAAGTTCTGCTAACGGCTTGGCAACACCTAATATGGTTTAATGGCACCCTTCCTCACCCAATAACGCCGGTCCGTTTAGGCCCTTTATCGATAGATGGGGCCACGTGGCTCGTTTTGGCTGGGTATACCCCGCACCCAAATTATCTCACTGCTACAGTCGCAGAGCTCCGCGTATTACATACTTCCTTGATACGTATACATAGAGCTGTTATACAGTTCATGTCGTGCAACTTCCAGGTGGGACCACCTGGCGTTACTGCGCAACCACCTGGACCTGGTGGTGTAACCATCAGTCCTGTCATGGTTAATTCAGTGATGGGCAAGTGTCCGCAGAATAAGGATGAATTCCCTTATTGGCTCGCTGAAAAATTTGGACAACTCGAAGCTGTTTTTCCAAATACCACTCCTGTGGAAAAACACAGGATCCTGACCATGAGTTTACCTAAAGGCTTAGTTCCCGAATTAGCTGATTGTAACACTTGGGGTAGAGTGTTTGCGCCGGTATATTCGATGTGTTTCGGCATCCCCTCAATGACCGTTCTTCCTTCCGTGATAAAGCGTGTTCAGGATGAACACAGAGCCGAGGCGGCTCTGGAGTTAGGGATGAGACTGGTGGGGGTGTTCGACATTGTTTCCGATATGATCCTTGCTAATGTTAAGGGTGATGCTGTAAGCTTGCAGGTGGCGCAACGCTTGGAGGCTGTGGCAGAAGCTGGAGGAATAAAAAGCAGGGGCAGCAACAACAGAAGCAGGGTTCGTGTGCTGGTTCACCGACACCTGAGTCTTCTGAGCGTACTTATGACTTGCGCGATCGCGCGAAAATTAAGACTCCTGATCGATTTCACGTCCCTGATCAGCGCTCTCCTCATTCTTTACAGGACACATCGGACTCTCAAGTCAGTGGTGGGGAGCGCCAGGATCGTGCCAAAGGTCCGACCACACAACAGGGACGATATCAACCTCGACAGTTTGACGTTAAAGCCAAACAAGAGGATCTGCCTCGTTTTCGACCCCCGTATCAGAAGAAAAAACTTTGCCGCTTTAACTGCGAAGTATGCCTCAGACGGTGAGAACGCGACTCCTAGACTGGACATGGGCAGTAACTCTGCTCGACAACGCAGCGGAGTTTACCGTAGTGCGGGAGGCACTGCGATACTGTCTGGAGGCAACAGCAACTGATACATTCATTACAGTAGAAACAGCAGATACCCGGTTTGCCCCCCTAGATTGAAGGTGATATACAGCGTACAATCACGGCGGTTTTCTGGGAAAATCTCACCTCTTCATACAACATTTTGTTTGTGGAGGCAGATTGGCCTCCACCATTTGTGCTAGCCGCTTATAGAGGGGAGAACGTGATACTTCTGAGTTTTTCGCGTTACGTCCCTGAGGAACATGCAAAGGCTTACGCAGCTGAGTGGGCTTTGGCCCTTGCCCCAGCGTGTACCGTAATCAGGTGGGCTGGGATATTGATTTTCCGGCACATGAGATACCATTACGGTCTATGCCACAACCACAACCACAGTATCCAATCAGACGTGAGGCTAAGACTCCCGTTTGTGACATTTAACTCAGTTGGAGTATCAAGGAGTGATTGAATCCTGTGTATCACCAATGAATAATCCTCTTTTTACGGTATCAAAACCTGACGGTTCATATCGCATTGTATTGGATTATCGAAATTTGAATAGTCATTGTCGTACATTTGCGGTACAGAACACACACAGCTCTGCGCTGGTGACCAACCTTGTTCGTAAAAAATACAAAACTACACTGGACATATCCAATGGTTTCTACAGTCATAATCTGGCTCCTGAGAGGCGTGACTTGACAGCATTCACCGCCGTCAGAAATCAGAAAAAATGTACACGCTTGCCTATGGGGTATAAGAACAGCCCCGGGGCTTTTGCTGCGCGTGTTGTGTCTTTGTTGCACGACATATATCCAGATGCGTTCTCGTACGTTGATGATATTTATCTGACGGATGACGAGCTAATGCCGCATCTTGTCCGAGTCGACCGCATCATTTTATCGTTTGCCGACTATGGATACAAATTCAATTTTGCTAAATTACACTTCGCTCATTTTGCGGTGCTCTTTTTGGGCAATGAGCTCAATAATGAAAGTAGGGGGTTGGCCCCCCACTTTCTGGAGAAATGTGCACAATTGCAACCTCCCTCTACGCTGAAGAAACTTTAGTCTTTGCTGGGATTTTTACATTTCGGGAGGACATACACCCCAGATTATGCCCAGTGTATCAAACCGCATTATGCGTTGATACAACCAACATATTCTTCTGTCAGCTGGCTACCGGAACATACCACTGTTCTACAATCTTTGCAATCTGATATACTTGCAACTAACTACATGTTGACGCGTGATAATACCACGAACCTGGTGATACGTATAGTGCCGGGGATGGTGGGTTTCACTTACTTGACGTTCAATGAGGGGGACACAGTACCTATTGCATACAAATCACATTTGTACACAGCAGCAGAAATGTGTTTTTCGAATATTGAAAAAGTTTTGACGGCGGTCCAAATGGCGATTCTGAAAGAACGCTCGCTGGCGCAAGGAAAACGCATTCTTATGGTCACGCCTTTCCCTGCCTTAGAAGCAGTGACTAAGGCAAGTGTACCCAACTCTAAGGCACTACATCCCCGTTGGATACAATGGGCTACTTCTTTGACATCGTCTGATGTCACGTTTATCTTTGATCCTGCACTTCAGACACAGGAGTTTTTACAGTATGAACACGTTCATCCTCCTCCGTTGTGGTTGCTTCCTATGGATGAGTACAACTGTATCATTTACACCGATGGCTCGGCTCAACCGGCCACCGGTTAAAAACACGCTTATTCAGTGGCTTGTGCTATTGTGGCTGGTTCAATTGTAAATGGAGAATCTAAGTCTTCCATAGTGCATACTCAGGCACTTGGAGACTGTACAGCACAATTGGCGGAGCTGCATGCTCTTGTTCTAGCCCTTGAGTTTGCCGATCCTAATGTGAATACTCTTATTGTATGCGATTCTTACCACTGTGTACAGTCTTTTAAAGACAACTTATTCTTTTGGTCTCAGAATGACTATCGAGACTCTAAAGGCAGCGCAATCAAGCATAAAATGCTTTGGGTTCGAGTGGCAGACCTTAAACAACTTCTGCCCCTCACGCAAGTTATCCATACTCTTGGCCATCAGCGTGTGGGAGCACATCCTCTTGGTAATTCTTTGGCTGATGAAGCGGCCAAATTAGCAGTAGCCACGTGTTCCGTAGCAGCAGTTACAAGGTCCATGACTAAGATAGATAATGACATTCTGGCAGCAGTAGCTGCTACGAAGGAGGGAACTGCTTATACACAGGGCTTCCCTTCGAAGTACTCTTATCATTTATCTCCCGAACAAGTTCCTTATGCTAAGATTCCATCTGTTGGGGATCGGCTGATTCCCAACATGGACCGCATACTTGCTTTGATCAAAGCCGAACACGAGGGCATGGCTTCTGCACATGCTGGGGTGTCTGCGACAGTCTCTATTTTACAGCAACGTTATTGGTGGCGTGGTTTATATAAACAAACCCGTAATTATGTGCTTTCTTGTGACATTTGTCAGCAAATCAAACCGTCTACGGTCTCACGCCCACCACAAACACAGCTATGTATTTCTAATCGGGCATTTGGCTGTGCATATCTTGATCACGGCGGTCCTTTGTCTTCTGATACTGCGTATAAATACATTTTTGTTGCAGTTGATTCGCGCATTTGATTTCTTTGGGTTTGGCCACAACGCAGTGCTGACGCTCGAAATGTCATCAGAGATTTGCGTGTCTTTGTCGGGATTTTTGCCTGTGGCACCTTCCATTCAGACCAAGGTCCAGCGTTCGCCTCTAAGGCGTACAAGGATGCGATGAAGTCGATGGGGGTGCTGGTGCAGTTTTCGTCTCCATACAGGCCTGAGGGCAATTCTATAGTGGAGCGAATGAACCGTGACTTAAAGCAATCTTTGACAGCTAGAGTCTTAGGTCCTGGCAGGAACTGGCTGGTCCATTTGTATGGAGTTCAACGTGCACTTAATAATCTCCCTAGAAGATCTCTGGGTAGGCGGATCCCATACGAAATGCTCTTTGGCATTAAAATGTTTGTGCCAGACCTTGATGGTCTAGACGTTGTGGCGGCAGCCGCAACCTTTGACGTAGATAATCATGCTACTATGTTACAGGACCTACAAAAGACCTGTGACAGCTACGCAACTGAACATTTACCCTCTTCCAATGACACAGCAATGCTGATTATGGTTGCCGGCTGGCTTCCTAAGATTGGAGATGTGGTACGAGAAAAGCTGGAGAACAAGAAAGAATTTGGTCCCTCTTATCGTGCACCAGTCCCAGTTCTTGGATTAAAGGGTACTCCTACAGTGATTCCACCACCTTTGCCTGGTCGCAAAGACAACAGATACATTTCAGTGGACAATGTCAAGTTACACCGTCTGGCTGATTCTGAATAGTTTCATGCAACGCACACAAGGCCCTCCACGACCTGGGCCCAAAGTACCTCAACGACCGCGTGACCTTCTACACGCCCACACGCCAGCTACGATCAACCAGCCACGCCCTCGCCACCGTACCACGCATCCGCAGAACCACCGCCGGAGGAAGATCCTTCTCCTACCTGGCAGCCAAGACCTGGAACTCCCTCCCCACTCACCTTCGGCGAACCCAGGACCATCTCTCCTTCAGGAAGCAGCTCAAGACCTGGCTGTTCGAGCAGTAACTTACCCCCTCCCCCAGCGCCTTGAGACCCTCCCGGGTGAGTAGCGCGCTCTATAAATGCTGTGATTGATTGATTGATTGAACGCTATCTCTATGAATCCGGTGCATTCGTCCACTTCGAATCATCCTCGTATTGCTGAGGGTGAAATGGAAACTACTATTGACCTTTTACCTGTCTTCACACCATCCTGTTCCACCGCCGAAGTTGAGTATACTTATCCTGCGGAGGAGTCCTAGAGTGAAGTGCCGAACAGTCCACAACAACATCAGGCTGATGCCGCCCTACCGCCTTTGATGAATATGGGAGCAAGCGGTTATTTTGGGGACTGTGCAAGCTTCTCCTATGACTCTTCCTCCTCGTCTTCTACGTTGGCACTTCCACCGACAAAAATAAGTATTTTCATCTCTTGGTTTAAAAAGACTTACCTGGTCCCACCCTGGACGTATATCTGGTTGGTACTTACCCTGATTTTTCTCTTCATGTCAATTGGATTTGTGACAGTGTTTTTCTTGCTCATCAATGGTCATTATTTTCCAGAACGCTCTGCTGTGAAATTGGTCAATGGAATTCTACCCCCTCATACATCGTCCCATATAATGAAACGTGATCAAGCCCACATGAACATTTTAGCTTTCCCAGTTGCAGACGGCATCGTTTGAGATAAAGTAGCATTCGAAATCCATGGTCCGACGGACGTCCTCAACATACCATGCGTGTTTCGCGTTTCTTTAGGAGACGTGGTGACACCGGACATACATTCCGATGATTGGGATGTACAAGCAGTACATTCATTGTTTTCAGATTTAAAGTATTATGCTGCTTTTGATGCTGAAGATTTGTATTTGAATTCTGCCAATTATGCTGATTTATTCTGTTATCAACACTATGGCCATTACTTCTTACACAAGACAAACACATTAAGACCTGTTTGTAACTACACACAATGGGAACATTGTCCAACTCCTTTACTGGGAAGTTCTAAAACACTTACGGAAAAGTTCACCTACTTCACGGATTATGACACGTCCAATCCTGAATCCTATTTTTTAAATTACAATTGTCGTCGCAATATAAATTCATTCTGACCCACACTAAATTAATCTATTCCAATTCCTTTAGATCTGAATTGGCCACACAGGGTTATGATCACTGGAGTGCTATCATTGATTTGAAAACAATATGGGGCACTAAGGCTTGGCAGGTTCAGGGAACTGAGGCTTTACATCGTGCCTGCCTAATACCAGCACAAATGTTATTTTTAGATGATACGGTATATCAAACGACTTGCTTTGGCCTGGCAACTGCAAAAAATTTAAATAATCCGTCCATTCCATCTTTGGCAGAGTATAATAATTGGCGCACACACACAAACAATTCAATCGATGTTTTGCAGACTCTGTTTCGGAATGGCACTTTTAATGTTTCTGATGTTGACCCTAACGGTTAGTTGCTGAGGCAAACCAGTTAAAATTCATGCCAACCGCGGTTTTATAATATAACGCCGGGTTTTACACAGACTAGACCAGATCCACGTTTTTCGCACTCACATTCAGTCACCACATATTCGGTGGGTAAATTGTGCCAACAATGGTTGGAAGACTATGTTATCCTCAGTTAAACAACACTTGTCACACTTGTCGAGTGACATCAATTTGGCTGATTTTCTTCTAGGTCCTAGGACCCCGAGAACAAAAAGATTTTTCTATGCTGCTTACAATGAAATATGGAAACTTTCACAGATTGAGGCAGCTCTTCGTCTGCGCCTAATTGACAAAGCAAATTTAGAAAAAGTTCTTGCAGTGGTCGACAATAGCATTAATATACTGTCTTCACGCATTTATACCTCGGATAATATTGTTTCATCTGTTATTGATATTGTTCAGACTGATGTATCTGTGTTATATCATGGTCAAAATCAATTACGATCAGTAATGCAGTTTGCATGGCATGGACGTTACAGACTCTTAAAATGGGAAAAGTACCTTGGGATTATTTGAATGATTCCGCTTTGTTTTTGCCATTTAATCTAACTGATAAACAACAGTTCATGTCCATGAAAGATGCTACATACACATTATTACACATTGAACAATTAGAACACTTGCCGATCTCTGTGGCGGAGACAGATTCCGCTGTATGGTTAATTCACGGGGTTATCTCTCTCCCTTTCTCGCTGTTTCAATTTAAATCTTGCATGAAACATTTGCCGATTGGCCGCTTTGAACCCCTGGGTAGTACGTTTCTCCATGAGTTAGGGTCCCTGCCTTTCACTTACAGATGTCATCGGAAGGATAAGGAAGTTTTCCTAACAGGGGAGGACTGTGATTCCACAGTCGGACATTCCCTAGTTTGTAAACACGTTAAGTTGCACGGCGCTTGTAATGTTTCCGTACCTAATCTTGCTTGCTTTTTAAAAGGGAGTCCCATCCCAGCAATGATTCCCGCTTTTACATTGCTTACTAACGGCAGTTATCTTATTTTTAATAACCACGACTGCTGTGGTTTACGTGCAGGAATCCAGTATATAGTAACAGTTTCACAACGTGTTACTTGGTGTAGCAATGTGCTTTTTCCGCCCCCGCATGAGAAAGTAGATAGTTCAATTTGGCCTTCCATTCCGACTTTAAAAACAGATTTCAGCAAATTAAGCAGGCTCAAAGTGCTATTGTTTCAACAAGAAGTGACTCTCCCTTCAGTGAGAGACCTTCGAATTGCAGTTGGCTAGAACTTCTAGCAAGATTCAGTCACTTCTGAACACGAATCTCCCACTGCATTTTGGGGAACTGATACATCAAATATTTGATGCGTCTGACACCAAAGGCCTTGCTCATTTTTTTAAACTGGTGGGATCCGGCTTTGTAACTTCGTTTCAGACGATATTTGGAGTAATACCGGCCTTTATTCATTCTATTTTTTCCAGCGTCTTTGGAAGATTCCCATTAATACTGGCGCTAGCTCGTGGAATCCTGCTGCTTCTGTTCCTGCTGCGTAATGGCTGCTTATCTTGTGGTAATGCACAGGCCAGGTCAATTGCACCTGTACCGTGACCGAATGCAACAACTTTTTGGATGTTTGCCACTAGCGACGCTTAGCGTGAGTTATGGACCTGTATTCTACTGTCAACGGTGCCCCTTCTACTGGACTTTGGATTTATGCCTCTCCAATACGTCATGTTCGGACCCGGATTATGACCAGTTAATGGGTCCCTTAGTGGCCCATGAACAGGTCTGTTCTAGGGATGGACGTATGGCGCATGCGGCTGCACTTGGAGTATTGGCAGAATGGGATATCTGTGCGGCTGCGCAGAACCTATTGCAACGGAGCTTTATTGAATATCACGCACGTTGCCTGGATATGCTCTTGGAAGCATCGGATTACGAGGAGCACGTCTGTTCCTTCGGCCTACTTGATTGGATGGCATCCCTTTTTTCTGCTAACGATAGGGATGACCTTTTGGAACTAATTGCATTGTTAGGTTCACGTACTTTGATGGATACACCACCTCCATGTTAGTCACGTTTTTCGTGCAACGACAAATTTTTAAAAAACATAAAAATTATATATATATTTTTTTTTTGCTTTATTTTTCCAACTTTTTCCAATCTGTTTTTTTCATGCGTATTTGAACTCTGCTTACCCTTGAAATCTGTTTTGGTCCTTTGTCTATATACTATGCCCTTACCAAGGGGAGGATGTTATATGGCCATTAGGGTCATTGTCGACATTGCTAAGTTAGCATGAGCACGGCTGCCATGATGCTGCTTTTGCGCACGTTACTACATGACTTTGTTTTGCAAGACTCTGTTTGTACCTTTCACATGAGAACTGTCTGCTTTCTACGTTCTCTGCCTGTTCCTGGAGTTTAGTCTGAACACGATGTGGAAGGTCGATAAACAATGCCCCTTGTTATTCTGTTCTGGTCAGTCCCTAACATCTAGACAAAACATGCTAACACAGCTGCTACTGGAAACTCGTGCTTTTGATATTACGGGGATGCATGTTGTTCTGACACACACTTGGAGAGGGTCCTTTCCAGGGAGAAGAGCTATGTGGTTCCTATGATGTAAAGCTTCCATCTAGGCACTAAGGTATGAGGTCTGCTGACAAAGCCCAGAGATCTTCCTTTATATAATAAATATCACTTTACCAAGGGGAGGGTGGTTAGGCCTTATAGTCCTTTTTCCACTGTCTGTATATGATGACATCCCCCTTTATATTCTATGGAATTATAACAATGCTAATTGTTTTAGGTTAATGCATTTCGCTGCTGGTAGTGGCTCGTATACTGCATTATAGAGCACGGTAGTTAAAATAAACATTTTGAACTATAACAGTGACTCTGACCATTCTTATTGTGGACAAGTACGAGTGAGTGAGCGAAAGGGTTTGTCTTGCTACCGCGATTCCTGAGCGAGTCGGGAGTGTTGTGTTCTGGGTTGTCTAATCATTTGTAGCTTCGTGATTTTGGAGGAGAATGAATGAGACACTATAGCTAGTTGGTTTTGAGATTTTGGGTACTAAGGTGGTAGGTTGGAACACCCCTATACACCGAGGTCCTGTTTTCCTGCGCATAGTTCTGTGTAGGTGCAGAATCCCCGCAACAGGCTATTTGGAGCCCAGCTGTGCAGAAATTTCACAGAGCCGGAAACCCTTTCTGTGTAAGGGTTTCAAGCTCATCATAGGATTATGCCTCTTCACCATATGGCCGTGGGATGAGAAATGAAACTGTGTGTCACATGGCGGCACCATGTGAGCTGGTAGACTTGAGGCTAGTATACTGTTAGGGACAGCTAGGTTTTCCCTGGTGCTCCTGAACAGACAAATAAAAATACATTAGACCACCCGTACTAAATAGGATGGGTGATCTCATGTACTTAAACTGATGGTCCCAAGTCCATTGGTCCATCGGTGTAAGGATTCCGGTAGCAGAGCCAGCAAGAGCACCACTATGGGAAACGTGATGGTCCACCCAACTCAAACAGAGTGGGCTAACAGTCAGTTTGACATATATGGTACTCTGCCTCACTTGTGGGAGAGTACCCTGTTCGCCAAACTCTAAATCAGGCCCATAGTACCCACAAAGATGCTGATTTTTCATTCTTCAAATCCTTACCTTGCTGTGTGAAATTCTTGTATACTACTGTTCTTGTATGGATATAAGTCATTTTGCTCCCTGAAAGGGATGATTTGCAGAGTCCTAATGAAAAAGTAAAAAAAAAAAAATTCCAACTGAAAAAAGGGTAGCTAGGTGGCAATTGTGCATGATCCCTCTCCCCCTTCTGTGATACTGCTTAATATTGCCTGACATCTACTGCCCCCATTGCCCATATCAGAACCTTGCCTGTACCACAGGCACTGTGTTTGGGAATGTGCAAAGTTGGGACACTTACCTTTGACATTCTTTTTGAAGCCTTTTTTAAATAATTTGCTACATTGATTGGGTTTTATTTTTAAATATTCTGGGTAACAGATCCTACAAAAAACAGGACTTGTGGGAGAAATAACCATCTAATCCTAATTTACTTGTTGGAGAGTTACCCCACTAAAAATCACTCACATAAACATTTTTGTGGTAAATTGCAGGCACAGGTGGAACTGTGCAAGACTCACGAACTTCACAAACCTGCATCCTTAAATATTTCCAGAATATCAAGCAGAACCAAATCTGGGGGAGAATATCAAGCAGAACCATATCTGGGGCAGAGTGTCAGGTTAGATAGACATAGGGAACTGGATGACAAGTAAGCTTGGGTGGGCTTTAAGATGTCAAGAACATTCAGTCCCTTTCTCCCAAAGTTCCAGGATCCAAAGAGCTTCAGATTGGGCAACCTTCTCTATGGCCCATGAGTAAAATGCTTACTGGTCAAATGACACAGCCTTTCCTGTCATGCAAGATAATCTAAGCATTTTAGCTTGGGCTCAAAGCAAAGGGACAAAACGTCTAATAGTCTAATAGATAAATCCCATGTTATACCTCTGTGGCCCTGTTAGAACCTGGTAAGACACAGAGAACAAGCTATAAAACCCCTCAGGAAAGCCTCTTTTGGGACTAACTTGTCCCTTTTTCCACCCACATTTTTTCCATACCTTTTTGCATAACACCACCCACACCATGAGAAAAATTAAGCAGGTCCTGATGCAGGCATCAAAATGTACCTCCTAACCAGCACTCAAGAATTAGCAGCCCTTTATTAGATAGAGGTTCAATTTTTTAGGGAAGCAGTCATAATCTCACACTACACGCTACACTTGACAGTACCAGCAGTAGAGACAGATTTCATCCCAAAGCTAGAAAAACTCTTCTTCGCATATTGCAGCAATATGATATGGTGGATATCTAGCAAATTATACATAAGACTGATATAAGACAGACATAACATACACTCCACAATGCAGGACACTGCATCTAGGATTCTTTTTTGGATGTGTACTAAAGATGTGGAAGGCTGGACTAAGAACATATGACATCTCCCCTAGACGTACTCAAACCACTCACCGGTGGTGCTGCCTTTAGAACTTCCAGACCCTATATGCAGACATGGCCTATGGAGGCTACAGTCATCTATGCTACTAGATACTGTTTTTGAGAGGAAGCTAGACAGGCCACATATTTTGATGTAAGCAAAGACTATCAACCCAAATCTCACACTCTGGGAGGCCTTTAAGGCTATCATCAGGGAGGAATATATAGCCAAAGTGGATGGGATACTTAAGTTCATATGCAGCAGACTGAGTAAGCTAGAGCATGAAATCAAAACACTGGAGGATGCATTAAACACCTTATGACAACCAGGAATGTTGCAAAACTTTCATGTTAAATGGCGGGACTACATGGATGAGGCTCACAAAGAAATTAAGATCCATGGGTAAATATGCATCAGCCAGGAGATATTGTGACAAGTGAGATCAGAGCACAGTCAAACCAAACTCACCCCTCCACATTTGGTGGCATCGGACATAGTGATGACTAACTTGCTCAATGGCACCCTGCAGTACCACCCCAGCAATACACTGAAGGTCTTCCATCACTATTATACCAAGTTACATGACTGTATCAAAAATCCGCCTGCTAATGCAATATACAACCAGTTTGATAGGGCTGTGCTAGCGTAGGTGGAAGCAGATGAGCACTTACTTCAGGGGAAGAGAAAAAAGCTTGGACTCAGAAATTGCTGGGCCTCAGGCAAGGACAGGCTCACAAGTGAGTTTTTTAAAGAATACATGGGTGAGCCAGCCCCATTCCAGCTGCTAAGTTCTTTACGGGGAGGCTCAATCCTGCACGCAGCTCTCCACGTCCCTGTGTGACGCAATAATAATTACGTTATTTAAACCCAACAAACCCCCACATTCATGTGACTCTTTCAGGTCACTCTTTATAATAAAAATTGATAACAAAATATTAGCAAAAATCCTAGCTGCACGATTGCTTCCTCTGCTAAATGTGTTGATCTTCCCAGACCAATCTGCCATTATTCCAGGTACATCCATTGCTGATAACCTGCAAATGCAGTTTGCAGTCATGCACCCCATAGAACCAAATTTGAAGGCAGTGGCTGTGTTTAGTAATAATAATGGGCCCGATTCACAGAACTAACTTAAGACAAAATCCTAAACTTACTACCATTTTGTTATTCACAGAAGGCACTTACTCATTTTGGTATTCACAGAAGGCACTTACTTACTCATTTTGTGTAACTTACTCATTTTGGTATTCACAGAAGGCACTTACTCATTGATGAGTAAGTGCCTTCTGTGAATACCAAAATGAGTAAGTTACACAAAATGAGTAAGTTACACAAAATGAGTAAGTTACACAAAATGAGTAAGTAAGTGCCTTCTGTAAATAAAAAAATGGTAGTAAGTTTAGGATTTTGTCTTAAGTTAGTTCTGTGAATCGGGCCCAATAACTTTATTTCAGTTGTAAAAATACAGCCATAAAAGTATATCATAAAAGCACAATAAATCCAGTGCAAAGTAAAATACACTAAAATCGCATCATTATCTAATTATGCCCTGGGTCAAAAAAGCTGCAATGAGGGATAAAAGTCTTTAAGTACGCCCGAGGCCCACAATAGTAAAGCAATTCAATATGGAATATCAGAGCCTCACTAGAGCCCATGAAGGCTACAACACAATTGCAAGATAAGGTGACTCGTGCTGGGATTTCAGTACAATTGACTCACATACAATTTAAAAATGAAAAGCCCCAGAGTCAATGGCCATAGATAAACAAAATACTATAGTGTGTCCTAATACATAATAGACTTCTATTATACCACTCTGCCATGACACATGGTGTAGAAGGCATAGTATGCATGTTTTTAAAGGTATAAACTCTAGCCAGAAGTGTGAGATTGTTGTAATATGGAGGCAAAAGACACACAATTGATGGACGGAATGCAGAACAAATCAAAACATTCACCCCCAGTCAAGAGATCTGGGTTAAATCCATCATTATTTCGCTCACCATGCCACCCCAGTTTAGACCAGGCCATATGCAAATCAGTCTTGACCCTGTGCCTCATGGGAACAGTCCAGCCTGAACTGCCAAGCCAGGTCCTCCCTGGACCAGAAACAAGCACCCTAGGACCGGTTTCGGGGTTTCACCCCTCATCAGCCAGGATAGCTTGAATCCAGTGGCACAGTGGCACAGTGAGCCCGGGACCCACATCTGGGCATACCCGGCACACTTAGGGCGAGAAAGCAAAAGACACACAATTGATGGACGGAATGCAGAACAAATCAAAACATTCACCCCCAGTCAAGAGATCTGGCCTAAATCCATCATTCTTTTGCTCACCATGCCACCCCAGTAGTAGATTTGCATATAGCTGGGTCTGAACTGAGGTGGCGAAGTGAGCTAAAGAATGATGATGGATTCAACCCAGATCTGTGACTGGGGGTGAGTGTCTGAAAAGTTTCAGCGCTCCGTCCATCATCTCCTTGTGTTTGCATTGTTGTAATATGGACCTACTTAAGACTCCCATATGACAATGACAGAATGCCAATATCCAAAAATTAAGACATTGTTCCACCCCGAGGTGCGGCCTCAAAGTAATGGCAAGCCATTCCCAGGGAACCAGAAATAAGACATACTACTTCAGGCTTCTTGCTCTTATATTCCAGGCCCCATTTAAGAACCTCAAAAGAGCAAAAACTACTGGTTCATGAGTGATGGAGCTAAGCAGGTGAAGTGCCTCCATGCACTGGGTGGCCCCCAGCAGACAAAAGATCGGTATGATCCACTTAGTGCCAGGAACCATGTATTTGGGACAGAAGAATAGGAAATGTGATTCTGATTCTTTAACTGTTGGACAGAACGAGGATTCATAAAGATCACCAATAGCTCCCTTCCATTTAGCGATCTGGGTGTTAATGGGAAGTGTGCCAATTCTGAGCCTGAAATACAGGCACTTGGCTGAGTGGCGAGAAATCCTATCCATAACGTCCTCATACTTTGGCACACACTAGTGAGCCAAGAATCTGTCTGTCAAACCATTGAGGCACAACTCATGGCAGGATTCCCAAATGATTTGCTCCCAATATATGCTCTTGACCTGAATGCCCATACTACTGCTCAGTTTCTCTGGCTTTTACCCCAAGTCGGGCAGATGTAGGTGACGGCAGAGGTCTTTGATTGCCTTGAGCCAAGGTGTAGCACAAGTCATGTCAAGAGCAATCAACTCCTTCAGAGCCATTCTTTATAGGGGCCAGCTGGGGGTGGACCATACTCTTATCCACTACTTCAGCATCCTTAGTTTAGCAATGTGGTCAATTTTCAGTCTATGCAAGTCCCATAGGGGAGCTGCTCGGTAAACTTAGTAAGGACCTTAGAAATCTATTTTCTGTTCGTACCAGGGAGCTGGTGTTCTTGTACCCTCAAAGTTCCGCCCCATAAAGAGCCCCTCTTAATGCTACAGCTCTATACACTTCCAGAACCAGGAATATCGCCCTACCAGAAGTGTGTCTATACTTATTTAAGATGACAGCAGATCTGTGCTGCAACTAAGTGTTACTCTTGTCGAGTTGGGGAGCCCAAGAAAGCCTATTCGTGAGTCCCACACCAAGGTAATCAAAGCTCCCAACCCTATATTCACCGTTCCGTCTACCTTCATCTTGCCTTTGAATGAACGGTGGAGATTAATGGCCATAGATTTTATTTTACCTGCATTTATTTCAAGGCCTCTTAAATAACAAAACTTTTGGAACTCCCCAGTAGAGTTTGGGAGTGCGTGAGATAAGTAAAGTATCATCAGTGCTGATGTTAGCTAATTTAGAGGTGTCATGTGCACAGTTCTTCCGCCAACCCACCAGTCCATTAATGTACAAACAGAATAGTGTGGGAGCTAAGACACACCCCTGTCTCACCCCACAGCTAATCGGGATCCTGTCAGTAAGGCTCCTACGGCTATTCCATCTGACTTGGGCATAGGTGTCAGCATGAATTTTAATTAATATAGATAAAAGATCCTCAGGGATAGCAAGCTTTCTCAGGACTTCCCACAAATGGTGCCTAGGAATGAGGTCAAACGCAGCCCTCAGATCCATTAAGGCACATAAGTGGCTCTGTTTCTTGGTGCGGCTAAGGCTTTTGACTCTTTGGAATGGCCCTTCCTGATGATGACATTGGAGTGAATGGCATGGGTGGGTAGGGGTGTTGCTCAATGGATTAATTTGCTATGTACCCACCCCACTGCCAGATTAAAAATGAATAACCAGTTATCTGACCTGATAGAGATTCAAAGAGGAATGAGACAGGGACCTCCTCTGTCACAAATATTTGCTCTGGCATTGGCCAGCTTGTGCAGGAAATTCCATTCCACTCAAGGTATAAAATTTGAACCACGTAGAATACTGTCACGCTATGCTGATGACATTTATTTACTGGTGAATGACTCTGAGGCTAGACTGGGTCCCATATTTCATGAGATCAACAGCTATGGTAGGTGTTTGTGCCTTACAATTAATTGGTTCAAGTTGCCAAATTATGCCACTAAAGAGTAAATACCACTGCTCCCATATAGGAGTACCCTATACAGTGGTGTGATTCCAGTGAGGTAGCTGGGTATAAAATACTACCTGGATCTGGAGACCTTGATGCATGAAAATGATGGTAAATATCTGAATAAAAGTGCCCCCAAATTTTAGAAATGGAGCAGATGCCGAATCTCTATATCAACTATAAACACACACACTATCTCTTTTGGAACCTGGGCATCCCTAAAATCACACACTATCAATGTGGGAACTAGAACAATTCTTCCAACACTATCTCTGCAAACACATTAACATGTCTTTCATCACAGACTATCTCTGTAGGGACATGAACATGTCTATTGTCACAGACTATGTCTACAGGGACTTGAACCGGGCAATAGTCATACACTAACTCTACAAGGGATTTCAAATGACTATAGTCACACACTATATCTGTGTTGACCTGGACTTCACTGTAATCACAAACTGTCTTTGCAGGGTCTTTAGCATGACTGCCATTACACACTACCTCAGTGAATGGAACATGACTTTAATCAAATACTATATCTCTGGGGGCCTGGTCATTTCTATCATCACACACTATCTCTTTGGGGACTTGAACATGATTATAAACGCATACTTTTTATGCAGGGACCTGGGCATCACCATCATCACACACTGTCTCTCATGACTTCAACATGATTATCATCACACACTATTTTAGACTTGAACATGACTATAGTCAAACAATTTCTCTGTGGGGACCTGAGCATCACTCTAATCACACACTATCTCAAGAGACTTTAGCATGATTATCATCTCACACTTTTGGACATGGACATAACTATGATCATACACCATCTCTGTAGGGAGTTAAACATGACTTGAGGATGTGAACATGACTATAATCACACACTATCAAAGGGGGGACTTCAAAGTGACTATAACACTCTATATCTGCAGGGAACTGAACATGACTATCATCATTCACTATCTCATCATGGACTTGAACATAACTGTAATTGCACACAATATCTACTGGGAATTGAACATTGTTATAATCACACACTATCAGTGCAGGGAACTGTGCATCACTGTAATCAAATTACTTCTGTGGGGACTTGAGCATATCTATCATAACACAGGATGTCTATTATCTTCATGGGACTTGAAACTGACTATCATAACATTCAGAATTTGACCATACCTATAATCATGCACTGTCTCTTCAGTGACTTGAACATGACTATCATAACACTCTGTGTAAGGTTTTTCAGCATATCTATAATTATTTACTATTTCTAAGGGTTTAAACATGACTATAATCACACACTGTCTTGTGGGGACCTGCGTATCACTGTATTCACATTCTATTTCTGCAGGGACTTCAGCATGACTGCCATTGCACACTATCTCTACAGGAACCTGAACCTAATATAACCAAACACCATATATGTGTAGACAATGACTTGATTATAGTTAGGCACTATCTGTTAGGGGATTTGGGCATGAGTATAATCACACACTATCGCTGTGGGGACCTGGGTATCACTGTAATTATAATTGATGTCTGCAGGGATATGGAGTGTGTGCCATTGTACACTAGCTCTAAAGGAACCTGATCTTAATGTAATCTAACCCCATATGTGTGAGGTCCAGAGCATGACTATCATTTCTCACTATCTGTGCGGTGACTTGAGCATGGTTATAATCACACACTATCACTGCGGGAACCTGGGCATCTCTGTAATCGCACACTATCTCTGTGGGGGCTTAAGGATGTCTATTATAGAGCAGGATGTCTATCATAACACTCTGTGTGAGGATTTGAGCACATCTATCATCATTTACTATTTCTATGGGGACGTAAACATGACTATAATCCACACTATCTTTGTGGGGACCTGGGATCACTGTATTCACACTAGGGGGCATATTCACAAGCCCCTATCGCCACAACAACGTCACTTTCAGTGACGTTGTTGTGGCGATATGGGCTAAGGCAGCGTTAAGCCACTTAAGGTGGCTTAACGCTGCCTTGTGAATAAGGCCCCCTTCACGCTGTGTTTAGCGTGAAAGGGGCGTGCAGTGGGTGTTGTAGTGGGCGTTCCACCACAACACCCATTGATTTTGACGCTATCGCCTATTCACAAGGGCAGCGTGAATAGGAGGTAGCTCCAAAATTAAGACCAGGAAAATCCTGGTCTTAAGATGGCGAAACGAGGAGAAATGCTTAATTTTTCCTCGTTTTTGCTTTTTCCATGTGTGCTGCCTTGGGCAGCACACATGGAAAAAGCAAAATGCCATAGTTTGTTCATGTCAGGAAGGTGTCCCTTCCTGTACATTAACAAACCATTTTTTAAAATGCTGTTTTGTAACTTACATGTGTGCTGCATGAAGCAGCACACATGTAAGTTACAAACTGGCATTTTAGGTTTGTTTATGTGCAGGAAGGGACACCTTTCTTTACATAAACAAACCTCCCTGCTTGCAGACACCCTTGCACTCTGGTGCAAGGGTGCCTGCGTTGGCGCTAAGTTGTAAAACTTAGCGCCATCGCAGGGGGAAAAGCAAGGCTGCACCATTTCCTTGTGAATATGGTTCAGCCTTGCTTTTCCGAAGTGGCGGAGAGAGGCGTTAAGCCAAGAAGGCTAACGCCTCTCTCCGCCACTTCCTTGAGAATATCCCCCTCTATTTCTGCACGGACTTCAGCATGACTTTCATTGCACACTATCTCTACAGGAGCCTGAACCTAATATAATCAAACACCATATGTGTGGGGCCTAAGCATGACTATAATTTCTCGTTATCTCTGTGGGGACTTGAACATGACTATAATCATACATTATCTCTGTCGGGACATGGGCATCACTCAAATCACACACTATCTCTGGTGACTTCAAAATTACTAAATGTGTGGACATGAACATTACTGTCAAAGCACACTATCTTTGCAGAGATTTGAACATTACTATAATCACACCTTATCTCTGTGGGAACTTGAACATGACTATGATCACGCGCTATGTCTGTGGGAACTTGAACCTGACTATGATCACACGCTATCGCTGTGGGGGAAATGAACATGAATATAATCACATGCTATCGCAGTGAGCACATAAGTATGTTTATAATCACACACTATCTCTACATGACTTGAACATGATTATAATTAAACTCTGTCTCTGGGAAGATGTGAGCATCACTGTAATCACGCTATCTCTGTGGGAACTTGAACACGTCTCTCATCATACACTATCTCTGTCAGTCTAGTTAACATCCTATATCACATCTCTATGGTGACTATTATTACACAGTCATACAAAGAAAGGGATGCTTATTGGTGAAGTTGCTGAGAAAGTATCAGGTAATCTCAACCTGACATTCCAACATGACCCCTTTTAGGATCTTTGTCCAGTAAATTAATTTAACTATGTGTCATTTTCTTATCTCTTTACGTTTCAGAAGTTAGCAATAGCCTAACCATATCTTGGTCTATTAACGTGGACTTAATATGCTGAATTTGTCTGATGAGAAATGTATTATCATCCAAATTCATATATATTCTTTGTGCCCATAGAACACAAGTATCTATTTATATATATCCAAATTATCATGTGTACTTAGACAAAGCACTGAAAAATAAACATTCATCTGTTTGTTCATGAATGTATTCAATCACAAATGACAATTTTGGAGAAAGTCCTCACAAAGTTAGTAACACGTGGGCCTCATAAGGATTGTTCTGTGCATGTGAATAAAAAAAGCCATATAAGCAAATTTGTACCTGGATCCTGTATCATGATTTTTTCTTGCATTTTTTCTACTATTATTATATTTTTAAAGCATTTGGAAACTTTAGTCCCCACAAGGCAGGTATCCACACATAGTCCCCACAAGTATGGTAAACATGTCAGGCTAGTGTAAAAAAGCCTCCCTTATTGGCAGATCCAATTTTTCACAGTCACAGTTTTCTCAAAAGTGGTATTTTTTTAATAGTTGGTGCAGCCCATAACCAAGCCTCCTGGACCATCAACACTACATTAATACTCAACATGTTTAATTATAGTCTAGAATCCAGTAACCCTCTCTGAAGTTAGATTGCATGATGGAGCAGTGGCGTAACAAGGAGGGCGGGTGGTCTGTCCCGGGCAGCATGGGTTTTGGGGTGGTGGCCTCCCCCCCAATCTTACATGCGTTTGCGGCAGGGGGGCAAATGCAGGAATCACCAGCAACGACCCCCCGCTCTTACATGCGTTTGCCACAGGGCGGGAAATGCAGGAATAGCCAGCCCCCCTCTTACATCAGGCCAACGCAGGGTGGCAAAGGCAGGGACTGACACGGGTGGCAAAGTGTCTAGCTACGCCACTGTGATGGAGTGTAGGAGATAATGTAGATAAATCGATCAATCTCACATGTGAAAGATTCATTTACTAAAGAGTAATTACAAAATACCACACAAATAGCCTTGCAGGATTTATTTCACTATGATTTTTCCGAATATCAAATCTGATCTGGTTTATTGTGCCTATGCTCATTTCAATCTCCAAAACAATGTTGTTGCCTAAACATGAAATACCTTGGAAAAAAGAAGAGACAAGAGACATTTGGCAAAACAGGAACAGTTCATTTAATGAAACATTGCTGCCGGAGCTGAGTTACAGGCATAGGGTTTGAGGACAGCCTTAATTTACAATCTATCTGGGGCTCTCTTAAATACAGTTTATTGTAGGGAATAAAATGTTCCAGGCAATCCTTGTATGGTGAGGAATGTGAGTTGCTGCTTTTGGACTCATAAATAATTGTCTAATGGATAATACAGGTGGGCCTCGACCTTGCTTGGACACAATGCAGCCGGAGGGTAAAGTGTCCAGATGTCCGGCATGGGGAGCACGTGATAACTACGTGTGCTGTGTCTTGATTGCCTATATGTTCCTAACTAATGTGGCATCTGACTTTATGGTGTTGTTGGGAGCACACATACCCCTCCGGCTATGTGTGCTTTATTGGGGCCTATCTCCCTGGACTATTGTGGTGTTGCTGTGCCTTTCTGTGGGAGTTCCTGCTCATGCGTTTGTCTACCGGCTACGTGCCACCCCACATGTGTCCTATCAATCAGTGACCTCTGGCCTAGATCTCAGAGCCTGCCTGACTATTTATTTGTGAGTCGGGGTTGATGTGGAGTTTACAACAGGCGAATTCATCAATAAAGATGCAATTTCGTTCTTATACATGAATGTATCATTTTTCATAATAACATCGACTTTTTCAATATTACCATTGTCAGAGTGGCATGACAAAACAGGACAATCTTTTGCTTTTTCAATATTGGCCGGGTCAATGGTAAGGAGCTTGAGACCACCTTGGAATAGCTCCTCCTCTTGCTGAAATTATTACTGCTGAAATAATCTCTAAGTGGAAATGAACCTATATTATTTCCCTAACCTTCACAGAACAGAATTCCATCTGCTTGAGATCTTTAGCATCAAACTCTCTTAATCTTAGAGATTTAGCAAATGTAATTCTGACTTCTTTGTTCACTTTTTGACACCTTCAAAATATAATGTAAGACTTGAGTTGACGCCAACTCTGTTAAGGGGAAAAAAATCAAATTTTTTATTATTATGGTTTAAGCCCCTCTTTGCACCACACTAAGGGTCTGATTTAAATGTTGAAGCAGTTCCCTCATCACCAACATTAGCGTCCACCCACCCGGTTTAGAGTTGGTGCACTCTAGGTTTGATGACGACAGAGACTTCTCCATCTCTACAATGCTCAAAGGTCTGATGGAGTAAGGGCCTTCGGAGGTTTGGCTGTATGTTCACCCACCAAATTTAGATGGGTGGACATACAGCCAATTTTCAATGCCTGTCACTGCCAGGAATAACCTGGTGGTAAGGGGCAATCAAGAGTCTTCAATTCCCTGATCACCATGGGAGAAATTTGGGATTATCTTTTTGAAAATAAAAAAACTTTGTAAGTTTGTCCTGTGGCTCTGTCATGTTGATGGAGCCATCCGTCAATGCATTCACAAGAACCCCCGTGATGCACTTATATTGAAAGGCAACATAATTTATTCTCACCCGTTATCCATTCCACACCACCAATGTACCCATTACCACTTACATCACTCAGCTATTTGAAACACAACTCAGCAACACTACTCACCCATATTTTCACATCGGTACCCAGCCATGCCAAATGCAGTTGCTCATACGGTTCACACAACATCAGCCTCACAACACAATCTCATATCTCACATTATAACTCACCCACTGACCACTCTACACATGCTCCCACTTAGACACGTGCAACACTGGGACATATTTACAAGCCCCTAGCGTCATCGGAGCATCACCTTTTTTACATTCCGGTGGCACTGTGTGCCGGCCCATATTTACAAGGCCATGCAAAGCCACTTTGCGTGGCTTTACACGGCCTTGTAAATATGGCCCTCTTTCAAGCAGTATTCTGCGTTAAAGGGGCATGTCATGGGTGTTGCTTTGGGTGTTCCAATGCAACACTCATGGCTTTTTGACACTGCTCTGGATTTACAAGGATTGGTAAATCTGAGGCAGCGCCTTTCAAGGGGAGGCATTAAAGTTAATTAATGCATTCCTGCACAAAAACAATCACCTGTGCAACGCAGGCTCCCTTGCACCATTGTGCAAGGGTGCCTGTGTTGGTGCATGGTTGCTGTTTTAGCTCCGGCGCAGGGGTGAGCACAGGTGTGCGCCATATTCCTGTAAATACAGCTCCTCCCTGCATTTTTTGAATGACGCAGCTCGGTGCAGCAAAATTGCTTGCGGCACCGCGCGGTACCATTTCATTGTAAATATCCCCCACAGTCTCCTTCCACTCCATGACTCATCCACCCACATGCCTATTTTCCTCTCACTCTGGGCCTTGCTTGTGAGTCATGTGCTGCTTGGTGGTCAGCTCTACTTTGTACAGTGTAGACCTATGAGGTTTGTGGGCCCAAGAATGTAACTTTGATACCTGGGAGTCGCTCCATGCAAGATCGGCAAAATCTGAACATTTCTTTGCCTTGTGAGGACTGATGGCTGAACCTTTAAGGATGATAGTTTATCAAATTAAGGATACCTTTGCTGTCTAGCGCCAATGCCTCTTGATCTGTGTGTCTTGGAGACTTCTTAGGGACTGTCAGACTTTAGTTACAATATTGATAACATTATACTGTGCATGCATGACCATGTGTGCTATTATATGCTGTTCGCATGATTTAGAATAGCTCTATGTGTTTTGTTTGTGTATCAACCCATATTAAACAATGTACAGCCCTTACAATGTAAAATTCACTCACATCAAACATCCAGACAGACCTCTTAGCTTTGCCAGTGTTTCTTGAATATCTGATTACAAATGCACTAGTATCCTCTTGGCACACTTATGATTTACTTTACAAAACAATAATAATTATGATAAAAATAATAATAATCATAATCATGATATGATGGAACGTTATAGTCCTCGTTCTCCATCATTGCTGTTTTTCAACAAATCCATGACTACCTTGGAACTTGTTTCCAGCATGGTGTTATTGTGCCAAGGCGAGCAACCGGCAAATTAGACACTCCTATCTGCAATTACAGCAATATGTAACACACCTGCCTGGGGCTGCTTCTGTGCCAACCGAAGGTGCTATTTCTCAAAACAACATGCATGTTTGTCAGCCTAGGCACTTACGTGGCCTGGCAGTGTGGAGCGTCAGTTTTAGTGCTATACATCTATAGATTTGGGCTTTACCATTAATAACCATTGTCTCGAGGGGCTGGAAATGTGTGGGTTTGGATCAAGCCGTGATTATTTTATTTACTGTAATGTCACCTATTGGTGCCTTGCTGCGGATAATGTCTGGCTCTTCTGGGCATGCCACGCTGACTGCCGCCGCCTTCAATGAGTAGGCCTCCCCTCTCTTACCAGGTCTCACCTTTAACCCTTTCAACAGGAAACGGAAGAGAACAATTTGGAAAACTAAATGTTCATGACTTATTGTTATGTTATTAGGGTTTCCATAATACGCAGTCTGCTACCGGAAGGGCCTTATTATCCTTTGAGTGACATTTTTTTGCGGTTTTATATAACACAAACTTGGCTCAAGGGCATTAGAGTGCTTTATATAAGAACATTACGCATTTATTTGAAGCACAGTAAGGTTAAGTGATTGGGCCAGCCTAACAGGATGTTGTGCTGAGGCCAGAAAGCCTATAGCCCTAGCCACTGGCCACATCGCCGCCCTATCTCCTACCGCTTTCCACCAGGTTCCAGGGTTACCCCGAAGTTAGCGTCAGCTTTTGATCACATGTATAGGGGACTGTGCTGTGGTCGTATTCTCGGTTGCATTGCTCTGTTACACTCTTTGAGCTTTGGCGGTATGGTGGTGTTAAAGGGTTAAGGCCGGAGGATTTCACCAATTTTTTACCCATCATCTACTTTCATAGACAGGGGTGTGGCTTGACAGATGAAGATGGCGGACGCGTGAGACCTGCCCTTTCATTATCCTGCCGCATCGAGCCCAAACCCCTGCTTCTGAGGGACGGAGATCGATCACCCGACAAGGTGGGCGCCGAAACGAAAGAGAGTAGGCAAATTTAGTGCCCAACACCTTTATGCGACGTTCAGCGCTGAGAGGAGACCTGCTACAATGCAAGTCGCGCAAGAACCACACTCCACGCTGTTACTTGAAGCGTAAAAGGCCATTTTATTAGGACAAGGTTGCAATTATTTAGACTTTATTAAAACAGTACATAAATGCAATAAATATACTTTTCCCATCCCATACCGACTCATTCTTCATTCATCCTTCTCAAAACCATCTCACCTGTTTGACTCTTCCCCATTCACTCGGTGACCTCCTTCTCCCCATTCTCACCTTCACTTGCCCTGCAAGCATCCTCTGTTGAATTTCCTTCATTGCCTCCCGCGCCCCGCTATCAGTCACCCGTGTACCGTTCTCCCCCCCCCGAGGGGTGGATCCGCCCGTATGTGACTCACCACCCCTCCAAAGTACCGCAACGTCACTGCTCCGCAACCTGCCCTAAACTGGCACGCTCAGACCCAAACAACCACCCTAAGCCCTTTGCTTAAGACCTGTAGGGTGGGTGGGTGGACAAACTTTTCCTTTACCCCCGGGTGGTGCTCAGGTGTCAGGAAGAGGCCGGATCTTCCTCTCCTGACACCTTATATACCCACCCGGCTCCCGCCCCTTCCTTTACCCCTCTAATCCCACCCCCACCTTGTCCTTCCGGCCATTGCGCGAATACCCCGGGGGAAGACTGGTCTGCGACCTTTACTTCCCCCGGGGCCGCATCGCGCAAGAACCACACTCCACGCTGTTACTTGAAGCGTAAAAGGCCATTTTATTAGGACAAGGTTGCAATTATTTAGACTTTATTAAAACAGTACATAAATGCAATAAATATACTTTTCCCATCCCATACCGACTCATTCTTTATTCATCCTTCTCAAAACCATCTCACCTGTTTGACTCTTCCCCATTCACTCGGTGACCTCCTTCTCCCCATTCTCACCTTCACTTGCCCTGCAAGCATCCTCTGTTGAATTTCCTTCATTGCCTCCCGCGCCCCGCTATCAGTCACCCGTGTACCGTTCTCCCCCCCGAGGGGTGGATCCGCCTGTATGTGTCTCACCACCCATCCAAAGTACCGCCAACCAGGGAAACCCCGTAGGGCGGTTCCCTGCCCCACCCCCCCAGTTCCTGGGCACCCTTCGCCTCCCGTCAGCCGACCCTGCGGCACCCGGTGGACGACCAATCCACCACCCAAACTTGTGTCCCGTATAAATTACTATTGTTGGGACCATCGTTGGCCGCGAAAGGTGCCAAACCTACGCAGTACCACGTGTTCCCCCAGTTCCTGTGCACCTACCGCTTCCCAACTCTGTGGCAACCCAGTGGACGACCATCACCACTCTAACGGGCTTCCCGTGCAACCATTAACATTTCCGGGCCAATCCTCTTCGGAACAAATGCCACCCATCGCGGTGAACGACCGTCCACCACCCGGGCCTGCGTCCCGTGCAAACAAGTAACCTTTTCGGGCCAACCTTGTCCGTGAAAGGTGCCCCCATCGCGGTGAACGACCATCCACCACCTTTACTGGCATCCCGTGTAAACCAGTAACATTTTCGGGCCAATCCTTGTCTGTGACAGGCGCCCCCCTCGCGGTGAACGACCATCCACCACCTGTACCTGCCCCCCGAGTAACAAATAACATTTTTGTCGGGCCAATCATTGACCATGGACGGTACCCCCCTTTGCGGTGAACGACCATCCACCACCTAACCTGCGTCTCGTGTAAATAAAGAACATTTCCAGGCCAATCCTTGTCTGGAAAAAATGCCCCCTTGTTAAAGAAGACCACCTGTTTCTCCTCAAAAGTCTCCCCACCAACGGGCCATTACAGGGCAATTCAGTTTGATAGCACCCCGATCCCCTCGTCTGCACGGCACAATTCATTCACGTGCCCAAATTGCCCCACGTTCCATTTCATTGAACCATATCCCCCTCCATGCCTCATAATTGTAAAGCCAAACCTGACATATCCCAGAATACTCTTTTCACCCACATATATCCACATATCGGGGCAACCTCTTATTTCTTTTGACACGATGTCAGCCGTACTGGCCACAACTCTCCCCAATTTCATACCACTGTTCATCCCGTCATCTTACATCCCCTCCCAGTGACGTCTGTACACCGGCCAGTTCGCCACCTTTGCAGTCCAATGCCCCGGGTTAATGGCCACCCCATCCAGGCGACCGCCCTGGATCCCGATCCACTCCCAGCTCCTGTGATAGAAAAAGAAGATTAGTCCTACAAGAAATACGTACTCTGTCCCTTAGCCCTCGTTCGACCATCATTCCAAATATATCCGCAAAAAACCCTCGTCCAGTACCGATCGTCACAGAACACCTTTCTGTCCTCCCATCGTCCTCAGCCTTCAGCCTCCTCCCCCCCAGGGCCCTCCTGACACCACCACTGTGACAGCCCCCATACGTAGGGATCGTACGTCGCCTTTAAGGTAGCCCCCCACCCCAACCTTCGCATGAGACCTATAAGGACCTGCATAACTGACAGTCTACCTTCCACATTTGGAAAAACAAATTCCCACAGCCATAGGCCTTCACGCTCTTGCCACCAATCACCGCTGCCTCATGCCCTCTCCCTACTTCCCCCTGCTCTTCGACACCCGCTCTACTCTCCCCCGAAACTGCTGCCAACTCAAACACGCCAGGCGCTAGAGAGCCTGTCTCCACAGCCACCTCCCCTTTGTTTGCTGCTCCACATTGACCATAGCATCCCGTCTCCAGTGTTTCTCACAACCCTACTCCCAGTTCCACTAACCCTTGAAGTATAACCGATTGTCAATGTCTTTACGACACTACCACTGTGTGCCGGCTCCCTGTGTCATAACTTCTCAACCTTCCCCGCACATACCCTAACTCACACGCCTCCCATATCCCGCAGTGCACCCCGCCTAAAAACCCCTCATTCCGGTACAGCAAAGCTGCACCGGCCATGCCTGGACGTCTGCAGTCTGTCTCACTGGTACCTCCTCCCCGCGTACCCTTCGCGTAGCTCTCCCCGACCCTTTATTCGCTGCCATAGGCCTCCCCTTCCATGCCGTACCTGGCTCGAATATCCCCCCACCCTCAGAGAAACTGCGGCACGCAGCCACAACCCCCCCTTTTCAACGTTACCTGTTACTACCCATGAGGCCACCCTGGACCCAACTGTAGCTTACGGCACCAAGCCCCCGCACCTGCTGAGCTCCCTCCAGCAAGGGCCCGTCCCCCCCCGGAGCGTAAGTTCCCCGTCCGACGCCCCTCTTGGCCTCAGTGGCTGCGACGCCCTGTACTCTGTACAAGCCCCCACAAGGCTCTTACTGCTCTTTTGCACGTCCTCGCGTATATCGCCGTCCCCTTCGCGCTGCAACAATGCTTGCGCCCAGGTAGCCCCGGAGCTCTGCGCAACCCCAACTCCCAACAAGTGAGCACAGCCATCCATCAAGCCCGCCCCGTGCAAATGGTAAGCCTTGACGCAAAGCCTTCTTGCCGTGCAACCCTTTTTCCGTCATCAGCATATTCGTCACTTCCGTCAGCTGTCCTCGTCCCCGAGACACCCCCCCCCCCGGGTTAAGTGAACACGACCACGTTCCCCCCTAAAGGGGGCTGCACATACATGACGGCAATGTCTCTCAGTGACCCAGTTCTCCATACTCTGCCAGCCCCTGTCGTAGTCAGCCTACGTCAGCTCGCCTGCCTCTCTAGACCCTCGTAGATTCGACAGTCCATACCTGACCCCCCTCCATATGACCTCCTACGTCTGCGCCGCTGTCCCGGCTTCTTCTTGTGAGACATCGAGCGCCACGGACCCATGGCCTCCAGCTAACCGGGAAGGACCTCCTGGCCCGACATCACCCCCCCCCCCCCCCAGGCCACCCCCGTTTTGCCATGGTGGCCCAGTTTGCCCCCAACGGGTGTATGACTCCCCTTCACCCGCACCCTCCTGCGGAACGCCATTAGTTATCCGGCACCGGCGCCGTCGGTCTCCCTTGTCCACGCAGGGACCTGCCTGTTACATAACATCTCAATGAACCTGCACCCCCCCCCGATCAGACGTCTCTGCCCCTTCTCCACTACGTAAGGGAACCCATCGTCATGCCGCCAAAGGCGCTAGCACGCCCCAGCTGCGGGTAGAGTCTGTAAATTGCGTTGACGCGCTGTTTCTGAAACCAATGACGCTCGTGTGCCAAATGGCACCCCCGGCCCCATATGTCACTCTCCTCCCATATAACAGCTAATGATCAGCGACCCATTGATTACTCTCTTTTGTCCCCTGGGCACCACAATGTCCGTTTGGACCCATGCCTCCGCCCCATCCCTCACAGCCCTTACATACCCCAGCCGGAACTCTATCGTTCGCCCAACGTCCCCCGTCCCAAGGCCTCCGCCTTAGATCTGTACCTGAGTGTCCGTCCGGGACCTCCTCCTCCCGACTGGGAGTTGCTGTTCCCCCACTTTCTTTCGTGCGCAGCTCTGACTGTGGCCGCCTTTGACTCCTGCAACAAACAACGAGAAGAGTCTGGTTACCTGAACTCCCCCCCCACCCCCCTTCACTACCCCCTTCAGCATCATCCCCTTGTGCACTTCAACGTCCAGTCAACACTCTCATCCCTGTCGCACACCTGCGCATTCCTCCAACTTCGTCCCCCAACATCCACGCCATCTTCAACAACTGAATTCATAACTTGTGTAATATGCATAACGCTGCAATGTGCGCTGCGCGATCCCTCGTCAGAGGGAAGGCCGCCGCGGACCCCCCTACTGCTTCCGGCCAGCGTCTCGAGGCCGTTGTGCGCCTCGCTGGCGGTGCCCCCCTTTTGCCGGCCTCAATCGCCGGTCCTGGTTCCCCACCCCCCCAACAGGTCGCACCAACCTGGTGGGTCCCAGGCACCACCGGGCCTCGTGCCGTGCTGGCAGTCCCTCAACCCTAGTCGGAAAGACCGACGAGCAGCTGAAAACCCCCCGGGGCCCCCTCCCCCAGAATTACTGCGCCGGCCGAAAGAGCAGGGGGCCACACCCCCTCCCCCCAGGGAAACCGCCGCCTGCCCCTCCCCCGCCGCAGCACCCCCCCCCCCACCTGCCCGAGCTGCAGCCCCTGTGCATGGCACTACCCCCTCCCAGCTGGACCCCCCAACCAGAGAAACAAAGGGGGGAGGCTGCTGCCCCTCCTCTGCCAACACCCGGAGCTCACCCCTCGCCCCACGAAACCCCCCCCCGGGACTGCCCCCCCCTCGTAGTGCGTGTCCGCATGTGAGGGGACCCCACATTCCTGCAATGACGGGGTAGGCCCCTTTTCGTGGCTCCTGGCCAAGTTCCCATGTAAAAAACCTCCCCCAGCCCGTCGTGGCCTGCACCCCCAATGCAGCTGCCCTTGTCCCCGCATCCAGAAAGCACACTGTGGGCCACCCACAAAGATTCCCTTCTCTAAAGCGCTCTCACACCTTCGGGTAATGTTCGCGCTATATAAAATTGCATTAAAGCAAAACCCAGGACTGGAAACTGCGGCACACCCTGTCGCCCGGCCCTCCCCCCTCGACGCCTCTCCACTCCAGGCCCGCTGATGCGCGCGAAGATCTCCCGTCCCCCCTCCCCCCTCCAAGGCTCGCTGAGGTGCGCAAAGGCCTCCCCCCCCCCAAGGCTCGCTGAGGTGCGCGATGGCCCCCCTCCCATGCGCTCTTAGCAGGCACGCGTCAGCGGGCAGACGCGCAACAGGCCCTGCCGCCCGCTCCCTGTTCTCCAGTGAAAGCCGCCCCCTACCTGGTGCGATCCTCATACACGGTGGTGGCTCCTGCGGACACGCCACCACCGTACCGGCCGCTCCCGCCGGCGCCATCATGAACGGGCAGGCCAGCCCGTCCGCATGTCCGCCGCCAAACATCAACGAGGACGACCACCCGGCCAAACACACGGTTCGGCGCGGACTGTCTCCGCGTCGCACGACTCCAATGTGGCTGAAAAACGGTGAGTGACCCTCCCTAACACTGCCCTGCACTACGAAAAAACCCCCGCCGATCGACCAATCAGCTAGGCGCCTAACTATCTCGTACAAACTTTTCCTTTACCCCCCGGTGGTGCTCAGGTGTCAGGAAGAGGCCGGATCTTCCTCTCCTGACACCTTATATACCCACCCGGCTCCCGCCCCTTCCTTTACCCCTCTAATCCCACCCCCACCTTGTCCTTCCGGCCATTGCGCGAATACCCCGGGGGAAGACTGGTCTGCGACCTTTACTTCCCCCGGGGGCCGCAATGGAGGAGTGAGCCGGTGATCGAGGGAGGCCCCTGGATCGGCGTCCGGACTGAAGGCATGGGAGCACAGCCCTGCCCGCTATACCGTGAGGCGAGACGGGCCTGAGAACACCGAAACAAGGAGAAATTGCTGCTGCAATGAGGAGAGGCCCTGCTGTGGCCCGGGACGGAGTGCGGCGAACAACCGGCGGACCAGAAGCAGAAGATAGAGCACAGTCACACGCAGCTCATGAAATACAGGTAGGAGCGGTCTCTCACCTTCATTTGGTGAAGAGTACCGCACCCCTGTGATTTCGTATCCTGGGACTACAACAGAAGCGAGGGGGCCTGGCCTGACACTGCACAGACTGGCTCACAGAAAACTGCAAAACATAGCCCGTGCAGTGGCGGCCCTGACGATTCAATAGAGGGGTCACCGCAAGAGGAGTGGAGAGTTCTCCCTGAGAGGAGGGAAGACTCGGGCCCTGTGACTGGCTTGCAGTCTTGCACAGCTGTGAAAAGGCCCAAGGGGTTATGTCCAGTTACAGCTCCTATGACTCGCGGGTGGAGGGATGTGGGGGGGTCGCAAAGGGGTTCACGCGGGGGGGGGGTAAAAAAAAAAAAATGTACCTTACCTGGTCCCGCACCGCCTCCGCTCCTGGGTGGTTCCCACTGTTTCCTGCTGCTTCAGGAGAACAGGAACTAAGCCAATCACAACGCTGCAATGGCCAGAGGGCCGACCAAACAGACAGGGCCCGTAACATTGGGCAAGCCACTCCTCCCCGACCCGCCCAACCAGGCATACCGTTCTGCTTTCACGCAGCACGAGAAGCAGAAACAGAAAATGGTATTTAAAATACCATTTTATGTTTGTGCATCTCGCACTGCGAGAAAGCAGTGGGACGATGCTCCTCCGCCCTAATGGAGGAGCTGCCCCTGGTTCTGTCCCTAATTCTACAGCCGCATCTGCATAAATAGTGGTTGCATTGATGACCACGGGCCGTCAGGAGATAGTTCCATGGAAAGGTGTGCACCCTGGGTCAGCACTGTATTGCTAGCAGGAGACATCGAGTGATAACACACATTGGGAGAGGGAGAATTGTAGGGGTGCTTATTTGATTATGAGGAGCTACCCCTTTGACAAAGTTTACACTCTGTAGGACAAAGTTTACACTCTGTAGGACCAGCACACTGCTGCTGGCGCACTGTAAGAGGAGTGGAGAAAGAGAGACACTAGACTGGTCGCCTATGGACTATCTTTGTGGAAATCTTTGGCTGTTGGTGATATCCTACTGCGCCCGGTGTGCAGCATTGCCCGGTTAAGCAATGGGGTCTACCATAGGAGTCTTTTGGAGACCCCAGCAACAGACCCCTCTTGTGATAATAGTAGACTACACCACCGGAAGAAATGGGCAAGACCAGGGCTCGGCCATAAGAAGCACCTCCCGACCAGGAGCTGCCTCCAAAAACACAGCGGCAGGAACCGGGACCCTCGGGGGACCATGTGCAGTTACAACTGACTAAAATACTTGAGGCCATTGCAGACACCAAAGCCACCTTACACCAGGATATCAGCACAGTGTCTGTGGGACTAGGGCTGCTCAGAGCAGAACATCATAAACTTGCAGAACGAGTTAAGATAGCGGAGGCTTCACTGGCTGACCTCCATCCTACATAAAAAACAACAACCCTCCTGATTGCGGACCTTGCGGATAGGGTCCGCGTCCTTGAACACAGAGCGGAAGACGCGGAGGTGAGCAATAGACATAACAATATGCAGGTGGTTGGTCTGCCTGAGGGGGTGGAGAATACGGACATGATTGCTTACTTAGAACACTGGCTTCAGACAGAAGTGGCCCTGGAGGGTCTCTCCGCTTCTATACTCTGGAGCGCGCCCACAGAGTGCCAGGCCGCCCACCGGTGCCGGGCGCTCTCCACGCCCAGTCGTGGTGAAGTTACTCCATTACCAGGACAAAGACACACTACTACACAAAGCTAGAACTGCAGGTCCCTTCACGGTTAATAACAGTAAGGTCTCATTATTCCCGGATTACACGATGGAGGTGCAACGAAAGAGGACCTCATTCTTTGAGGTCAAGAGGGCCCTGAGGGAAGAAGGCCTACAGTACTCTCTGATGTTCCAGGCCAGACTCTGAATCCTGGTGGATGGGAAGGTTCATTTTTGCAATGATCCAGCGGCAGCCTGGGAGTGGCTTGAAATATAAATGGCCGAAATGCAGCCTGCAGATGAACGAGCAGTGTCCACACAAATAGCATTAAAGAGAAAGAAGCCCCGCAGACGGCCCCGGAGGGGCCCAACAAGGAAACCTAGCCCATCACAAACAGAGACGGAGAGAGCCGCTGCCCTCCAGGCAGTGGTGACGATTCTGAAAGGGTTGGGGAGCATGTCAGAAGCTTATTCTCCATCCGTGAAGGAGATGGGGGGAATCTGAATCTGAGTCCTCTTGAGCGGACATCGCCCAGATCCCAGATGTAACTCCAGGAACAGCGGATGATATAATTTGAGGAGAGGTTAATAGGAGAACTATGGCACCCACCTTGTGTCACACATTATCCAGATTTTGAACTGGGCGTACATTCTTGGGCATTTGTTGTGGAGTTGGGCTGGCACAACTGTAACATGAAACGGCTGCCTTTAAACCGTAGCCTGCCCCCTATTGGAAGGCTGACACTCTATCTAGTTTGGGTCTTCTAATTCAACATTATGGTTCATTCATGGTTTGGGTGGCTGGCCATTGCTAGGTTGCACTTGGGAGGGGGAGTTTATATTCCGGGACGTTATACATTCAATTTCATAACTGTTTGTTTTCTATGCATGGGTGGACTTGCATTGCTTAACTCGTGGGGGAGGGGAGAGGTGAAGGATAATTCGATAATGAACGACCGACTATGGCTACACCACACCAGACTACACATTAAAATTTATGACATGGAACATCAGAGGGATGGGGTCTGCAACCAAGTGGCATAATGTCCATAGATACTTACGTAAATGGGGAGTGCAAATAGCCATGTTGCAGGAAACACATCTTATTCAGGGAGAATTGGAGAAGTTGCACAGTAGATGGAGGGGACAAATATTTGCTACCTCCTTTTCAGCATATGCCAGAGGGGTGTTGATATTGGTGAGGGCAGGAGTTCCATTTGAACCTCAGCCCACACTCATTGATAAGGAAGGCCGGTATGTTCTGGTTAGCGGGAAGCTGTGGGGATGGGAGATTACCCTCGGAAGTGTGAACATCCCTAATCAAGATCAAGTCCCCTTCCTACATGGGCTCTCGGCTCCACGGGCCGACTTAGCTGTGAGAGATAAACTTTTTAGGGAATATTTTAATAGTGTGTCTGATGTTTTCTTGGATCGTTTGTCGCCCCCACTGCCAGGGGCTCCAGCATACCGTAGCGCAATAGGGATGCAAGATTGGATGACACACTGGGGGATGGAAGATATTTGGAGGACACAACACGCTAACGTAAGAGATTATTCCTTTTATTTACCCATGCACCACCTACACACACGCTTAGATGCCTTTCTGTGCTCGCACGCCCTTGGGACTGTCATTCCTCACACTGAATATTTAGGGCGCACACTCTCGGATCACTGTCCGTTGCTGCTCGAGTTTAGGCCATTAAGGAACCGCCCTTTGATCCCCCTATGGTGACTTAATCCTCTGGCCTTGGAGGATGTCTGCTTTAAGAAAACCTTAAAGTCCACTATAGATAATTATTTTTCAGATAACACACAGACAGCGTCCATGAGACAGGTGGAGTGGGAGGCATTTAAAGCAGTGATTCGTAGACACTGCCTAGGACAATCGATAGGGGCCCAGAGAGAGCTACATTTGGAACTGTAGTCACTAGAGGATTGGCTGCATCAACTGCGTAATGTGCAGGCAACAGAGTCTGAGGATCCTGAAGGCCTGAGAGAGGCGTGAACACATTACACCGAGGCCTTAGAATGGCTGCTGTGCCATGATTACAGGGGGCACCTCACGAAGGTGCAAGAGGAGGAAGGGAGACTGGGTCGAATGTTGGCGTGGCTGATCCGGCTGGAATCCCGAGGGTCTCCGATCATGCAGGTGAGGGGTAGGAACGACGAAACGCTTTTTGATCCTGAGGTAATTAACGCTCTGTTTTACGAGTATTACAAGGGCTTGTACTGTGCACCACCCCCGATCACATTGCAGAGCCAAGCCGAGTTTCTGGGTGAATTACAGCTCAGGAAATTAGATCCCCAGGATAGAGAGGCGTTGGCCGGTCCGGTGACAGAGCAGGAAGCCCGAGTTGCCATTAAAAGCATGGCAATTGGGAAGACCACGGGCCCAGACGGCCTCCAAGCTGAATCCTACTCTGCGTATGCCCCAATACTGGCTCCCAGACTGGTAGTCCTCTATGTGGAATCCTAACGGTTGGGGCGGCTTCCAGACTCGCTATGCGACGCAGTTGTGATCTCTCTCCCCAAGACCGCGGCCAAAAGAGGTAACACGACAGACTTTCGCCTACTCTCCATGTTAAACATGGATTTTAAACTCCTTAGTAAAATCATTGCTCCCACATATGTTTGCCTTAATCCACCCGATCAGATTGGGTTTATACCATCCAGGAATATGTCCCTCAATTTGCGGAGACTATACTCAGTCTTATTTCACCCAGAAACCCAAGCCATCTCGCAAGCGGCTCTCTTGTCAATTGATTTGGAAATGGCCTTTGACACAACATGGTGGGATTATCTGTTTGGAACTATGCGACAGATGATATTTGGGGAAAATTGGCTGAAGTGGATGAAGCTATTGTATGAAGGCCCCACAGCGTGAGTTTGAACGGGTAAGATTGTGTCCCAGCAATATGCAGTTTTTCGGGTTACCAGCCAGGGATGCCCCTTATCACCGCTTCTGTTCACTCTAGCGATTGAGCCACTAGGAATTCTGTTCAGGACGAACGGGGAGGGTATGGGAATACCTCTACGACAGCGAAAACACATCTCCTTATACGTGGATGATCTTCTGACCTACCTGGCTGATGTAGCGACAGGCATCACTACAGCCCTTGAGCTTTTGGGGAAATTTGAAAGTGTATCAGGCCTAAAAGTTAATAGGGGTAAGACCTATTTGTTCCCTGTGTGCCCCTCGCTCCCCCGCCCCCTGGAACTCCCGACGGAGCTTAATTGGGTGCAGTCCACCTTTAGATACCTAGGGATCTATATCTACCACAACCTCGAGGATATCCAAGAGGGTAACCTAGGGAGGGCTCTCCGATCCCTTTGATCTTGTGTTCCCATCTGGTGCTCCTTACATCTACCTATCATGGCCCGAGTCTCCCTATACAAAATGGTTATGGTCCTGCGCTTATTATATTATTTTATCAACCTCCCGATCCCAGTACCGGCCGGTTGGTTTCGCGAACTAGACTCCTTATTGAGAGACCTTATCTGGGACACGGGAAGACAGAGAGTGTCCTTGACAGCCTTACAATGACCCATGAGGGAGGGTGACCTTGGGGTGCCACACTTTGAGTTATAGTTTTTAGCCTCCAAACTTCAGTAGGTTGCACAATGATTGGAAGGGATGAGACTGGAAGACATAGATTGGATGGAGGGGAGGGCGGGTTCCTCATGCTTGTTAGCCAAACTGCTTAATCCAGCGGTGGATAACCCACGACGATCACCACTCCTGACCACGGCTCTCAGATGTTGGAGGCGAGGGGGATCCAAGACGGTGAGCACCCCCCTGTACTCTCCGCTCCTGCCTCTGATTGGATTGCCACATGGGGACCCGATCTCTATCTTTACAACTGAACAACTGTCAGCCTGGACTGGGGCGGGACTAGACACAGTGGGAGATCTTTATCACCAAAATACTCTTGCCCCTTCTGCTGACTTAGTAAAGGGTGCTGGTCTCCCTTCTGGCCAATCCCTACAATTCGAAGCCCTAACACGGACATTTAAGGAATTGTGGGGGGGTGGTAGGAAGGAACCGGAAACAAACCCAGTGCTGCATTCCCTGTTGACCTTGGGATCCGCAGGCCATTTGGTGAAATGGTTATATTGCTCCTTGCCCAAGGCAACCCGTAATCCTTTGACAAGATTGCGTTACCGCTGGGAGATGGTGCTGGAAAGAGAGTTCTCGGATCCAGAATGGAATAGGGTCCTTGCTTACCCCAAAATAGTTTCTCATAACACGAGCTTGAAATATACACTGTTCAATTACTTGCATATGACCTATATGACACCCCATAGACCCATTTTATTTCTCCGTGCCTTCCAAAAATGTATTTGTCTATGTGTAATGTAACTGGTGCTCGTGTAAAGCACTCCACTACCTTCGGGTCGAGTTTGCACTATATAAAACTGCAACAACAAAAAAAAAGTTGGAGCTTCATTGTGCCCGTGTGTTAGCACATGATCAAATCTTAGCCGTGCATGTGTCCCAACATGCGTATTTTCACAACCAGCGTGACTCTTACCTTCACTGTGGGCCGCAGACTGTTACTGGGTGCTTTCCAGTCTCCTCTGAGCATTACTGAAGGGAGACAATATATTTTCTAGCCGACTGTTCTGTCAGAGTACGAATTCCTTATTCTGCTTCCCAATTGTTCTAGCTCATACCACTTTCTTCCACCACTCTACACTTCCTGCCTCTTTATATTACTTATGCCGAATCTGATTCATCACTTTTTCCCTTCCTACCTGTTTTAATTTCTTTCACTTTTCTATATTTCTCCTTTTTCTAAATTGCTCTCGCTTTTTCTCAAACGTCTTTGATGCAAAAACTCCCAGAACACCAAAAGTGAGGAGCCAGTGCTTGCCATCTGCTACCAGCAGTGTCCCTCAGCTGTCATTAACCATGCGTGCTTTCTTCATGGTGGCCTCACAGAGGAAATAGTACAGGAGGGCCGGCCTGTGTAACCCCATTTTAGATTCTACTACTCAGTCCAAGAGTGATGATGTACAAGTGCTTGCTGCATGGGTAAAGTTGTTTACCCTTCTCCACTGCCTCCTTTCTGGTCCTTGCTATTTCTCCATGCCATCAGGCTGTTTCTCATCCATTCCATTGCTCGACTCCTTGTAGATCTTACTTCCTCCTTCTCCCGTTGTTTGGCCCTCCTTTGCAGCATGGTGACTGGAACACACATTGACGTCTCCTGACATAACCACATGCCGTACTAGCAAAGCATGCTAGACAACAAAACAACTGGAACTCACCCTACCTTATTCTGACATAGACCCAAGCTACTTCTACCCCCGTGAACTTCAACAGAATCTAGGCACAGAGCACTGCTCGCCGCTATAGGAAGACACACCACAGTTTGCCTTTAAATTCCCATGGCCAACTGAGATAGGGAGGACATCAGGCAAGGAAGAGCTGAGCACATGGGGGCTGGGGTCAACAAGCTACTGGAACATCACGGGAACTCGCATATGAATATACTTTGGACTGTAGGATTGACATACAGCTTCATACTAATGGTGAGCCCATATTTAGAATCAGATTCCTCAAGTCCTGTGTGGTTGGAAGGGTATTTGGGTGTAGTTTGTCCTCAAAGGAGGAGTCAAGAGATCTGTGTGAAGACCAAAGATGCAGTTCTAGAATGAAGCAGTGAACAGGAAGCTCAGCCTAAGCATTATATCTTGTAGAGCAGTTTGATAATAGAAGCAATTGTGCATGCTAGTACCTTTGGCACCGGGGATCTCCTTTCTCGCTGTTGAGGTGATGATGACATCAATGCTGCCATGCTCTCGTGGTAACCAGGTTTCTATGAGGCCACTGGGTTCTATGGTACTTGGTGGCAGTTGGTAGAGAGCAGGAGAGGGGGATTCCCTCGCAATGCTGCTTGCTCAATAAATCTCCTCAAATTACACAGTCTTAGATCCTGTGTTACTTAAATTTGGCAACAAGCAACTTTTCTAGGTCAAGCCAGCGGCGTGGGATTCAACCCACCAAAGAAGAGTGTGGCACATCTAGCGGTGTGAAGTACATCTTTGCCCCGCTGCGTACAGCTGTTGGTCTGCTAGATTAATTAGCATTTCATCTGTTTTGACTGAGTTAACTTATTTATACTAGGGCACTATTGTTATGGTTTGCCAACTTAATTAAACTAGTGGCACTGCCATTTACGCTAGAGTAGCGCGTAACATAGCCGGGCAGCGAGTGAGAAGAGGATGTGGCTAACAACCAGAGCTGACGACTTTGGAGCTGGGGAACTATGGTCGACGAGTCTTGGCATCGGCTCAACATCCTGTGGTTCTCGACAATTCGTTTTATTTCTCCGTGCCTACCAAAAATTCATGTGTCCTTGTGCAATGTAACTGGTGCTCGTGTAAAGCACTCCACTACCTTTGGGTCTAATTCGCGCTTTATTGTGCTCATGTGTTAGCGCATGATCAAATCTCAGCCGTGCATGTGTCCCAACATGCGTATTTTCACAACCAGCGTGACTCTTACATTCACTGTAGGCCACAGACGGTTACTGGGTGCTTTCCAGTCTCCTCTGAGCGAGCTACTCAAGGAAGACAATATATTTTCTAGCAGACTGTTCTGGCAGAGTACGCATTCCCTATTCTGCTTACCAATTGTTGTAGTCAGACCTTCTCTTTTCAATCTAGAAAAACAAAGGAAGAACTATTTTTATGTAAACAATATAGAAAGGGGATTCCCGGAAGAAGAATGTGTTTGCTGTGATTTGCTGTTTCTTAATTGCTGTGCTCACACCTCTGCCTGGCTGTCTGTAATATAAAGAAAGGACTAATTTTATTCAAACAAAATAGAAGGGGACTTTTGGAAGGAAATTGTGTACCCTGCGGTTTAATAAATCTTAAAACTGTTGTGGAAGGTGTCATGTTTTCTTCTTAAGTACCCCACAATATGGAGAAATAGCATGTATAACATCAGTCTTTACAATCTGTTGGACCTCGTCCTATGTTTTCAGCACAAGCTGGCCCACCCCCAATTCAATGGGAAGAATCGATTGACAATTTTGAGAATTTGAGGCTTTTGATTGATTGAATTTCAGAGTTTCGAGGAAAACAGTGCTTCTAATTAATACTTTAGGAAAAGAAGGTCAACATGTTTTCATGTTTTTACCAACCGCAACAGTGTCAGACAGTGCTCAAGTTGGTGAGATTTATATAGAGGCCAAGAAATGGCTATAAATATATTTTTGAAAGCAAGTAAATATAATAATGTAGATACATACAATTTACAAACAAACCCAGAAGAGTTGTGAAACAATAGAACAATTTGTCACCAGATTTCAAGAGTTAGCCATCAAATATGAATTTGGGAACATGATGGACCAGAGGATCAGAGATCAATAATTGGACAATGCAGAAATAAAAAAATGCAAAAAGTTGTGGGCTGCTCAACATCCTATCCTGAAGGAAGCAACTGATATTGCAAAGAAGTAGAAGAATCACTCTTGCATGAGAATGCAACAAATTGATACAAGGAAAGTAAATGTTCAAGTTGAAGTAAATGTTGCAGAAAGAAAAGAGAACATAGCAAAAACCCTCAAACGTCAAGAAGAAAAGAACTAGCCAGAGAAAATGAAAGAAAGATAGTGTACATTTTTTTAGCAAAACTGGCACATAAAGGATGCTATAGGTGGGATAACAAATGGCATACTACTGACTTCAAAGGATGTTTTCACAAGCAACAACAGGTAGTGGGAATTAAAAAGGCAGAAGAGTACCCACTTTTCATGAAAAACAAAACGCAACTCTTCCCAACCCAACCATTCAATTAGCCATCAAGAATTATTACTTAATCAATGCAACAATATATGTATTGCAAATTTATTCATAGATACAGCACCAATCAATTCCTAAATCAAACATTATGATGTTTCTTGAAACACAAAATATACTTAAGCAAAACCACTTTGAATGGTTGGGCTGGGAAAAGTTGTGTTTTGGTTACCAAAGGATGTTTTGCAAGGGACAAGGAGTGTGGATGATGTGACATGAAAAGAGATATAGCAAAAGTGTGCAGAGATGGGTCCAGATCGTAATTGGCTTGTGTAGAGGAAGAAGGTGAAGTCCCAGAAAGAGTATTGTGCATCAAAAACAACATAGATGTGACAAAGAACTGGTCAAAGGTAAAGTTTTTAGAGAATGGAGGTAAGCGAAAAGACTCAGAATTTGACTCTGCGAAATTCCATGGAATTTGTCTCCGTGATATTCAGCGGAGTTACATAAAAACTCTGCAAGATTCCACGGAGATCTGCCAACCGCCATAAGATAGGCACGTCTTGCTGCTTGCTGTGTGATTTAGTGCCGGTAGCGCATTTCGCTCTATAAAATCAGTGCGTACGGCACCACGCAGTGTCACGACTCACTCCCTGTGCTCTTGTGCCCACCACCAGGGGGCTGAATTGTAGGACTCTCCAGTGTTCTAATAGGCTTCCGGACCTTCCCCTGCATGCATATCTTGACTTCCAGCCATTTGGACGCTATTTGCCATCCATTCCCAATCCATGACGGGATTTATGGAAGCCAGTCTGCTCATGCTTGAAACTCCATTACCTATAGTCCCCTATCCACTGCTCCCTCTCCACCCCTGCAGGCCAAGGATGGGTGGAGGAATTCAACACACCTGTGGCTGGCAGCTGCTAGCCTGCTCAAACCTGAGGCATGTGATTACTGTGAGCTCTTTTAAGCCCCGGCTCCCTTAAGTCCAGGGTTGGTCATTGTACCTGTGCTCCTATGAGACCGATCCTTGTTTCTTGAGCTTTTACTATCGTTGTTTCAAGAGTTCCTGAGATATAGTGATTCCTTGATTCCTGAGCTATAGCTATCCTTGTTACTGAACTAGCAGGGTTACCTTGATTCCTGTTCCTGAGCTGTAGCTATCTTTGTTCCTGAATTAGCACTGCCTTTAGTGCTACCTGGATATCTTGATTCCTGAGCCTTAGCTATTCCTTGTTACTGACCTTGCACTGCCTCCAGTGCTAACTTGACTCCTGAGCCTTAGCTATTCCTTGTTTCCTTGATTCCTGAACCACTACTATTTAGTGCACCCTTGAAGCCACTCTCCTATAGTTCCCTTTCCTAATCCCTGCTTTTCCTCCCATTACCTTTGTTGCAGTTCCTAGTTTGTGTCTTCCTATTCCTACTGTCTTGCTTCTAGCTTCCTTTAATGTTTGTTACCTACTTTCTGCCAAGTGTGCCCTTTCTTTTCCCTTCTCTCCTGCACCTTCATTCCTTGATTTCTGAGCTGTAGATAAATCCTTGTTCCTTGAACTATCACTGCCTTCAGTGCTACCTTGTTTCCTGAACCAGTACTATTTAGTGCAGCCTTGAAGTCTCTTTCCTTCTGTATTTCCTTTTTTCCAGTCCATGCCTTTTTTTCTATTTTCCTTTGTTCCAGTTTCTACCTTGCTGTCTTCCTGTTCCTGCAGTCTTAGCTTCCAGTATCCTTGTGGGTTCTGACCCTTACCTGTAGCCAAGTGTGCCGTTTTTTCCCTTCTTTCCTGTTAAGCACTCCTGTTTGCTAGCTCCTTGTCTATTGTGACTGTGTATTTAGTTCTACACCCTTGTTGTAACTGCCTTGCTTGTTCCTGTTTGATAGCTAGGATCCGTGGGCACAGTTGACAACCTAGGTGGTGTTTCTTGTTTGTATTGTCTTTGAGTTACATTTATAACATCACCATAGGTATCAGCTCCACAGACCCTGCCTTTGCATGTCCATCCTAAATGTGGGTATTTGCAGTCAGTATCTGTAACAGCAATTGTGGATGAGTCTTACTGTGTGGAGCTCCAGAGTTATTTACCCCACATTCCCTCTATTGTTAATGTTATATATATATATACACACATGTGTCAAGTGTGACCGAAACATGTTAGGACTGCCGTGCTTTAATAAATCAAAGATCGTAATCGTTGTGGAGTGCGGCTATTTGTCTTCTAAGGGGGAGAGTTGTTTGATATATACACACACATATATATATATATATATATATATATATATATATATATATATATATATACATATATGTGTATATATATAGATCTATGTATATATATATATAGATATGCTTATCTATATATATATATATATATATATATATATATATATATATATATATATATATATTCGTTCACAGGTTCTACCAAAATTTCCGAACTCAGGTCGGGTGCGGGGGTGGACCCACGACTATATCGTTCATAGTTCCCAAAGGGGCAGTGATGGAGCACTCACGGAGCCATTGAATTCATTTTATTGCAAGTTGGACGTGTTTCGGCGTTCTGCCTTTTAGTAAAGTACAAGAAAGGACTACCATCGTCTTGATTTCAATTTCATTTCTCTGGCAGCCATGCCTTAATGGTTACATTCTACATAATCCTAGATATTAATATCATAGTTTTTGCCATTCAGTTTGTGCAGTCTTATCTGGCAAACAATCAACCTCACATAGGCACAATACATGCGATGGTACATCTTATTCAATTGCCATGGGCATGGCTCGCAGCATGTCTGGTTCTTTTTCCTTTGCGTCATTCTTAATGTGTCACTTTCTCGTAGAGCTGCGTTATTGACAGAGTCTATAAAATCATTAAAAGCCCCTTGCCACAGCCAAAATGCCCAAATTCATGTAGCTATCACCCATACGAGTCGGGTAAATACCTGTTTATCCTGTAATTTGTATAATTAATTTATGGTTTTATAGACTCTGTGCAACAATAACGCAGCTCTACGAGAAAGTGACACATTAAGAATGACGCAGGCCCTTACTATAGTCTAGCTTAGATAGTACCAGGGTGGTGATAACTGTTTTTTGGTGTTTGTAGGAATGTAGGGAAGAATTTTCTCAATCATCCTGAGGGTGTGAACAGATGAGGAAACTACAGCCGACACCTGAGCGCCATAGTTCAGCTTGATATCAATGAGTTTGCCCACGCCTTTAGCCTTAGGCACTGGGGTAGGGGGAAGACCTAACTCAGCTGGCCACCAGCAGGGGGCCAGGCGAGAGAAAGATCTTAAGGTGATGACATCACAGCTGTTGTCATGATAACTAGGTCTCTATGAGGTCACTGGTTTCTTTGGTACTTGGTGGCAGTTGATGGAGTGCAGGTGAGGAAGCTTTTGTTGAGTTACTGGTTGCTGAATAAATCTCCACAAACTATATGTTGCTGGATCCTGTGCTACTGCACTTATCTCACACTTTCTTTCGGTGATGTGGTTATGATGATTCTCCAACCTGCCAATTTTAACCCAGCTCCACAGAGACATGGGCAAGCAGAGCGTAGGTGCATGCTGCTGACAGGGTGAGTGGGGCAGAACTCATAAAGTCCTTATTGCCCTCCACCTCCAAGACGTGTGTGTGTTGACTTTGGGTGCTTTGGTGCTGACCTATGGGTTGGTCCCCAATGGGATCCACTGCACAAAGGCACCCTTGGATGTTGAACGGAGCAGTACACACCTAAAGAAAGCAACTCATTAGCTTGTCTCCACAGGCACTGGCCCTTTCTAGGGAAATAAAGGCGATTAAAAGGTCCTTCCAATCATATGACGTGTGGTGGTACCCCCAAGCCTCAAAGCATTGCTGCTATGCGGGAAAAAACACTATACACAATTGGCTGTTTTCAAGTCCACTATCTCTGGCTCCGGTATATCAACCAATTGGTGATTTCTTAGGAAGCTACGGTAAGTAAAAAATATAATTTAAAATGTATATTGTGTGGGTGTATGTGAGTACGGGCATATGTGTGAAACAGAGTCAGATTGTACGTATTTGTGAGTATGTGTGAGTGAAAGTGAGTGACAAAGAGAATGAGTGAAAATGAGTGAGTGACAGTGAGTGAATCAGAGTGAAAATGAGTGTGTGAAAGTAAGAGTGATTGCAAGTGAGTGACACTGACTGTGTCTGATAGAGTGTGGGGAACTGTGCCTGAGAATGGGTGTGTGAGAGTGAGTGGCAGAGAGCAGTTTAACTGTGAGTGAGAATGAGTGAGTCAGAGTGAGAATAAGCGAGTGGGTGTAAGAGTTAGTGCAAGTGAGTAAGTAAGTATGAGTGACTGTAAGAGAGAGCAAGTGAGAATGATGGAGTGAGAATAAAAGTGAGTGTGAATGAATGAGAATGAAGGAGTGAGAGAGTGAAAAGGAATGAGTAGGTGTGAATGTATAAATGCAAGTGAGTGTAAAGGATTGTGAGTTAGTGAGAATGGGGTTTGATGCTTACAAGTCTGCACCCGTGGAAAAATACCAGCACTAGCATACTGGAGGCAATACTTATCATAACAGGCATCTGCAACCCAATACAAGCACTGGCAAACTAGAGGTAATAGCTGGCATTTGAACACCCATAGATACCCATGATACTTGGATGTAATCAAGAGCAAAATTCTTGTACCTTCCTTATGTATGTCATTTTTAACAAAAGTGGACACACCACCCATGACAAAAATGGCAGCACCCATTACAAAATCCTGGCTCCCGGTCTGAGTACAGTGGGGTAATTTCTGATATATGGGGGCCTCTTTCGAAATACGTAAGAGTTTTTTATCATATGGAGTGCCCAAGGCAAAATTCTGGCACTGACACATTGGAAATATTTCTTGCCACAAGGGAGGACAACCGTAACAGATGGGGGGTAGCAACAATGACAAAATGCCAGCCCTGACAAACTACAGGTTGATGCCATCCCTATCCCATTGTATAGGAATAGTATCAATGGTAAAATTCTTGCACTGGCATATTGAATGTAATTTGTGGGCATCCATGGCCTATGAGGAGCATCCATGGCATATTGCTGGCCCTGACACAATGGAGGTAATTTTGACATATGGAAACATTCATAGCACAGTTTTAAAAAAAATAGGTTTAACTCGTGAGTGGAAGGTTTCATTGGCTTGGCATACCATGAAAGGACTTGAATATTTAATGAGTAACTTTTCAGAGCCTATGGCTTCTTACAAAATTTATGTGACAATTGTGTATTAAAATTCATTATTTAACCCCATTAATTGTTTAAATTTGTTGTGGGGGTGAGCACCACCTGCCCCAAATACCTATAAAAGAAGTCGGGCCCACTCTCTTTCATCGTTCGCAATAAATTGGAACCAGTATTATGCCGCACCATTTTCAAAGATCACCAGCCACCTCTGTGTTCTTGTCCACTCCCCTTTACCCACTGCAAGATAAGTAGGGCTGTATGGCCTGTAATTACCTGCTCCCTACCAGAGAACTGCTGGCAGCCTAAGCTTATTGTTCTTTCCCACAAATGTATTTCACACCTCATCAGAGAGTTCATTACTGCAATTAGATAATGGAGAATCTCACCTACTTTCCAGGCTTTCAGGGAGAGAAAAAAATTCTATTAGTAAATCAGCTTTGGAGTATATTTAACAAACATCTAGTTCGCCATTAAATTAGATTTTAGAAAAATATTACAACAGTGTGCTGATTGTTGTATCTTAATATGGTGGCTTAGCAACATGCTCTGTCTTCTTTCCTTGGTAGCCAGGATGTGTTAAAGTTCTGGAGCTTGCCAAGGAGAGACGAGCTGGCAGTTGCTGAGAGAGGACGTGTCTAGGGGTTGTTCCTATGAACTTAAATAAAGTTCCTACTTAAAATAACTTGTCTGCGACTCTTAAAAGTGGCGACGAGGATGGGATGTATTTTCCGTGAGGGCAGACTTGTGTGTAATGCTGCATACACGACTTCATCAACCCCTAGACAACGAAAATGATTAAACTGTCAAAGGTGCTTCTACTGCTGTGCTGTTGACAAGCCTTCAATGGAGGAGACTGGAGCGAGCGCCCTTCCTGGAAACCTCATCAAAATTTAAGGCGTTACAAAGAAAGAAGATCAAATTTAAAGGGCACATCTAAAGAAAAGAGAAGGGAGACAGAGCACCGATCTTCTATATTCGGGTAAGAGTGGTGTGAGACTTTGCCAACCGGCGCTACGTATGCAGACTTTGCGAGCTGGTACTCCGTGTGCATTGTGCAGACTTTGTGAGCTGGTGCTACCTGGGCATTGTGCAGACGTGTACACGAAATTCCCACCTTCATCCTCAACTTAAGTGAATGGTTGATTGAGGTGTATAGTGACGAAGGAGAGAGAGCGCGTCGACCGGGGTGAATGAAATAACGTGGGTTCCGAACAGACGCCGGCTTCCCCTACTCAGCCCCAAGTTACTATTACCGTTGGGACCGGAGCTGTATTGCTCACGCCGTGCAACAACTTGTTATTCTTTGAAAATTTGACTCACCGGCTGCTCGTGTCTGCTGCGTCTGCATTGTTGGTGTGCGTCATCATGACAGAACTCCCAAACCCCCTGTGGCCATTCTACCTCGGAACTCGTCACAGGCGCACTGCATTGTTGGAGTCGTCGTGCGTTGTGACGCACTACCCGTTGAATTGACACACCGTCCATTGACTTCCTCCCAGAAACAGCGTGTGGTTGCCACGACAACCCGACGCGAACGCTGCAACGCGATAGTTAAAGTGAAATCGATCGAAGGCCATATTGCCGCCGGGAACAATTTAAAGAAACTCTGCGATGGAGAGCAAATGTGAGGATCCTTGAGGACTGCAATTGCTGAGTAGACTACGGTGACCACTTTAATTTTGGTTAGTTTGTTTTTTTGTTATTAATCTGTTTCTTTCAGGTACTTGCTGCTTAGACAACGGTGACTACATTAATTGTGTTAGCCTATTTTTTTTTCTTGGTTGATTCAAATAGCTCTACATCAGCTTTACACCAGTGACTGTTACTATTAATGTGTTGTTCACTTTCACATTTTTCACCTTTCAGCTAGGAAAAGTGACTATTGAATCACTGTTTATTGCTTCACTTGTCTATTTCCATTGTGTAGCCAGGGAAATCAGCAGCATGGATATGTCATCTATCACAGCCCCACCTACATTTTTACAAAATCCTGGAGAACCCATTTTACCGTGGGAAGACTGGATAGAGTCGTTCGAAACCTATTTAGAGGCCATTGGTGGAGAGGATTTTATAGCTTCCCGGAAGGTGGCATTACTTAAACATAATTTAGGAATAGAAGGTAGGAAGGTATTGAAAACACTGCCGATCGGTACTGATAAGAAACAGATCATTATTAAAGAGGATACCAGTAAAAATGAAAATAAAGAAGAGGGCGAAGAGGGGAGTAAAAAAGAAGATGTGGATGTAAGTCTACAGTATGATGAGGGGATTTTTAGTGATGAATATGTTGAGGTAATCAAAGCACTAGAAGAAAACTATGGTAAAAAAGTTAGCATAGTAGTAGAAAGACATACGTTTTTCTCGCGAACCCAACTACCAGGGGAATCTGTCGAGCAATACATTTCAATATTGAGAACCCTTGCTTCCACTTGCAAATTCAGAGATCTTCACAAAGAAATTATAAGAGACCAATTCATGAATAGAACAAACAATAATAAAATTCAAGAAAGATTACTAGAAATGAAAGACCCTTCCCTCAAGAAAACAATTGAGGTAGCAAGATGAGTTGAGAATACATCTAAGTATGTCAAAGATCTAAGCTCGGAAAAGACCAACGCTTCCAAAGTGTGTGCTTTAGAAAAAATCCCTCCCAAAAAGAAAGAAAGCAATATTAAAACCACTATCCCCAAATACAACAGGGTATGTTACAGGTGTGGCAGTACTAGACACACTGCTGATTCAGACAAATGTTTTGCAGTTAAGGAGAAATGCTATAAATGTAAAAAGATTGGTCATTTAGCACGCATGTGTAAGGTCATTACCCATCTCAAAATGGAAGCGCCCTGTGAATGCCATTAGAGAGAATTCTGAAGATGATAATTCTGACAATGATGGGGAAGTCGAAGTCATGGTTATTTGTGACAATGTTTTCAATGACGTATCAGAGTGCTACAATCCACCCAAATGTGATTTAGGTATTAATGGAACCAAAATAACGGTTTGGGCAGACTCCTGCTCCCCCTATACAATAATAGATAAAAACACGTGGGAAAAAGTAGGATGTCATCAGTTGAGTGTTGCAGATGTTGAACCTGTGGGATATTGCGGTGTTAAACTTCCATTATTAGGTTTTTTAAGTGCACGTTGTCTCACAAGGGTAAAGTAGCTACGAGCAAAGTATATGTGGTGGAAAAAGGGAGAGCATTGTTGGGTTGGTGCGAGCAAAAAATGTTGGGCATTACATTGGACCCTAATCATCCTCAACAAGTCCTGGTCACTGAAGACATTAAGAAAAGCAAATGGAGCACCAAATTTCCAAAACTGTTTGAAGAAAAATTGGGTTGTTTAGAAAAATTTGAACACCGCATTGTATTAAAGCCCAATAATGTTCCATGTGTGCATAAAGCAAGAAACGTACCATTTACTCTCAGAGAAAAGTTAAAATTAGAGTTGCAGAGGTTATGTGATGCGCAGGTGATCGAACCCATTGAGTCATCTGAATGGCTTAGTCCAGTAGTTTTAGCACGCAAACCCGACGGTAACCTGCGCATGTGCATTGATTTGAGAGACCTTAATCAGAATATCCTAGTTGACCGATATCCATTACCTCACATTAACGAAATGGTGTCTTCTGTAACCGATGCCACCTACTTTTCACTGATTGATCTGTCCAATGCTTACCATCAGATCAAGCTGCATCCTACTTCAAGACACCTCACTTTATTTATCACACCCGAAGGAGCCTTCCAGTTTATTAGAATGCCTTTTGGTTTGGCATCCGCTTCAGCGGTTTTCCAAAGAGTAATGTGTAAGCTATTGACGGGTTTACCCAAAGTGTTAGTTTTTCAAGACGATGTGCTAGTGTGGGGAACTAATCGTGCTAAACACGATTCTATACTCACACAAACATTAAATAAGTTGCAAAATGCTGGTCTAACCGTGGGAGTCAAAAAATGCAAATTTGGTGTCAAACAAATTGATTATTTAGGGCACACCTTATCTAGGGATGGAGTTAAACCAAAAAAAAAAGTTGTTAGATGCCATCACTAATGCACCATCACCTTGTGACAAGGAGCAGTTGCGCTTATTCCTGGGCCTTGCTGAATTTTATTCCAAGTTTGTTCAGCATTTTGCTGACAAAGTCCATACTCTCAGAACATTAATGAAAAAAGGTGTCAAGTTCGAGTGGACTGATGAATGCCAAAAAGTCTTCATTTCCATTAAGGAACAAATTGTCAAAGCAGTAGCCTTGAAGCCATTTAATCCATCACATCACAGCATAATTGTAGGGTCTAGGAGCAGTGCTCATGCAAAAACATGTAGGACATGAACGCGTAGTAGCATTTGCATCTCGTACCCTCAAGGGTGCAGAGGCCACATATTCGATCATTGAGAAAGAGGCACTTGCATGCTGGTGGGGGGTGAACTATTTCAAAACTTACATCTGGGGAACCCATTTTGAAATTTGGTCTGACCATAAACCACTCATAGAATTGTTCACCACTAAAGGAGCTGCTAAAGCAACCCCCAGGATCGCCAAGTGGCTATACAGGCTCTATGGGTATGACTTCTCACTACAGTATGTTCCAGGCATTCGCAACGTCAATGCTGATTGCCTATCCCGTTTACCATTGGAATGTGACGATGACGAGGTTGACTCCAATGATGATTGTGTGGTAGCAAGTGTGACTGAGTCGTGTGAGGGTGCCATATCCATTGACGAATGGAAAGATGCGATAACGAATGATTCCACCATTAAAGAGATTATGATTGAATTGTCCAATCCTTCGGGCCCCAGTTTTGTTCTTAGGAAAACATTTGGAGAGTTTTGGACAGTCTGGACAGAACTTTCTGCGCAGGAGTGGTAGACTAGTAGTTCCGGCCAGTTTGCAACCCAGGTTACTTAAATTACTTCATGAAGGACACAGTGGTATGTCTGGAATGAAGAGAAAGGCCAGAGAAACATTTTGGTGGCCAGGGATGGACTTGAACATAGAGGAACAGGTACGTGGGTGTGTGGAGTGCATGTGCAGTGACAAAACCCATCGAGTGGAGGAATCACCTATTTCATCCACAAATTTTCCAAGCAGACCATGTGAAAAGGTGGCTATGGATATCTGTGGCCCATTTTCAACCAAAGGAATTGTCAATAAGTATGCCTTAGTACTGATTGACTACCATTCCAAATGGCCAGAGGTAGCATTTACTGGAGACATTAAAGCCTCTAATGTTATTGAATTTTGTGACAACATTTTTTGTAGGGAGGGGTGTCCTGATATGTTAGTTACGGATAATGGACCCCAGTTCATAGCGGATGAATTCAAAACGTACCTGTCCAAAATGGGCATTATTCACCACACTACCGCTGTTTACAATCCCAGGGAAAACGGTCTCGTTGAGAGGTTTAATAGAGTTCTGAAAGAGTGTATCCAATTATCTGAAAAGGGTGGTGGGGACTGCAAAGAAGCAGTGAAGGAAATGTTGTGGAGTTACCGTACCACACCCCATTCTGTCACCAAAGAATCTCCATTCAGACTCCTTAAAGGCAGACAACCAGGAACAAGGGCTGTCCCGGGGTGGATGCTCAAAGGTCATACACGACCTGTATGTAACAGGAGTCTAGAGTGTAGAGTCAAGAAACACCAGGAAAAATATGTGTGTAGGCACAATGACAATTTGAAAAGGAACAAACGCGTATTTGTTGTTGGAGATTGGGTGAGGACGTACTGTGTAGGTGTTCAAAGAAGAGGTCTATCAAAATGGTCAGTACCAAAACAAATAACTAAGGTTGTTGGTAACAGTGTTTGGCTAAGTGATGGCAAAACATGGAATATCCGAAGTGTTACTTTGTGCAATGATACGGAATTACATGCTTGGAAAAAAAAGACTGATGCTGATCATTTGGTGAAAAGCAGTGATGATGTAAGAGATAACAAACGTGTTAGGAGGGTCCCAAAATGGCACAGTGACTATGTAACCCATTGATTTCCAGGTGTTATTGTATTGGTATATCAAATGCATTCCATGTTACAAAGTGATGTTGAATTTATATTGATGTCATTTCATCATTAATTCTTTTATTTATTTCCCTTGTTGCTGTAATATATATAACTCCTGTTTTTCTGTTTTTGCATTGTTATTAAGAAAGGAAGATGTGTTGTATCTTAATATGGTGGCTTAGCAACATGCTCTGCATTCTTTCCTTGGTAGCCAGGATGTGTTAAAGTTCTGGAGCTTGCCAAGGAGAGAAGAGCTGGCAGTTGCTGAGAGAGGACGTGTCTAGGGGTTGTTCCTATGAACTTAAATAAAGTTCCTACTTAAAATAACTTGTCTGCGCCTCTTAAAACTGATAATTTCTGTAACTTGCAATCACAACTAGGCTTCTACCAATGGACAGCAGAACTATGCGGCAATGCAGTTCTAAATATGAATAGCGTTTACCAGAAAAGGCAAATTATGCAGCACATTCTGTGGCAATATTATGTCTCTATTTTATCATTTTAACACACAATAATACTGCCTGGGCTGTTACATAACTTCACTAGTACCAGTTAACACCTGAATATATCAAGCAGAATGTGAAAGGGGACCAGTTAACCTTTGAAAAAGATCTGACACCAAGCGGTGCCACAGGCTGCCATCTCTTGAGTAAATTTTGACCTCTTTGAGCTAGACACTGTTTGTAGTATAAACCAAAACATGAGTTCCTGAAGCAAAACACCTCTTATACACAATCATACATCAGCAATCAATGTTTTAACTATTTAAAATAAATTTCATAATGGAAATATTATAAAGCAATACTTATTTATTAATGTGGGATTGCATCATAGCAGAAGAATAACTTTAAAATGGCGGCGAAAGATGGAGGTGCACGAAAACTGCTTGCTGCTTTAGTGAATCACTCAACAACACATACAAATAGTCACTGTGAGTAAATGTTTGAAGCCATTAGTCAAAAGAATCTGAAAGAGTAATGTTTTCAATTGATTTGTCAAAGAATAAACAATTGCAGCACTGCAGGCGTTTCATGTGGAGATAGCATTGTACTTGCTGCATTACTAAAGTAGACTGGGGCTCTTCTTTTGCACCTTAGTACATGCCCATATTGTAATTCATTTGTACTGTTCAAATGAAATAATCTTATGTTTATTTTATTGATAGTAAATTACTTTGTTGGTGTAATGATGATGTTATTTATCTGCTGTTTAGTTTCTGACATTATAGTTCACACTCAGTTTTTTTGTGGTCTGGCTCAACAGCACAGCTGTCGCCAGACAATTATATGAGAATCACAAGGAGAGAGACTTTTGCTCTGTCTACATGTTAAGAGTCAGGAGTACATGTTTTGATTGGGCAGAAGTGATTTTCCACAAAAGAGGGCTTGACCTCCACACAGCTGTGATCATTTTATTTAATTATCCAGCTGCCTGAGCTTGAATTTTCAGGTGCACACACATGACATTGTAAAGCTATTAAAGTGTCTTAGATAACAGGATAAGTTATGGTGATTTTCTCTGGTATCAGCACAGACAGGAGGAGGGTAGTCAATCCATGTTATACCATTAGTTTTATCTGTTAATTTCTGGCATGCTACATATCTTCTCTTTCAAAGTCATTCTTTATTTTCCCCTGCTTCGTAGCCCCTCCCCACACTTTGCTCCTTAAATACCTAGCTAGGAGCACTAGTTACATACCTTTGCCAAGAATCGAGACTTTGCTTCACCTTGTTGCAGAGTAGTGGTGTACCCCAGTAACAGGGTCCCATACTGTTGGGTACTCTTGCTGATCTCTCAATTGGACACCTTCATACCCTGACCTGCCATGTGTGCTATTACCTAGGGCACAGGATTAGTTTGCACACAAACACTGCATCCATTCTTTGGGACACCATTACACATCTGCCATTCTTGCAGTGAGTCCTTTGTACTTGTACGCATACCTAGCTGCGTGCTTCCTTTCTGTGCTCCTATTTGCTGGCATGGAACAATCTTTAGCGTAGCGTTCTTCTGTGCAATTTACTTTATTCCAGCCATCCTCAATGCTTATGACCTTGCATCACATTGATTTTTTGTGACTTTCTACCTGCTACACGGGTTCCTAACAACACTTATAGGTTAGTGCCTCATTCCTCTCCCACCTCGCCACTTCATTTTTTGAGGTATCAGAGGCTGGCTTGGTTATAACAGCTTCTTTTGGATATATTGTTAATCACTGTGCTATCCTGAATATGTCAACTTCATGAGGCATTGTGTCTGCTGCTATTTAGGTGTATATTCTGCTTTGCCATGTCTTGGTGTCTTATTTTCTTGTTTTTGCCTGCCCTGCCCAGTTCTACGGATCAGGAGTTAGACTAATGCATTTTAGTGCTGGTGTATGCGTCACTGCAGTAAAATTCATTAGTCACATATTAAAGCTCGTCCATTGGTACAGGAATTAACAAAAGCATCCTGGGCACGCTGCCTGCCACAGCTAGGCGATGGATTTACTAAATTGCTGTCTCGCTGCTATGGCGACCAGTCTAAAGTGCGACTAATAATACATTGTTGCAGCAGCACCCAACTTGCAAAAACACAAATTTGTTTTCTCTGTACTTCTCTGGACATGCCACTTGGACCTGTGCCGTAGCAGGGCCGGTCACTCACAGTAACAGATAAGGGTTTGCTCTAACATAAACAGAAGTGCAGTGGCCCCAGCCAGCAATGTGGATGGGACAGTACCATTTTGCTGTTTTCCAAGCAGTTCACTGGTTCATCAGTGGCAGCCTCTACTCATGTTTTTTCTCACCCTCTGCCGCATCCACTCAGATAAGTGGCGCCACGCTCAACCACTCGCTGGTGTCATGTGTGTGTGTCAGGACGCAACGGACCGCATGAGGGCCGTGGCATGGTTCAGGAGGATATTGTTTGACACTGAGAAGCCTAAGTGCCCTCTCTGGCCCCTCAGACATTATGATTTCCCTGACCAATAAATAAATAGTAAGTCAACAACTACAATTTCTATCCGCCACGTGCGGGGTCTGTCTGTCAGGCTTGCGCGGAACGAGCCAAGAACTCAGTAAAAGCGCTGCAGTGCTGGTCCGCTCTGCAACTTCATTTCCGACAGCTAGAATGGACACACTAATTTTAGGCATACATTCATAGCATGTGCTATATCTGGATACAGTAACAGAAAATTCACAAAGTTACTCAAATATGTGTTACTGCTTTGATTTACACATCATAAAGTGTCACTGGAAGTGTCACACATTTGAAAGCAGGGTGGCAGTTCCTCCGTTGGGGCGGAGTAACATCGCTCCATAACACTGCTTGGCAGAAGGCGTCAAAAATGAAATGGTAATAAAATGATTTTATTACCATTTTATTTTTGACACTTTGTGCCAGCAAACAGAGTGCGAGGGTAGGGCGGGGCCAGTGCGTCACTGCTGCCAATGATTGGCAGCAGTGAGGAGTGGCCAATTAAGTTTGCATTGCACATGTTGGTTTGGCCAACTACCTTGCTACGGCCAAACTGACATGGGTAATTCAAACCTCTCCAACCCAGCTGTCTTGGACAGCTGGGTTGGAGAGCAGGTACAGGCCTACAGTGCCTTTTGGAGCGTGGAGCCAGCCTGCTCCAGCCAATCAAGATGCTTTAGAACAGCGTCTTGATTGGATGAGAGAGTTGGCTGTGGGCTTCACACTAGCACGACGTGCTGCAGAACAATGAGGTCGTACTGCAGAACATCGGGCGGCAGTGTAAGGTAAGCAATTTTTTTAACATTTATTTTGATGTGCATATTATTGTGCATTTGTTATGTGTATTATGTGTTTGAGTTATGTGTATAAGTGTATTGATATATGTGTATGTGTATATGTTATGTGTATTTTGTGTATTTATTATTTGTATATTTTTTGCACTCCCCAATGTGATTTTCCACCAACTGCCGATGCATAAACATACTAAACCTATAGTCACATATATGCCATCTGAATACTTGCCAGCTTTTTTTTTTCTCTCAGGCTGACTTCCAATTCTGTATGTAGCTTGTGTGCAGCGCATCATTCCACTTCACACATGGTTTCACAGTATTCCTCTTACCTTATTGCTGATGGTGTGCAGGGGTGGCTGTTAACATTTGAAAATGGTGGGCTGAGTGAAGTGCCTCACCGCTTCCCAAAAGCCAAAAATAAAACAACCCCTCGAAAAGACAAAAATGAAACAACCCCTCCAAAAGCCAAAAATAAAACAACAAGCATCTTGCAACAGAAACTCAAACTAAATCACTACACTGACATACATTACACAAACATTTGAAATCAATAAAATGTAATTAAATGTTACTCACCCATGAGCTGCACGTCCTCCTCTGTGTTCTGCAGTCTGCGGCTCTGAGTCGAAGAGCTAACTCTCCTAACCAATCCAGATGCTGCTCTCATGCTAAGAACCAGCTTGAGAGAAGCACCAGGATTGAATGGAGTGTGCTGGTGGGACGCTCCTTCAGGCCCTGGAGGCCAGTGTTTGCTCTCCACCTAGCTGTCTAAAACAGCTCAGGTTGGAGATCTTCAAAGTGCGCATGTCAAGCTGGCCGTCGCAAGACAGCTGGCCAAACTGATATGCGCACTTTGAGTGTCTGGCCACTTCTCTAGTCCTCCTTGCTGCCTATCAGCAGTGAAGGGCACACCCTGGATTTCATTCGGCTTGGGGGGCAGGCTGCGGCTGCACTTAGGTACGAAATAAAATGACAATGAAATCATTTCATTGCCATTTTATTTTTCATTTGAGCAAAGCGTGCCTCGCAGCGGGGGGGGGGGTGATGCTCTTTCACCCTGATGAAGAAACTGTTGCTGATGGTGCGTAACCCTCCTCTCCCCTGTCCCCCATCCATTTTTAGATGTAGGACACACATAGCCGTAGTCTTTCACACCAAGTAAGATGCTCCTCTCCTGTTTCAGCCATGTTCCCCGAACCTTTGTTTTTCGATTCTTAACTTCTTCTTTCTTTCCTTTCCCCATCCACTCTCGAGCTTCTCGAGTCGCTGATGAAGGCCCTTCTATTGCACAGAGTCGAAATGTCTTCTATATGAACCACTTGCAGTGTTGTTTATTCTTTGCTTTGTGTTCCATATCAGGCTGGGCCTGGCAGTTTGGACTGGACTGTTCCAATTGGAGCAGGGTCAAGACTGATTTGCATATGAATGTGTCCAAACTGAGGTGGCATAGTGGGCAAAAAAACGATGGGCTGCAATGCAACCCAGAGCAATTGCCAATGGTTAGACAAATTGCAAGCAGGCTCCTTTCGCCTTTTGTGTGTTTGTTGTTTAGCAGTTTCCCAGTGTCCAGACAAAATAGCACTATATCCTGTCAGAAAAACAGGAGGGACCTCACAGAAACATACACCCTCTGACTTCCAGAGTACATATGAGTAGAACAAGTGAAGTTATACTACCTTATTGTGAATGGCTCAACTAATTCAGGAGTGACAATGCCAGGAAATGTACAGTTGGTGCAGGCAATCAGGTGTTTTATTTGTGTCTGGTACAAAGTTTGTCCACTGCAGTTGGTAGTAGGCAGTGTAGACTGCCCGAGATAGTAGTCGATGAGAATAAGGAGTGAAAAGGGGTTTTGTAGCCAGTTTGACCGCACAGTGTGTTTTGTGTACAAAAACTTGAAAATCAGTTTTTTATGTATCACTTCCTCCATTTGTAAGCACTGCAAACAGCTGATGTTAGTATTTCTTATTACGTGTAGTCAATTTTTCTACCTGGAATGGACGGAGGGATGAGTCTGCCTTGCTGGAATTTAAACTTTGACTTTCGTAACACAGCGACAAGTATTCTGTCTGCTGATCCACCCTGCCTGACCACGGGCCCTTATCACATTCTTTCGTATTATCTTTCAGGCTGGGGAAAATTGCCAGTGTAAAAAGCAGAGGATTAAATGCAATTTGATCAAAATTCAAAAATGTGAAACAAGGCACAGGCAGTGACTGCGCTAAATCTTACAATTACAGCAGCACTCAGAATGATATTGGCATTATTCTGTGCTGCGAAAGGCGGAAAAAGTTGACGCAAGGTGCAGAAAGCTGCTGTTAGGAAGCCAAGTGGGTGAGAATTTGGGATGTTAGGCAAAATAACCTGGTCCTGCTCAGGGCATATAATGTGACGTCACACACACTGCCTACCAATCCTCTCTCGACCATCTGCCCAGTACAAATCTAAGGTGAATTTCTTAATTGTTATGGGCAACACTGGGGGAACGAACGAACCTCCCACCCCTATTAGTCTCCTATGATGCTAAGTTTCATAGTTATCTTCGACGGCTCGCGGTCTGGCTGCGTCAGCCCCTTCTTCCATCTACAGAGTACCACAGGTGTGCGCGTGCCAATCCAGTGCCTGGCAGCGGGCCCTCAGGGGAGAGCCCAGGTGCTGCTTGCCTTCCAGGTAATTACAGCTTTAGCCTCCAGGGACTAGCGTTGGCCTGGGCCAGCGTTATCACCGAGTGCGTCGTCATAGCAACGAATGACACCGCAGGCCAGTAGGACAGTGAACAGGGCCAAATGGAGTCTTTTCATTGGTTAAGGGAAATGTTATCGCAGCGTCATTGGTTCTGGATCGAGCAGGACACGTCGTTGATTGCCCTCGTAATGACCTCATTTACCGTGGTGTAAGACTCAGCGTGGATTTTACACTTCGATAGATGAGATCATTAAGATGGCGTTGGATTGTGCGTAAGTGCTTGCACTGTTGAGGGAATCCATATTGTACTATTGCCGTGAAACGTAGGTAAGCAGGTAACAGCATTTACAAGAAGAAATCCACATTAGTTATTCATAAGTTGTGAATTTGCACTCTTGAACAGATTTAATCACCCAGAATTACGGTGGTATGCATAATTCGAGGTGTGCGTATATTTTAAAACAGGTGTGGCTGTTTCAGGGTGTTTTCCGGTCATAAACACCTGCAAAAGAGAGCGAGCACCCTCAAACGCACACGTCTGTACGTATTTACAAACACTGAATGCGGAGAAAAAGCACCAGAAAGTAAATGTTTTCCTTAAGCCTATGTGCTTGTGCGAGAATGTTTGCTAGTTTCTTTGTGAACTGGCCCTAACAGAGACAGTGGACATATGACAATGCCAGAGCCATGACTAAAAAATAGAAATTTGTTATAGCCATTTTGCTGACGCTTCACCGGCAGATAACTGCATGTACAATTTGGTGCACCTTCATACCTAAATGATACGTTAATTTCTATTCCATTTCTAAAGCTTAGATTGTTGCCCTTGGGAATGTGGGACATTTGAGTTTTTAAGTCTTGGGTACAGACACCTTTTGCTGTCTCTAAGCAGACCTATTGCTTCCAATGCATTGCATTTACTTAGAGCAGGGCCACTGGAATCATGCGGCAGGGGAGGGACACATTTTGCGGCAGGGTTGAATAAAATAATGAGGCAAGAAAAGGCAAATTATGCGGCGTTATGTGGCAGATTTAGTGATACTATTACTCCATTACTTTGTCCTTTATACACTTGTTAAGACTATCTGGTCTTTGGTTGCACCTCATTAGTACCAGTTTAACAGCCAACTACAAAATAAACAACAGAAATGTGATCAGTCAACGTTTGCAAAAGGCCTTCCACTGCGTGGCAACATTTGTCTCTTCTTTGGTATTAACTTTTGAACCGTTAGAGCTAGAAACAATTTTTTTGTTAAAATCTGCAGGCTATGCAGCAGATGATGAAATATGTGGCAAATGTGGCAAATCCATAAATATGCGACAATCGCAGCGGCAGCACAATCACATAATTCCAGTGGCCCTGACTTAGAGCGGGCATTTGGTAACCCCTTTGCTCATGACTGGATGACTGTAGTCTATCTTAGGTCTCTCATCTTGATTCAGGGACTTTCCACTCTGTTCTTTTGTTTGTCCCATCAAGGAGCATATCCATCTCACAGTGTTCTTATTGGATGAGCTGAATCTTTACAGTACTGACTTGCCATGCAAAATAGTCCCAATGTTGATTAGGCCTGGGAGGTAAACGCCACTCTGCTTGCGAAGTTTTTCCCACTCTGTGCTCCCTACGATCACCTACGGCAGCGAAGCATTGCGAGGGAGGGACGCCAAAGTACTAGATAGCACGTTGGTCAAAGCTTACAGGATTATGTTTTGCCTCCCACATTACACGTCACCGGCGCAAATAAGGTTGGAGTTTGGCCTCCTTCATCAATCCCTGGCCAGACACGGCTCTTATGTTATCTGCTGGCACAAGATCAGAAACGCCACTCCAAATACGCTAAACCAATTGCTGTGGAATGAAATCCAGAACAGGGACTCTTGCCAAGCAAGGAGATATCTTCAGACATCTCTGGAAAGCACCAAGCTCGTGGATCTTGGAACACTCAACTTGCACATTCAACTTTTAAAAAATTGGCATGGAAATGTGTAAAACAAATTGCAGTGGTAGAGGACAAGGCAACCTTTGTAGATAGGTCCCATGCCTGGATGACCTTGAACTCTTACAAATCACTTGCACCGCAGAAGTACTTTAACCAGGGCTATTCCAAAGAGTTAAAAATGAAATTCTTAAGGTACAGACTCGGCATCCTCCAGTGCACCCAGCATCTTCCACCATGGCTAAGGGCTACAACTCCTAGCACGTGTAGGCTGTGTAACAACAAGCAAGGAGACATCTTACACCTAATCTGTACCTGTAAGGATCTACATCAAGAACGGTTACTGTTATTAAAAGCGTCCCTTAAGCAATTAGGAATACGCACCAGAAGACAAGCGGTGTTGGCTTGCTTTAACCCGGGAAACACGCAGCTGAATTGCAGATGAGTAAAATACTTAAAGCTGGCCGAACAAAAAACATCTAAAATCGTCATAACGGAACAACAGACAGACAAGTGAGAACCTTCTATGGCACAACTAACTTATAATCCGGGTCTGGCTCTCTCCAAAGGACGGAGCACTTGCACTTTCGTTAAATAATAATCGTTTGTACAGCAATCGTTTTTTATATGTAGAATAACGTTACCTTCGGATTATGGTTTTTATTATTGCATAAAGACAGAGCACTAGCACTTTTGTTAAAAAATATATATATATATATTAGTCTGTACAGCTACCGCTTTTTTAATGCACAATAATGTCAGCTTCTGTTTGATGGTTTTTATTATTGCATAATAACAATTTTATTGCATCTTTTTAAAGCAAATACTGCAATGGTTTTTAATAACTATGCAAAATAAATAAACTTAAACTTAAACACTGTGCTCCGCGTAGAGCACCGATTTCCCAAAAACTCTGCGTAGCAGCGCAGAGTGGAGTGTTTCCTCTCTCGCGGCTCACCAACGTTAAGTTTGCAAGCTTGAGTGAGGAAAATCCAAAGCTAGGCCACCTCCTGGCAAGATTTCTCAATGCGGGCGGTTGCAGCAGGTCGCTGCCGCTTGTGTTGAGAAACCTGACTCTCGTGCTGAGGATGCTGCAGCTCAAGTAGAACATCTACTCGAGTGGCTGAAAGATGCTGTGCCCTCTTTTGCTGCCCGTGGTGCTGTTCGCACTCATTTTACAGTGCAGGACAAACACCCAGCGCTAAAAATCAGTGTGAGCAGCGCAACTTACCTCACTCTGCCACTTGCGGAATTTCACGGAGTACGGAATAGGCTTTTTGTCACTTCGCAGAGTTCCGCTATGCAGAACTTCGCGAACTCTGCCCAGGTCTAACCTTGATGCAGCTTCGAGCAACTATACCAGACACAGGGCAAGATCGGTGTTCCCTGTTGCCATCAGTCAGTCCTCCGCATTTGCAGTAGAGTCACATTGTTTATTATTTCATTTGAATTTAGCAAGTACCTGACTCTCCATGGCAATGTTTACTTATGTGGACTGTCTTCACTACACTGTTAATTTCATTTATTCTAAAAAGAAAGAGATGGTGGAAGTGCTGTGGTGGATGGTGAGATGAGCATGCAGCTCCAGTTACGCTTTTGCCCTCCTGAGTCCCCAGAAATTTGCTAAAATTAAGGCAGTGCGAGCAAACAACGTTTCCCAGAGCAGGAGGTCGTGGTGGGCGCACAGAAGAACATCGAGCCCTGATCTCAAACATCTTCCTAATTTGATGCATGTGACAGGCAGGTTTTGGCATCAGCTTGGTGCGTGCTTTAAAGGGGCTTTTTGGTGAATGATGTCACAATAAATCTCAAAACCCCATTTGACATCATCAAACAAGCCAACATTTGAGAATACATAGTGTTAGTGATGTTAGAATGGGCAAAGAGAAAAAAAAAATTCTCTACACTCGATGGCTTGTTAGACCTGGCATCTTTTGGCGTGTTTCCCCAGTCTTTTTGCATTCTGACCTCCTGGTTTTGACTCTGTTTTTGCTGGTTTAGTGTCTCTGCGTACTTTCTCACTGCTGCTCAGTGTTAAAGTGCCATTGCTCCTATTGTAAATTGTGTTACGGATTGGTGTTTCCATGATTGGCATATTTGATCTACTAGTAAGTCCCTAGTAAAGTGCACTGAGGGTGCCAGGGACTGTAAATCAAAGGCTGCTAGTCGGCCTGCAGCACTGGTTGTGCAACCCACACAAGCAGCCCTGTAAAGGGTTCCCAGACCTGCCACTGCAGTGCCTGTACAGTTTGTAACTGCCATGTCGACCTGGTAAGTGCACCCACTTGCCAGGCCCTAATCTTCCCTTTTCTGACATATAAGTCACCCCTAAGGTAGTCCCAAGCCCCTGTGGGCAGGGTGCCATGTATTTTAAAGGTAGGATATGTACTGGTGTGTGTGACATGTCCTGGTAGTGAATTACAGTATTTCGTTTTCCACTATGGAAAGGCTATCTGTCCCATAGGATAGAATGGGAGTATACCTATAACATCTTATAAGCATATCTTCCCAGTGGGACAAGATAGGAAAATGGAGTTTAGTATGCCTGAACTCAGAATATAAAAATGCATCTTTTAGTAGAGATGATTTTTGTGTTCTGGGTTGGAAAATACCACTTTTAGAAAGTAGGTATTTTCTTACTTAGCCATCCTGTGTGCCTCTGCTGGGTTTGTGGATTGACTGTTTGGCTTTGGAGTGACAGGGGCGCTGGGGATGTGTGTTTTCTTCAGACTGCCACTGGTGGTTGTTGAGGTGTGTCCTGCCTTCCCTGGATGAGTCAGGGCTGGGCTAAATAGACCTAGGCTGCCTTTAGAGTAGTGGGAGGAAATGTCCTTGCACCTGAATGGGCCTGGTCTGCCTTGGACAATGCTGTCTCCACCTCCTGCCAGGAAGCCGGGCCAGAGAGGACAGAACTGGTTTGTGCTGGGCACAGACACTCTCTGCCCCAGAGAACAAAGAGAAATGCAGTATAAAAATTGGGGCCCAAACCCCAGAACTTTAGAACTCACTGGAATCAAGGAACCTGCCAAGAAGAAGAGCTGGAAGAACTGCTAGGAGGAGTACTGCCCCTTTGCTGTGTTGTTGCTTTGTTGGGTTGGCCTGCAGTTGTTGCTTCTGCCTTGGTCAGTGAACGGACTCGACTGAACTTTCTTTATTTGTGGTGAGAATCTCCAAGGGCTTGAAGTAGAGCTTGCCTCCAGTTCTGAAGTCTCAGGGACTGCAAAGACTTCACCGACCTCTGGGTACCGCTTCTGGAAATGTGGTTTCAGTTGCCACAGAGGCACGGCAGAGGGCACTGACACATCTCGCACCGCAACCCTGGTCTCACCGACGATGACAACCGCAGCCACCGCCGCCACCGAGCCGCTGCTTGCACCGTGACCTGTGGGCACAGCACTCTGCACCTCCTCGCTTCACTTCGCCGGACTGGTCTCACCGACGCCGTCGCTGCCCGCTGACTTCGACACTCGTGACCGCACCGTGGCTTGGGGGTACCGCTCGTAAGTCTCATGACGCACCGCCTTGTCCCACACCGCAGTACGGACTGACCAACGCGAGCTCCCTGCAACTGGCTCTGTCGCCTGCACCGCGATCTGTCAGCACCGCAACGAGCACCGCCTTCCCTCCGCACCACAGCCCTGGTCTCACCAACGCCGCTGGACGACCGTCACCGAGCCGCTGCCTGCACCGCGACTTAAGGGTACCGCATGCCGCACCGCTATGTTTTGCATCGGAACCGTGCTGTTTGCCACATCTGGCCCGCACCAACCTGATCGGCTGCAACGAAAAGGTACTGTTTACGAGTCTGCCGATGCTCCGATCGACACAATCAGACGGAGCTGTTGGATTCTGTTTTCTCAGCACCGCAGTAGCACCGAACGGAGCTACCGACTTCAAGGAACTGCATTTTAAATGTTATTCTTGTAAAGTGCATATTTTTAAGTACTGTATGTTGGATCGTTTTGGTCTTAACTTTATAAAATATTGGATATTTTTCTAAACTGGTGCAGTGTCAGTTTGTAGTGTTTTCAATGTTTTACTGTTGGTTATGTGCAAATGCTTTATAAACTGCCTCTGAGAAAAGCCTGACTGATCGTGCCAAGCTACCAAGGGGGTAAGCAGGGGTTATTTCAGTAGTGCATACCCCTTATCCTGACTATAAGGAAGGGTCCCTATTTGGACAAAGGTGCAAACCATTGTCAAGTAGAGACCCCCATATCCAACATGGATTCTTTAAATGAGCACACTTTTCAGCAAAAGAGTAATTTTGGCACATCACAATTTAGTGATTGATGTTTCGGCGTTGTTTCACGTTGGCAATGTTTATTGTTGGAAGAAACACTACGTTTACTTTGGACTGAGTCAGGTCTCTGTTCTCTACCGATGGGCACCCATCACGTCTTCGTTATACAGAGTAGTATTTACTTAAACTGTAACTTGAATCTCTGATGTCTGTGGATAAATCATAACCTTTATTTAACTTATTTAGAACTTAATATCTTTCTAGTATATCTGGACAACACATCACACTATGAATCTTTAAATAAATCATAAATTCTTATATTCCTCCTTCTTCATAAGCTACATTTTATTGTGCAGTAGGTGAGTTCTCGAAGTTACACCAACATGATAGCTCTGGGGGTTAATGCATCCTATGCCAAAATCTGCATGCAACCATAATACTCGGTTTCCAATCTTGGCACTTCACACTCAGACTTTCATCCTGCCTAAGTCAATAAAGCAAATACCATTGAGTTGCTTGCCGATAATATGAGCAATCTGCTAAACTAAGCAGAGGGGGTTGGGGTGGCCACACACTGCACCATCAGATTGAGGATGGCGCTGGCAGACAGCCAAACATCCCCTGTCACGTCTGCCAAGAAGCCTCTGCTCTCTGAGATGAGACAGGTCTGAAGAACTCCAGGGCAACAGTATTACTGCACATTATACTTAACTCAATAGTTTGTAGCTGTATTCAATCTGTTAACAGCTTTCCTTTCTAACAGGGGAGGCTCCTCTGTTTGAGAGGAGGAGCGTCGCCCCACTTAAAAATCCCCAGAGATGGAAAATAAAATGGTAATTAATTACCATTTTATTTTTCATCCCCCATCCTGAGTCGAGCATCAGGACGGGGGCAGGGCAGCTGCTAAGTGACAGCAGCAGGGAGGTGGGTGGGCTGGTATAGCACTGTTTAAAGTGCGCATGTATTTTTGGCCGGCCGTCTTGTGCCGGACAGCCACACATGCACACTTTAAACAGCTCTAACCCAACTGTCTTAAGACAGCCTGGTTAGAGCAAGCCAAAGCCTCTCGAGCACTGTGGAGTGCCGAGTGAGGCCACTACCACCAATCCTAGGGTAGCTCTCATGCTGGTGAGAGCAGTCCTATGATTGTCCAAGGTAGTTGCTGCATCTGGTTCCTGTGTCTAAGAAGAGGTCCGTAGCAAGGACATCACCGAGTTCAGGTTCGTTTTATTTCTTCAATATATTATATTTTAGGCGCCTGCGTGCCCGCCCCCTTCCTCGTAGATGGCAGCCACCATTGCTTTCAAACCTGATTTCCATTTAATTCCCCAAAAAATATTAAGCATGTTTCATATTTTAAAGCTCCTGTCATTGTTCCACTGACATCTCTGCTTGAAATTCCGGTTGACCAGTTACAAAAGGTTATGCGGCATGCAATAACAGTACATGAGTTTTTGGATATTGGACTATACATGCCAAGAGATATTATACTGTTAAATAAAAAACACAAATGAAAAACCAATAGACACATCTAAATACCAGTTGTCTGTTCCGAACTGTAACAATATTCAGACAGTATTGTCTCCATAACAGTTTAGAAGTAGTGGCTACTCCAGCATCATACACATTTTTATCAACTTATATTTGAGCTATTTCCTATGACATGTAGAAGTGTGTTGTCCTAGCTCATGGTAAATAGGCCTCGATGTGGGCCTTATCACCATCTTTTCCAAAATAGATGTCTTTCCCCTGCTGTTTTATCTGTTCATTATTTCTGCAGCATACAGTCAAGCAGAGTCATGTTTGTTTATTTCAATTGAATTTGTCCTTGATCAGAATTTTCTAGCTTGGTTATAAAACTGTACCTATTTCAAGGACATTCTGCTAGCTCTCTGTACCGTATTCATTCATAATAGTCTGCTGTTGTTCATGTAACTAATTTGTTCTCCCACCTCCGGATGACATTATCAAAGAGAGTGCAGAGTCAATATTCATTTAGGGGTATAATGCTTAGGTGCTAAAGCAATATGATGTTTAATAAAGCTGCTCCGATTTGCTTAGATCGTGAGACTTAAGATCATATTACCATGATTTAGCAGTTTTAATGATTTAATATGTGAAGATAGTGTATATAAGTTGTAGATTTTGGGGGTGAGCCAGAAGACTTTCCTAAAGACATAGATCCTGCTAGAGATGCTGTCTGTTTTTTCTGCTTACTTGGGACTTACAATAGTTCTGTTTTTGTGCTTCACTGTAATGCTCTATTTGCTGAGAGCCTTAATGGCAATAATTCTGTTCTGCATTTTTGAATTTTTGTAATAAAACCTTTTAATTTATGGCGCTAAACTAGAACTCAGTTATTGAGTGGGGCCTTACTTAATTGACTGTATTTTTAATTTGTTGGGAGGTGCCTTACTTGAGGGCCACATTGCCTCATGGAAATGAGGTTTAACATCATCTCCGATTCATCAACCTGTGGGCGTTCCATTGAGATACTCGCCCTAGCCTCCGTCCCCAGGATCCACAAGACCAGAACGGGAGGAAGATCGTTCTCCTACCTCACCGCCAAGACCTGGAACACCCTGCCCCTCCACCTCAACGCCTTGAGACTCTCACGGGTGAGTAGCCAAGCTTTACAATCCCCTGATTGATTGATTGAGATAAAGCTTTGAGGTGCACATTTTTTAGCATCCCCACACCCACATTGTTACCAGCCTTTGCCTGATTGTAAATGTCATTAATGACATATAGCAGGTAGAAAATTCCAGATCTTACTGCAGGCCATAAAGATAAGCAAATCTTTAGCACAGTCATTTGGGGGAATTTCTAGTGACAGCACAGCTGATTGATGGTAGCAGACAGCTGACGTAAAAATGTAAGGTTTTGCCTCAGAAATGTGGAGATTACTGTCTTGTGTGAAAGCACTGGTACAAATTGTATATTTGGCTATACGCAGATTTTATTCTTAGAAAAAATACAATTGAAATTATGAGCATTTTCTGCCACTGCCTTTCCTGGTAAGGTGTGTCGCTCACAGACTTTTACTTAATCTTTTGTAGTTTTCCTAAAATTAAAGGCAGGTTCTCTGGAGGCTGGAGGTTGCTAGAATGAAGTTATGTCATGTTTTATGTCAGGTAAATTTATTGCGTCCTAAATAATATAGGATCCTGCTTCCTATATGTTTTCTAAAAGTGATATTTGTGCTATCATTTTTTCTTAAGTTAAACCAGACTTCTGAAAGCTCAGTTTTGAGGTGTGTTACATTTAGCTGCTCAGCAGCGTGCCCGGTAGCCACCATATTGAGGCCACACTCAGTGAGACTTTTGCCATGTGCAAATTTAAGAAAGACTCGCCAAGATAGCAGCAAAGCTACTGTTCACTAAAAAAACAAATGTTATTACAAAACAAGAGACATTTAAAAGAACACTACAACACCCATAATCCTGCTCCCCTTAGCAAGAAATATTAACACAAAGAATATACCCACCTATAAATAGCAGTAGTCAGTACACCACTTTGTCTTTTCATGCTGCTACAGATACGTGCATTACAAAACTGTAAGCATTAGATTATTATTCATGTATTGTTTCTTTGGTGTTTGACCTGAAGTTTTGATATGTTTAGGTCATTTTCATTTTTCACACAGGCTTCTGCTTTTTAAAGTTTGCTGTGATAGTTTTAGCACCTTGTGGCTGGGACTGTGTCTGATTGATTTGTTACTGTTGAATTCACCTGCTTTCAGGGCTCACCTGTGTATAGTTACATTGTAGCAGCACAAGGCTGTGGAGGATTTTTGGCTACATTTATATCGTGATCAGATATATTGTATTTATTTGTTGCAAGTCAGACCCTTGGCTGTTGAAGTGTTTATGCAAGCAACTGCCTGGGTTTATGTGAATGCCATCTAAAGGCACAGCCTTTTCTGTGTGCTTGTTTTTATATATTTGATACAGCTTGTTGAAAGAAAATATTGTGAGGGTTCAATTCCCTGTTGTATGCTGGTTTAAATGTTTAACCTTAGTGTTAATATTTAAGAAAAGCCTTTGTGCATTTTTGACAATTCAGTTTGCAATTCCATTTATAAAGTTATCCCTTCATCAATTAGAACTGTGGCCAATTATATAGGTAAATCTGTGGCAAATGCTATTACAAGCCCTTTATAATTTCTGCAGATTGCAGGTCACATTCCCAGCAACAGGAATTATGAAGCTGTGGCAGCAAAAGAATAATGAAGGAAAACGATGTTTCCCCTCATGGGTATGAAGGAGATGAAGTTGGTGGCGGTTCACTTCTGCAGGGAGAGAACGACTTGATGGCAATGTGGCAAAACCCCTATTGTGGATATTATGGGAAATCTAAGTAAGAGGCCCTGATTCATATCCTGGGGCTCTGACCTAGGTGTGCAAGGTTTGGCTTCCTTACCCCAGTATGGCTGGACTGGGTTCAGTGCACCATCACTCGAGCAGGTGAGTTAAGGTTATTGGAATCCCCTACAACCCCACTGAGCATACCTGCTTGTGTGGTGTCAGAGCTTTCTGGGGTACTAACAGTCCCGTAAAGAACTCAGGGATGCAGTAGTAATTCAAACCCAATTTAGGGCCCGATTTATATATTTGCAGAGAGGGAACTCCTTCGCAATGGTGATGGAGTTCCCCGCCCCGCCAATTTAGTGGTCCGCCTGCCATATTTAATTGCAGGAAGACCGTAGGTTTGGCCATGGCGGAGACTACTCTGTCTGAGTCCTGGCCAAACTTCTCTGATGGACCTGGGGAGTAAGTAACGTCAGAGAAATAGCTACAGGTCTTCCCACCCAATTTAGATGAGCAGGCATGTGGTCATTTTTTACTGCTCCTTACCGCCAAGTATAGCCTGGCAGTAAGGAACAGTAAAAACATTCTAATACTCCCTTCACCATGGGAGAAGACTCCCATGGTGAGGGGAGCATTCATTTTTTTCCTTTTAAAAAGAAAATCCTGTTTTGGGATTTTCCTTTTTAAAAGTAAAAAAATACTGTTTGCTGCAGGGCTGGGCCCTTCCGATGCAGCCCTGCAGCAACAGTAAAATGCATTGACAGGAACCGCCGTGCAGGCATTTCCTGCCAATGCCATTATAGATGACCACCGGCTAGGCAGTCATTTATAAATCTGGCGGGTGGTCCTTCCACTAGGGCAACAGAGTAAATTACTGTCCACCAGGATATCAACCCTTAGTTCTTTAAAATAGCACACACAATTGCTGCACTAAGAAAGGACACTATATATGTTTAAAAGTGTTTATTTCAACAGTCTCATCCTGTTGGTTAGTACATGAGAAATAACCATAGAGAATACAATTAAAACATCACATACGCATGTTGCTAACAGCTTGTCTAAACTGAACAGTTCTAACATTATTAGAATGTTCCTAGCATCATACCACCCTAAAGACTACTTCTGTGTGCTACACTATGAGAGCATGGAGTAGCTAACTTGCATCTAGAGTCTCTTGGGCCCAGAGGACTTCATACTTGTACACAGTGGAGCAGCTGTGATTATCAGTCTCCAGCCAGAAGAGAGTGTTCCTTCGAAGAAAGACACTTGATCAGCTGTGCTCGGCTCCTCTTATCTCTGTTTCGACTCTTGGCATAAGAGATGATGTGTGAGGGCGTTTCATATTAATTGGTCAATTAATGAGGCTTTAGCCTACATTGGGGCACTTTCCAATAAACTGACACACAACCAGCATAATGAAAATATGCCAATTCAGAGTACATGTTTATTTTACACTTCTACTCTCAGACCTTGCGAAGTAGATATCATATAGATTTAGAAGACTTGTGTCTCCTTATGTGCTAGCATAGTCATTGTTTAGATGACATGAAACTTTCACAAGTTCTGCGAAAGATAATTACTTTCTGAATTCAGTAGCTTGTCGACTTTGTATGTATCATCGTGAAACCTGGCTTCATTTACTGTGTTGCTGCCCAAAGTAAGCTAGCGGGCGTCGTCGTCTGGTACTTCCTATTTGTAGGTCCTACTGCCTTGGACGATGTAGCGAAGTTTCAAACCTGTGCTTCTCCGCTAACACAGTTCAAACTGTTGCCAGGCTAGGGAAATTCACTGACGAAATCCGGGCCGCATTGACGTTGAAAATTGAGACATAAAAAGCAACCGGGAGGCCATCAAGCTAGAGAGACTATGGAAAAAACTCTATTTTAAGTTTCACGCACTCGCACTTTATTGCTATGTTGGCCAACAGTTTTTTAATGTTTTAATTCTGTTTTTTAGTCTTAGCAATATGATGGAGATTTTAATCATTGCTTTTTCCTCTCATAGTATATTGAAATGATAGTATATTGTAACGATTTTAAGTAATTGAACAATAAAGTTTAATAATAATAATACTTTCTGAATGTGAACCAAAGGCAGACAGGCAGGGCCAGCTTTAGTGCTGGTGGCGCCCTGGTGCAAAAATCTTTTTTGATGCCCTCCATCTCCATAACCTCCTCCTCAGATTCCCTCACTACCAACCGGCAAAAGTGCCCCTCATTTCTCATTTCTCCATAGCCCCTCTCTCACATTCATTTTATTTGTTTTATAGCACTGGTAAAGGCTGGCTTTACTAATCCACTCAGCTATCCACATAAAATACAGATCTGTTCTTTGCAGCAGGCATATTAACCCTGTGCATTACTTTATGGTGAGTCAAAACTGCCACTAGACAATACTTCAATCTCTCTCTCTCTCTAGCGGGAACATTAATCACAAGAGTAATCTTGACATTTATTTTGCTGCTTGAAAGCTGGATGCACAAGGAACTCTGCAGCAGGTGCTTTTAAATCGTAAGTTATTGATAAACACAGAGTCCCCCCTGAGGTCAGTGCCCCCCCTCCAGGTCAGCGCCCAGTGTGGCCACACCGATTGCACCATCCTAAAGCCAGCCCTGCAGACAGGCTAACTGAGCGTCCTCAAATTGGAGTCTGGCTTTCGGAGATTTACAACAGTCCTATGATGATTTATGTGCACAAAATTTCGATGAATACAATGACAATGACAATTATTACAATAATTCTGATGATGCTACCAATGTCCTGAAAAAGGTGGAAAGTAGGGAAAAGCCCCAGATTGTTATTTTGGATGGGGGAGGTACTGCCATATTTGAGCCTCAGATCATTTAGCATCCAAATTCAGCAAAGTGGGCTGCTGGGCTGTTTATTGATGAATACCTTAGGTCCAAGATAAAAAGTTCAGTGGACAATAGTGCTAGAGCTAAAATGATAATATCTGCGAATGCGGCCATAACTCTAGAATTGGATACTAAAAGTACAAAACTTGTAAGCAAATGTGGGAAGGACCCTAGAAAAGGATTGGTTAGGGCATGGTCCCAGGGTTATAGCTACTGCTGGTACAGCAGGTGTAGAGTCACCGAGGCCAGGAGCCCTAAGGGGCCCATTGAACCATGACAATTGCTTTACTTTACTACACCAACAGCAGTTAAAGGGGCCATTTTCCTTGCCTTCACCAGTGCCCATGGCACTCTTGCTACGCTACCACATGATCCTTGTCCTAAGATAAATTACTGGATACCCTGGGTCCTGTTTCCCATATTGTATGTACTGCTGAAGAGGCAAAGAAGTTAGAGGGTCAATTGGACCTGGAAACAATTTCTGTTTGGGCCCAAAGTTGATCTGCTTTCTTGAAAATGCAAACATGGGACTTTCTTTTGAGAGACGCAAGGAACTGTTTTATTTACCACAAACTTGGGGAGCTGGCAGGCTCACATATAGGGGCCAATTCTCGAAGGTCTGTGTTTAAAGATACATTTATTAAAGAAATGTTGTGGTAAATTCAGACCATTGCCTCTCTGGAAAAAGCACAATCATCCCTGCTCATCTTTGTGGCTGGATCTCTCCCAGGGCAGGGAATATGGGGATCATTTCACTAGCTGGGGAACCTTCTACAGACTCTTCTACTGCCAACAGTATTGATATTCATGGCCAACATTCTTCCAAAAAGATTTTTTTTTTTCAGCAGAGGCCCAGTAAGGAGAGGGGAACTCACTGTAAGTGTAGTGCCCTTTACCCTTGTGACAGTAGGGGTCAGGTTGGCTATTTTTGTTCAATAGTGGGGTTTAATATCAAAAGGCCTATGGGTAATACAGACAATGACATGGTTTCAAATAGAATTCTCTGTAGCCCCAATGTAGGTGGCCTTGCCAATACATTTTAAAAGTAAGGTTTACTTCTAGTCACCACAGAGGTACAGAAGTTGTTGAAGAAGCGGGCTATAGAGCAATGTTGCTTACACCCCAAGGGTTTTGTCGGCAACATCTTCCTTGCACAGAAGAGCAAAACGTTTTGGTCAGTAATAAACTTGAGGGAGCTCAGCTAATTCATTCTGTACCACCATTTCAAAGTGGGCACAACCATAAGCTTAAGGGACATCCTTCTTCTAGAAGTGTGGATGGTGTGTATGGCTTTAAAATATGCCTACCTGGTAGTGCCAGTATGTCAAGAGCACAGGAACTGCTTGCAGTTTTTGTCACAAGGACAGGTGTTCAGGTTCAAGGCCCTTCTATTCGGTCTTTCCTCTGCTCCTTTGTGGTTTAAAAAGTTGATGAGGCCCCAGGCGGTGGTCCTCAGAGCACAGGGACGTAGGATGGTGATGTAGATGGACAATATCATATATCTGGCACAGGAGAGAGGGAGGTTGGTGAAGAAGTTGAGGGGGGCCATATAAGTAATTCAGTCATTGGATTTCATTATCAATGTGGAAAAATCGAAGTTGGTGCCCTCAAGAAGGATGACATTATTCGGATGTCTGATGGATTCCGAAAAGGAGATTCTTCTGTTACCAAAAGCAAAGTTAGAGAAAGATAAAGAAGGACTTGAGGGTGACGTTGTCACAACATCAGATTTCTCTCTGCTAGTTGGCGAGGCTGGTGGGCGTTGTCTCATCCTCAATTCAGGTGAGTTTTTCAGGCCCCCTTTACGACAGGGCACTCCAGCGCCTGAAGAGAAGACACTGTCAGAGAGGTCACAAACAGTCCCTTTAGATCAGGAGTCAAAGGAAGAGATAAGTTGGTGGCTAAATCATGTGGATGCATGGAATGGGCGAGCAATCTTCCCTACATCCCCAGATCTTGTCTTACAATCAGAAGCAAATCTTTGGGATGCTGCGGCACAAGATGTGGCTGTTACTTGACTGGAGGAGGATGGTCCAGTAGGGAATCATTCATGCACATAAATGCATTTTTGGAAATTTTATGTCCTAAATATTCGACCTCAGCCTTCCTAAAATTGATACATCCTGTTTAATAGGTAACCATACTCTATGCCAGGCTGTTAACAGTGTTCTTAAGTTAACACCAAGCTTCTTTTTAAACTTAACAAATAATAAAATATAATTTGTGACATAAGCCCAGGAAAAATGTAAATTATGCTGGAGTAATTTCAGGAATTTCATGTTAAGCATGTTAAGCTAAATTTCCAAAATCAAGGTGATGAAACTTTATTGTTCAGTTAATTAAAATTTAAAATTAAAACACAAGTTAAAACCTGTTATTTAAAAATTGCATTAAAAGTCCAGCCGTAAACAGTAATCTCTGTGTTCTTGATCGTTCACTAGGTAAAATGATTTAATACAATTGAAAACACTATTTAAAAACAGTGAAGCTCAAAGAAACATTATTACTTGGTTAGTGCAAGTTTGCAGGAGAAAGTGCTTAGTGCAATATGAGATGGTAAGTGCTACGCAATGGTGTGTACTAAGCCACAGGGGTATCATCGGATCACAGTGCAAATTCGCTACAAAAAGTGCTTGCTGCGTTAGTAAAGGTGGAAGAGTGAATGGCCGACAAGAGGCGCTAACTGTAAAGGGTTAGTGCGATTGGCAGGGTTAGTGAGCTGAGTGACGGTGAAGAAAAATCATGGATGGGAGGCAAGTGGGACATGACCATGGTTTGGAGAGCACGCCAAGCGTAAGAATTTAGGGTGTTTAAATAGACAAAGTTCAAACACGGCATGTGCGTTAGAATTGTAACCTCTCACCGTAGGACCTGTTTAGCCAAAATTTAGCCATTATTCCATATTGCATAATTACACTACAGTTTGTGGAAAAATTATACTGTGGGGGCACAGGAGCAATGCGACCAACCAGAACGCGAAAGGCTGTTGTTCTCAGTACTTGTGCTTTTCACGTTATCTTTCCGTGTGAAATGCATCCTCCAAACAAAATTTGTGAGGATGTATTTTGCGCTCAAATATAGCACTTAATGACAGATATTCTTTTTCTCTAAATTACATTTAGTTTCATGCAATTTTCAAGAAATTGTCATAATTACATTAAAACACATTAAGCGAATTTCGCACAGCCCTATTTTAAAAGCCTATGCTCCATAATTTTACACATAAGCCTTTGAAATACGACAACAGTACTGGCAAGCCCAAATAGCATTCTTTTGCATTGATATGCATCCATGGTTGAAAACATAGTAGCTCCAGATATAGCAGTGATAAGTTCTTGCAGATTAGTTAAAGGAAAACTGTTGGTATTGCTACCCAGCCAAACTCGATAGGTTCTATCCCAATGTCAGGCCTAAACTATGCAGAGCTATGACGCAATAAGCGACACTCAACATGTTTGGTGGGACTAGCTGCACATTTTCCAATTCTGGTCTGAAGTACTATAGGCCATGAAAATGATTTTGGGCTACCCATTACCATATACATATGGTTCTTCTGGGAGTTAGACCCCTAGCTTGAAGTATCTGTCACAGGCAGATAGAACAGTCCTGTGGAACTGTCGGCAGCAAAAATCAGATTAGCCTCACAATGGAAGAAAGCACGACCACCCACACTCACACATTTGCATGCATGCCTGTGGGATCTTCTTCCAATAGAGAAACTAACCGATAACACAACAGATAGGAAATCAGATTTTGAATTGGTTTGGGCTCCAGGAATATCCCATCTCTTACAAGGTATCACAGCCCTAACTTTGCCTCCAACGTTGAAGGCTTTGAATTTGCTATCACTGTAACATGCACAGAGGAACATGGCAAGAGCCATTAGTAGTTAAACACATTTTTTTTTGATAATCAATTTTATTGGTTTTTGCAAACAGCACAAAACATTTCTACACTTTGGCATATGACACACTTGTTTAATTTCCCAGTCATTACCCTGTATTCGCATAGCCGGATTGATCACATATTGAGTCCTCAGGTTACCTACTCCCCAACAGAGTGTCTTCAGCTCGTCAAACCCAGCCATTTGCCCCATATGCGCTCATACTTGGCAGGACATCCTCTCGCCTCATACAATGGCTTTTCGTTTAGCGATGGTCAGGGGGTAGGGTCTTTCCAGGCGGCTGCTATGTCTGTTTTGCCCACCATGGTGGCCGCCCCTAGGAACAATTTATCGGCTCGGGAGACATCCAGTCCGTCCATCACCCCCAGGAGAAGGGCAAGGTGACTAAGTAGGACCATCCAACCCAATATATCGCTCAGTCTGCCACTATCGCTGCCCAATAACTGGTGAGGGAGGTGCAAGACCAGACCATGTGATAGAAATCTGCAGGATCCGCCATACATTGCGGGCATCTAGGGGTATGAAGGTAGCTAGCCCGATGTAATCGGACAGGAGTAAGGTAAGCACAATGGAGATAGTATATTTGGATTAGGCGAAGCCTGGCAGAGATGATGAGTACACAGGGGGCCATCAGGGCATCTCTCCAGTCCTCCTCCTCTAGAGGACCAAGCCATTGCTCCCAGCGATTTTTAAGATGAGTGGCGTGTAGCGAGTACGTGTGTTGTAAGTCTTGAAAGGAGCGTAGATGTCCTCCTTTCTACATGTCCCCAAGGTGTGTAATCCCTATCAGGTCCCACATCCGAAACCCTCCAGCACCTGCACCTCCCCAAACCAGGTACCATGCCACAGGGGCATCTGCAGTGTGAGTTTGGCTTCCCACCGAGTGTATCGCTGTGCAAGTAGGATCGCCCGAGTTACTGTCGGAAGAGTATGAGGGATCGGGGCCCTGTAGAGCATGGCCTGGATCCGGGAAAACCCAAGGCACTCTAGTTGCAGCCGATAGGCCGGATCGGACCAACCTCCGTTAAACCAAGTCGTGTATCACCAGGAGATGGGTGGCCATGTAGTACAGGAAAGGGTTCGTCATCCCCTTACCTCCGTCATATGGAGCCCGCTGACAGTGGGTAAGGGCTAGTCGTGGCCTTGAGTTACCCCAGAGAAATGCCTTGATCATGCGGTTTAATCCACAGAACCAACTGCGGGGGAGATGCTGTCTAATCCACGGAACCAACAGCGGGGGAGATGGAGTGGGAGGTCCTGAATCACATTTAAGAGCCGGGGAAGCACCATCATTTTGAACAGAGCAATCTTGCTGAGGGGATTGAGGGGAGTGATTGCTATCTACGGAGGTCCTCTTTTGTGCGTTTAAGTAAGGGGTTGATGTTGAGGGACCAGGTCAGTTCCGGGTGGAGGGCCACCCAGATGAAGGAGAGGTGTCATAGGGGGATGGTTGTTTGCCAATCTATACATTCCCGCGAGATGTAAAGGGACACCAACGTTGATTTGGCCGGGTTAAGGCACAGGCCTGATGCTTCTCCGAATAAAAACAGGCGCTACCAGAAATTTGCCTTGGCAATTCAATGCATCTGCCTGTAAAGGAATGTTGTATGGTAATGTAGAAAGCATGGGAACTGATATGTATTTGTGTGGAGGCAAAGAATTGTAGAATAATATTGGCGTAGGTCAAAAAATTAAGTGACAGTTGCACTGTCAATCCAGACCCAAAACTCCATGCAGGTTAATGACTGCCCTCTTCCTATCTGTGCTGCTGCCAGGGAAAAACAGCATAAATTATCTAGCTATGTAAGACCCTTTCATATCATTACAATGCCACGTGTGTGCACATGAAAGTTCTCAGGCAGATGAATGAATCAACAAAATGGTCAGAGCAGTGTGGAAGATAAGCACTTTTTTAGTGGAAGCGCACAACTTATGCCCAATCAAAACATGTACTGGTTCCCAAAATGTGGGTAGATCCAGAATCCCTCTCCTGGTGATTATTACATAATTGTCTTGCGACAGCTGCACCATGAAACCAGACCATAAAAAGCACAGTAAAGGCTGTGTGCATCCAAATCATATTAAAACAAATTAAAGGAATAATTATGACCAAGATGGAAGAACATTGTTGGGATTTTAACCACTATGCTGAAACTAATTTTAGTTTTGTCCTGAATCAGTGCCTAGATGTGGACTTTCTTATAATAAAGATGATCTGAAGTGTTTCTGGTCCTGCTCAGATTTGTTTCATGCATTCCCTGGGTTTCTTTTCCAATTTCTATTTATGGGATCACTTTTTCAATGTCATCATCTCGTTGAACCTGATTCACAAGACTCCTGTTTGAAGTTTACACACTTAGGAGTATGCCTATGATTTGTGTAAATTTCCAACTCACCTAACTAAGATTAACAAAGAATTCTACTCCTGGAAACCCTTTAACAGATACAGATTTCAAGGAGTACTTACATGAAATACATAGTCATGTTGCTCGAACGGTGACTGGTACCCATTGCTGTGACCTCATTAGCCCATGCCATAGACAGCAGCGCTGGCTTCCAATAGCTATTAGGATCCAGTTTTGTTGTTTGTCCCTAATTTTTAGAATCATTCAATAGGGATCTGGCCAATTGGGAATCTGGAATGACTGCATGCACACTTTTTCATTCACTTAGATTGATGGGGAAGCAATTGCAGTTTTTAATCCTTCCAAAAAGTGTACCATAAGTGTTAAACTGTTCTGAGTTCCTGTTTTCAGTGAGCAAACTATAGGTGACATATTTTTCCCCAAACTTTTTAAATTTTGCAACAACAGTTCCCACACCTTTAGTTAAAAAGAAAAAAACCACAACTGTTCCTGAATGATTAATCCAGACTTTGTGTTGCTTCAAGGGGAAAGAGAAGGAGATGGTTTCCTGTACTGCGAAGCAGAGGGGGTGTAAAGGGAGCTAATGAAAATGACGCATCTCTCCAGGGTGTCCGCTACCTGAAAGAAATGTAAATGTGTACAATTAGTTAATCAGCAAATCTGATGGCTGCTTGGGAGCCAGTGTATGGCTTTAATTTATACAGTCATTTGAATCTCCATGGTGACAAGCTTAATCTTTTTGAGAGGTAGTGTAAGGGTGTTGGAATTCATCTTTTTGATGAAAACCTATAAAACACCCATTAGCAAAGCCAATAGGCCTCACCTTAATGTCCAATTGCCTGTTATAATGCTGTTGCCCATGCTTGTAAATTAAGACAGCATGGATGAGAGCATTTAATGATCTCTCATGCCCCAAGCTGCTACAAAAGGTAGAGAGGTATACATTTAGCATGGAGAGACCTCATTAAATGTATTTGGTACTGAAAAGCGGTATATATCCTAATATGTCTATACCTCAGTAGCGTTGATATCACAACTGCTCTGTAACGAGCATTATGATATTAGGGCATCACTAGTACAATCACTGTGCTTCCTTTGTTTGCTTAACTCCATCAGGTCACAATGCTCAGGTTGTTTAAAAATTATAACCTTTTCTTTGGCACATGCTGCTAAGCTATGCAAACAAAGAACAAGCTTGCACACACTGTATATCCCATTTATCCACATAGCCAGGGATGTTTTAACTAAGGCATTGGCAAATTGGGCTATTGCCAGGGCTCCTACCTTCCAAGGTGCCCCCGGGGAAAGTTAGCTTTCTCTCTAAATCACTTTGGTGTATTTTTGTATATTAATCTTTAACATATATTCCACTACTGTTATGGCAACATAGGGCTTGAATTAACAAAAGAAGGGTCATAAAATTTAAAGTTGTTACAGACAGGGGCCCCCAAAATATTTCTTCCACCGGACCCGAAATCCTTAAAATGACACTGTACATGGATACTGTCCAATATTAAGTTTGAAACCAAACAAGCATGAATATAAATTCGGGTGGGTCTATGCATTGAGGATTATTTTCATTCTAACTTAATATGTCAATGAGCTAGATAAATAGATGTATAAGTGTGGCCAAGTAAAAAATCCTTTACAGACAGTTCACATCATCTGGCTAGAATCATACTAACCTGGAGTTAAAGAAAATAGTCTAGATACAGAAGTAAAATCGTGATACCAAAGACTTATTATCAGGGCCACTGGAATTATGCAGGAGGGAAAGGACCAAGTGATGTGGCCGGGTTGACTAAACTATGCAGCAAAAAAAGGCAAATTATGTGATGTAATACAGCACATTTTGTCATTTTACACAGGTTAACTTTGTTTGGGCTAAGGTTTCACGTCAGTACTACCAGTTTAACATCTTAATACAGCAATAAGCAACAGAAAGGTGACCAGTCAAGCTTTTTAAAGGGCCCTCCACGGTGTGGCAACCCTTGTTGCCATGTTTTTAGTAACTGTTAATCCGTTTCAGGTAAAAAACAAATACTTTTGTTAAAATTTTCAAATTAGGGTGCAGATGATGGATTATGTGGCAAATGCATCAAATGCATAATTATGTGGAAATTGCTACCACTGAAAAAAATCAGAATTCCAGTGCCCTGCTTATTGTGTGGCCTTGTCCTCTGTGATGTAACAACTATATGTACTTTGAGCTACACAACACAGGGTGAACTGATGTTTGCCTCCTACCTACACGGTGAAGCAAGCGGCCGATGGTGGCGGCGTCAATTCCTTGAAGACTGTGTGACTATAGGGAGACGCTCCCACTCGCACATCAGTTTCATAGGATGATTTTATGAAACTTGGAACTTCTGCAGTGCAATTACATGGTAATGACCAGATTTAGTTAGACCTCTCCCTACCAGATATTGCAGGTAGGGCAATTGGGGCATTGTGGGATCTGTAGTCCTGATGAAGGCCGATTGACTCTGTTGGGCAAGATATAGCGGCTGAAACATGTCGACGTTTTTGCAGATAGGAAGGATGTTGGGAAAATAACTCTTTCTTATCATGTAAATGTAATGTAAAAGGATCTTGTATAACGCAACTGCTACTCCGTAGAGTGTCCTGGCGCTCTGCACTGACAGGTGTGGGACCAAGGGGCGACAATGAAAGTTAATTGTTAGAGAATAGCCAAGTTTTTACCCTCTTCCTAAACAGAGTGGTGGGTGTAAGACATCTTAGTTCCAACTGAAATTTGTTCCATAGAGATGGGCCCAAAAAAGAAAAAGACCTGCCTCCCATTCTGGATTTACCAATCCGTGGAATTTTGACCAGAAACAGGTTTGCTGAGCGCAGATTTCTAGGAGGGATATAGAGGCAGATTCTTGTTTTAAAGTAACTAGGCCGTACTTCATGTAGTGCTCTATGGATTAACTATGAAGTTTTAAAGATAATCCTCTTCCTTACGGGGATCCAGTGCAATTCTCTGAGAGCTGAGGACACATGTGTTCGTAGGGGAAGGCTAAGCACCATGCGGGTGGATGTATTCTGGACTACTGTCATGTGGTTTGTGGCCTCATGGCTTGCCCTACTACGTTGGCTGCGGCCTGGCAGCCATGATGCCTTTTCTGCACACGTTACTTTGTGACTTTGTTTTTCAAACCTCTGCTTGTGCCCGGCTATATTAGGACTGTCTGCATTTCTGCCTTTCACCTTTTCTCTTGTCCCCTGTGGGTTGCTTCTGCAAGGTCGAAAAACAACGTCCCTTGTTCTTGCTGATCTGGCCTGTCCCTCGCACCTAGACATAACACTATGTGCAGCTGCATTGGAGAAATTTGTGTGCTTTTAATATGGTGATTACACTGTTAGAGGCACTTGGAGAAAAACCTTTCCAGAGAGAAGAGCTGTTTTTGTCTACTGATGTAAAACCTGCATCTAGAGATTGAGGTATGAGGGTCCGCCTAACAATGCCCAGAGGTTTTCTGTTTATATAATAAACTAGCTAATAGCACGGGTAGGGTGGTATAGTCATTTAGCTCTATATCCACTGCTTTATGAAATGCTTTCCCCGTTTGTATTCTATGGAATTGTAACTATGCTTATTATATTATCTTTATGCATTATGCTGATAGTACTGACACGTGTACTGTATCTTAGAGCACGTTAGTTGAAATAAACATTTTAAACTATACAGTGTCTCTTCTTACGCGCGTTGTGGACAGGTATGAGTGAGTTATGAAAGGGTGTTCTTGCTCCTGCGAGCCCTGAGAGAGAGATACCGTGTTCTGGGTTGTCTAATCATTGGTAGTATTTTTGCTAATGAGACGCTACAGCTAGTCGGGTTGGGGTTTTAGGTGCTAAGGCTCATGGTTGGCTCACCACTATATTCCGAGGTCCTATTATCCTGTGCATAGCTCTGTGTATGTGCAGAATCCCTATAACATGGCGCAAGCAACGAGTGGGCTGCTTATCTGCGAGACGCTTGAGTAGTATTTTATGCTTGTCCACAACTCCCCTCGCAGACGCTTCCGAAAGCGTGTGTGACGTGATACCTCCTATATTGACGTTTTTATAGGTTCTTTCAAGCTTGAAGTTGTTAAAATGTTTTTTAGATCATACCCTATATTGTGCTGCCTTACATTAGGTTGTCGAAAACTTTTAGCCTAGAATGGCTATTCAAATAGCGGCACATAGCCGTGCAGCGCTCCGGGCTCACTTGACAGTGTATGGAGTGCCTGATGCGGGTGTCGATTTGATCTTTGTGGTACAAGCTGATCCGGCTTACCACTTTGTGGTGTTCTACTCTTGGGTCACCTTTCCGGCGGTGGATGCGAACGATAATTTGTTCCATGAATATGAAGCCACCGTAGTTCCTAATCACTATAGACCGTATAGGAACCTTGAAGTACCGCTCACGGCTTGGCAACACCGTGTTTGGTTTGATGGCGCCCTCCCCCAACCGACTACCATGGTTCGTTTAGGCCCCTTATCCATTGACGGGGCCACTTGGCCTGTTTTGGCCGGGTATACCCCACATCCGCGATATATGTTGGTAGCAGTCGCTGAATTGCGTGATATGCATTCGTCTTTGATACGAGTGCATTGAGCTTTAGTACAGTATGTTACAGGCAACATCCAGGGAGCCCCTCCTGGAGTTGCGGCCCATCCAGCTGGTGCAGGCGGTGTGACCATAAGTCCTGTCATGGTTAATTCGGTGATGGGCAAGTGCCCACAAAATAAGGATGATTTTCCTTATTGGCTTGCAGAAAAATTTGACCAGCTGGAGGCAGTTTTTCCTAACACCTCTCCCGTGGATAAACACAGGATTTTAACGATTAGTTTGCCAAAAGACTTAGTCCCCGAGTTGGCAGAATGCAACAAATGGGGTAGGGTATTCGCAGCAGTATATGCGAAGTGTTGCGGCACTCCTTCCATGACGGTTCTCCCCTCTGTAATTAAACGAGTGCAGGATGAACATGGCCCTGAAGCGGCTGTGGAATTAGGGATGAGACTGGTGGGAGTGTTCAACGTAGTAGCTGATTTGATCCTTGCGAATGTCAAGGGCGATGCAGTGAACTTTCAAGTAGCTAATGCTTTGGCTTTGGTCCCAGATCCAGACAAGCTGCGCGAATTACCAAAAATTATTGCTCAGGCTTACAAAACAATTGGCCGCAATAGCCTGGGAGTTAAGCCTTTTGCTAAATCGCAAACACAATCGAAACAACAACCAAAAACTCAGTCTGAGAAAGATGAGAAACCAGTTTTTACTAAAAAGAGCTGGAGGTTGAAAAAACAGGGTAAGCAACAGAAGAAGCCGGGGTCGCGAGGCGCATCCCCGGTTTCCGTCTCTTCTGAACGCACTTATGATTTGCGCGATAGGGCGAGAATTAAATCTCCAGAGAGTTCAGGTCCCTGATACGCGTTCTCCTCGTTCTTCACAGGCACCGACAACTTCGCAGGACAGTGGAGGAGATCGTCAGGATAGAGGAAGGGGTCGAGAGGCTCCCCAGGGACGAGACCGACCTCGACAACAAGTCAGAGGGAAAGCAGAAGAATTTCCGCGTTCTCGCCCACAATTTCAGCAGAAGAAAGTTGCCGCTGTTACAGCGAGATATGCCACAGACGGTGAGAACGAGACTCCTGAATTGGACGTGGGCAGTGACACTCCTAGACAGCGCTGCGGAAGTTACCATAGTGCGGGAGGCGCTACGTCCTCATGTGGAGGCGACAGCAAGTGAAACATTCATTACTGTCGAGACAGCAGACACCAGAGTGGCACCCCCTGACAGACTATATAATATTGTTATCCAAATTGAAGGTGACATTCAGCATGTTATTAAAGGGATTTTTTGGGAGAATCTGACCTCTTCGTACGACATTTTGTTGGCAGAGGCGTATTGGCTGCCCCCATTCGTACTTGCTGCGCATAAAGGGGAGGAGGTAATCCTTCCGAGCTTTTCTCGTCATGTCCCAAAGGACAAAGCGGAGGCTCTAGCAGCTGAGTGGGCTGTATCCCTGGCTCCAGCGTTATACCGCAACCACGTGGGATGGGATGAGGATTCTCCCCCCCATGAAATACCTTTGCGGTCGCTGCCACAGCCACAACCCCAATATCCCATCAAACGGGAAGCTAAAGGTCCCGTTTCCGAAATTCTGACTCAGTTAGAATATCAGGGAGTGATTGAAACCTGCGTGTCACCTATGAACAATCCCCTTTTCGCGGTTTCTAAACCCGATGGATCGTACCGCTTAGTTTTGGATTACCGACATTTGAACTCTCTTTGTCGGACCTTTGCGGTGCAAAACACACACAGTTCTGTGCTTGTAGACAGTCTTGTTCGTAACAAATATAAAACGACACTTGACCTATCCAATGAATTCTACACGCACAACTTAGCCCCGGAGAGTAGCCAATGGAGCGCTTTTACCTCCGGTGGTAAATTATTCAAATTCCGGCGTTTACCTATGGGCTACCAGAACAGTCCAGGCGTATTCGCTGCTCGTGTTGTCTCTTTGTTAGACGGCATAGACCCAGATGCATTTTCGTATGTCGATGACATTTATCTGACAGATGACGAATTATTCCAGCATCTTTCCCGAGTGGACCGCATTATTCTAGAATTTGCGGTTTTAGGTTACAAGTTTAACTTTGCCAAATCTCACATTGCTGAAAATACCGTTTTGTTTTTGGGCTATGAGCTAAACAATGAAGGTAAGGGCTTAGCCCCCCATTTCCTAGAGAAATGTGCACTTTTGTGCCCTCCTACTACTCTGAAGAAACTTCAGTCTTTACTGGGTTTTCTGAACTTCGGGCGTACTTACATTCCCGAATATGCCCAGCGTATCAAGCCACTGTATGCCTTGATACAACCTAACTTTTCGAAGTCATGCTGGCTTCCGGAGCATTCCTCCATTCTGCAGTCTTTGCAGACAGACCTTCTTGAGTCTAAATACTTGTTGACTCGTGATAACCGCACCAACCTGGTGATTAGGATAATTCCAGGGGCAGTGGGTTTCACGTATTTAACCTTTAACGAAGGTGACACAGTACCCATCGCATACAAGTCACATCTTTACACTTCCGCGGAAATGCGCTTTTCGTCTGTGGAGAAAGTTCTGACTGCAGTGCAGATGGCGATTCTAAAGGAACGCGCACTGGCACAGGGAAAACACGTTCTGGTGGTGACACCATATCCTGCCCTGGAGGCAGTGACGAAAGCAAGTGTTCCGAACTCTAAAGCTTTGCACCCCCTTTGGATACAATGGGCAACATCTTTGACGTCTCCGGATGTTACTTTTATCTTTGATTCTTCTCTTCAGACTCAGGAGTTTTTACAGTATGAATTTGTTCATCCTCCTCCTCTGTCCTTGCTACCGCTTGAGGAATACGAATGTATTATTTATACCGATGGTTCGGCACAACCGGCCACGGGTTCCAAGCATGCTTATTCAGCCGCATGTGCTATTGTTGCAGGTACTTTTGTGAACGGAAAGTTCAAATCTACTGTGGTGCACACTCAGGCCCTCGGAGACAGTACTGCACAATTGGCCGAACTGCGCACATTGGTGCTTGCACTTGAGTTCGCTATTCCGGATGTGACTACTCTAGTTGTATGCGATTCTTAATACTGTGTTCAGTCTTACAATGACAATCTGTTCTTTTGGTCGCAAAACGACTATAGAGACGCTAAAGGTAGCACAATTAAGCATAAAATGCTTTGGGTTCGAGTGGCAGATTTGCAACAACGTCTGCCCCTCACACAGGTGGTTCACACCCTTGGCCACCAGCGTGTGGGCGCACACGCTGTCGGTAACGGTTTGGCAGACGAAGCTGCCAAATCAGCAGTAGTCACGTGCTCAGTTGCAGCTGTTACTAGATCCATGTCTAAAATTGATACTGATATTTTGGCAGCTATTGCTGCAACAAAGGAAGGTACCAAATATCCCTGGGGTTTCCCTTCCAAATATACTTATCATTTAGGTACCGAACAGGCTCCTTTCGTAAGTATTCCAGACGTTGGTGATCGGCTGATTCCCAACGCGGACCGCAGGCTTTCCTTGATAACGGCCGCACACGAGGGCATGGCTTCGGCTCATGCAGGCGTGTCTGCGACTGTTTCCATCTTGCAGCAGCGTTACTGGTGGCATGGTTTATACAAACAAACCCGTACTTATGTGCTTTCTTGTGACATTTGTCAGCAGATTAAGCCTTCCACGGTTACACGTCCACCACAAACACCGCTCTGCATTTCAAACAGACCTTTTGCGTGTGTTTACCTGGATCACTGCGGTCCATTCTCTTCAGACACTCCATATAAATATATCTTGGTTGCAGTGGACTCGTGCACACGGTTCCTCTGGGTCTGGCCACAACGGAGTGCAGACGCTCGAAATGTCATAAGGGATTTGCGTGTCTTTGTGGGAGTTTTCGCATGTGGCACCTTCCATTCGGACCAAGGTCCAGCGTTTGCCTCTAAGGCTTACAAGGACGCAATGGGTTCCCTGGGGGTGCGGGTGAAATTTTCGTCTCCATATCGGCCTGAGGGCAATTCGATTGTTGAACGAATGAACTGTGACTTAAAGCAATCCTTGACAGCTAGAGTCTTAGGTACTGGCAGGAACTGTCTGGCCCACTTGTATACCGTACAACGTGCACTTAATAATCTCCCTAGAAAACCTCTGGGTGGGCGGACCCCATATGAAATGCTCTTTGGCATACGAATGTTTGTGCCCGACCTTGATGGTCTCAGACATGGCGGCACAGTCCGCCATCTTTGATGTAGATAACCATTCTACTATGTTACAGGGCTTACAAGAAGACCGAGACAAACTTGCAAATGAACATTTACCTTCAGCCACAGACGCTGCGTTGCAGATTCCGGTTGCCGGCTGGCTTCCGAAAATTGGAGATCTGGTTCGAGAGAAAGTGGAGAACAAAAAAGAATTTGGCCCTTCTTATCGTGCACCAGTTCCAGTCCTTGGCTTGAAGGGTACTCGTACAGTCATCTTACCGCCACTTCCTGGTCGAAAGGACAATGTCAAGCTACAACATCTGGCCGATCCTGAATAGTGTAACACCAGCGGTCTCTTGTCCAGTCATTTCCCGGACATATGTTCGTGGCCCTCTTGCCCGAACGGTCACAGATGTTGCTATCGAGATGGTAGAGTTGCCTGATCGCTTACTCGACTTCCCGGCTTCCCCCTGCGAAGAGGAGACTGAGTATACATACCCAGCCAACGAGTCGGTGGCTCACGCACCAACTACGCCACTTAGCCCAACGCGTTATTCCTTTGACTCGGATTCCACCTCATCACTGATCCCGTCCAAATTCAGCTTGTTTGTATCCTGGTTCAGAGACAATTTTTTGGTTCCTCCCTGGACATATATTTGGTTGGTCTTTTTCCTGATTTTTTTGTTCATGTCCATTGGTTTTGTCACAGTTTTTTTTCTACTAATCAATGGGCACTATTTACCAGAACGCTCTGCAGTGAACAGTGTCGCTGGAACATTAGCTCCGCATTCTTCGTCTCACATCATGAAGCGTGACCACACATTTGTGAACATTTCAGCTTTCCCAGTTGCTGATGGCATCGTATGGGATGCAGTGAATTTCCAAATTCATGGACCTACTGAAATTATTAATGTTCCAAATGTCCTCCGTGTTTCAATGGGTGATGTCGTTAAAAGTAATATTCATTCTGACGATTGGGATGTGCATGCCGTTGAATCGTTATTTACTGATTTGAAATATTATGCTGCTTTTAATGCTGAAGATTTGTACATGAATTCCGCAAGTTATGCCGATCTATATTGTTATCAGCATTGGGGCAACCATTTCCTCCATAAACCAAGTACCCTTAGGGGTCCTGTTAATTACACCCAATGGGAACATTGTCCTACCCCTTTGCAGGGCAGCTCCCACACTCTTAGAAACAAGTTTACTTATTTTACCAACTTTGATAGATCGAACCCTGGGTCCTATTATTTTAAATTAAACACCTCTTCTACGCAGAAGATCATGTTGACCCACACCAAGTTATTGTTTTCGGGTTCATTTTTGGCCGCTTTGGCTGTGGGTGGTTATGAGTACTGGCGGGACACCATTGACCTGAAATCTATTTGGGGTTCCAAATCATGGCAGGTGCAAGGCACAGAAGCCTTGCACCGTGCTTGCCTCATCCCTACCCAAATTTTGTTTTTAAATCATTCCGTCTATCAAACAACGTGTTGGGGTTTGGCTACTTCCAAACAATTAAATGCCCCTTCCATTCCTGTGTTGTCTTCCACCACTAATGAGAGCTTGCATTTTAATATTTCACTTACTGATTTGCAGGTTTTGTTTCAGAATAATTCCTTTAATGTTTCCACGTTTGTTCAGTCACCCTGGTTGGCTTGGCCGACAGCGGCGAACGCCTGCCAACTGCGTTTTCATGACTCAGCTCCTGGTTATAAACAGGATAGGCCAGACCCGAGGTTTTCTGACTCTCGTACCGTTACAACGTATTCTGTTGGAAAGTTATGTAAACAGTGGTTGCAACACTCCTCCTTAGATTCTGTGAAACAGCATTTATCCCTCCTTTCAGGCAACATTGATCTGTCCGATTTTGTTCTGGGGCCTCGTGGCACTCGACCTAAGAGATTCATTTATGAAACTTACAATGAACTCTGGAAGCTTTCGCAAATTGACGCTGCCTCCCGCCTTCGGGAGATTGATCAGGCAAATTTAGAAAAGGTGCTTGCAGTTGTTGACAATAGTATTAATACCCTGTCTTCCCACATTTACACGTTAGAGAATATTGTGTCCTCTGTTGTTGATATTGTACAAAATGATGTTTCTGTGTTATATCATGGTAAGAATCAATTGCATTCAGTTATGCAGTTTGCATGGACTTTGCAGACACTTAAGTTGGGTAAAGTTCCTTGGCATTTTCTGAACACCACTGCCTTGTTTTTACCTTTTAATTTGACAGACAAATAGCAGTTCATGTCCATGAAGGAGGCCACATACACTCTGTTACATATCGAGAAAATAGAGCCATTACCGTTCTCTGTTGCGGAATTAGATTCTGCGGTGTGGCTAGTACACAGGGTTATCGCTTTACCTTTCTCTTTATTTGAATTCAGTTCCTGCATGAAACATTATCCCGTTGGCCGTTTTCAGCCTTTGTGCAGTGCCTTCTTGCATGAACTGTGGTCCCTACCTTTCATGTTTAAATGTCTTCGGGACGGGAAGGAGGTGTTTCTCACAGGCGAGACTTGTGATTCTACTGTGGGTCATTCCTTTATTTGCAAACACATTAAATTGCACAGCGCTTGTAACGTTTCAGCTCCGAATCTTGCTTGTGTTTTGAAGGGTATTCCTGCTCCCGCTATTTCTCCTACTTTCACTGTGCTTGCAAATGGTAGTTATCTGCTTCTGAATAATCAGGACTGCTGTGGCATGCTGGCCGGTATACCCTATATCGTAACAGTTTCCCACAGAGTTGTCTGCTGCAAAAATGTGCTTTTTCCTCCCCCGCACGACATCGTAGATAGTTCCATTTGGCCTTCCATTCCTACCTTGAAGGCGGATTTCAATAAATTGAGCAGAATAAAGGCGCTATTATTGAATCAGAAGGTTATGCTCACATCCGCCCGGGAGACATTCATTCTCCAGGTGGCAAGTACCCACAGTGAAATACAGGCCCTTTTGAACACTAACCTCCCACAGCATTTCAGTGAACTGATTCACCCCGTTTTTAATGCATCGCGCACTGAGGGTCTGGTGCACTTTTTTAAAGTTGTGGGCTCTGGCCTTGTGACCTCCTTTCAAACTATCTTTGGTGTAATACCGGCTTTTATTGATTCCATTTTTTCCAGCGTCTTCGGCGGCATTCCGTTGATCCTCGCTTTGGTGGCTGGTATTTTGCTTTTGGTCTGTTTACTGCGCAATGGCTGCACTTCATTGGGACCTTCTCGACCACGGTCGACTTCAGCTGCTCCGTGAACGCATGCTCGCCGGCCGGCGTCCTGCCATTGGCGACCCTCAGTGTGTCCTACAGTCTTTCATTTCGCTTTGCGTATTTCACTTGCGTGCAACCTGTGATGACTTGCATCTGCTGTCCTTTTTCCTGGTCCTTGGAGTATTGCCTTTCCAATGCATCTCTGTCTCGCCCGGATTTTGTCCCCTTGATGGGTCCCTTAGAGGCACATGAGCGGGACTGTTCCGGGGATGGCTATATGGCGCATGCGGCTGCACTTGGAATATTGGCGCAATGGGATGTTTGTGCGGCAGCGCAGACTCTCCTACAACAAAGTTATATTGAGTATCACGCAAGTTGTCCCGCTTTGCTCTTCACTGCTCCCTCTTATGAGGAGCATGACTGTAGTTTTGATTTATTGGACTGGATGGCGTCTCTTTTTTATGATGGTTCCAACGATGTCCTCTTGGAGGGTGTGGCGTTTTTCTGCACCTACACCTTGATGGATTGAACCGGGCCTCCGCTTTCGGCTGCACCCTGCATTTTTCCTGCGGATTTTTATTTCTCTTTCTCTCCCATTCGTTGTCCTTCATGGGGACTTTTTTACAAACAGACGTTTCTGTTCTGCTCATTCGCTTTGAACTCCGTCTAGGTCTATGGACTATCCAGGGGAGGGTGTCATGTGGTTTGTGGCCTCATGGCCTGCCCTGCTACGTTGGCTGCGGCCTGGCAGCCATGATGCCTTTTCTGCACACGTTACTTTGTGACTTTGTTTTTCAAGCCTCTGCTTGTGCCCGGCTATATTAGGACTGTCTGCATTTCTGCCTTTCACCTTTTCTCTTGTCCCCTGTGGGTTGCTTCTGCAAGGTCGAAAAACAACGTCCCTTGTTCTTGCTGATCTGGCCTGTCCCTCGCACCTAGACATAACACTATGTGCAGCTGCATTGGAGAAATTTGTGTGCTTTTAATATGGTGATTACACTGTTAGAGGCACTTGGAGAAAAACCCTTCCAGAGAGAAGAGCTGTTTTTGTCTACTGATGTAAAACCTGCATCTAGAGATTGAGGTATGAGGGTCCGCCTAACAATGCCCAGAGGTTTTCTGTTTATATAATAAACTAGCTAATAGCACGGGGAGGGTGGTATAGTCATTTAGCTCTATATCCACTGCTTTATGAAATGCTTTCCCCGTTTGTATTCTATGGAATTGTAACTATGCTTATTATATTATCTTTATGCATTATGCTGATAGTACTGACACGTGTACTGTATCTTAGAGCACGTTAGTTGAAATAAACATTTTAAACTATACAGTGTCTCTTCTTACGCGCATGGTGGACAGGTATGAGTGAGTTATGAAAGGGTGTTCTTGCTCCTGCGAGCCCTGAGAGAGAGATACCATGTTCTGGGTTGTCTAATCATTGGTAGTATTTTTGCTAATGAGACGATACAGCTAGTCGGGTTGGGGTTTTAGGTGCTAAGGCTTATGGTTGGCTCACCACTATATTCCGAGGTCCTATTATCCTGTGCATAGCTCTGTGTATGTGCAGAATCCCTATAACACTACCTGCAGCCTATTAGTCAGATAGTCGGGTAAGCCTACGTATAGTGCATTCCTATAGTCCAGTCTAGATGTAATCAGGTTCTGGACCACCAGTTTTCTAGCGGACACCGACAGACAGTGCAGGAACTTCCTTAGCATCCATAAAATGCCAAAACAAGTCCCTACTACTGCGTTGACTTGTGGAAAAAAAGAGCGTTCCCCATCAAATGTAATGCTTAGATTTTTAATAGCATTAGTGTCGATAGATGGGGGAGAGGCATCCTTGTGCCAGAAAGACTGCCAGGGCATTTCTGATCTTAAATCAAAGAAAAGATGCTCAGTCTTTCCCACATTACATTTCAGTTGGTAAAGTGAAAGCCATTGGAAAACTTCAGTCCAACAGGTCCTAATTTTTTCCCCGGGGAATATTTAATCCCTGCTCCAAGAGAAAAGCAGCTGGGTGTCGTCTGCATACAACACTACTTTTGCACCCAGTGTCTCTGCAAGGTATAATGGGGGGGGAGGCAAGATATATGTTAGTCTAGAGCTCAGGGATGAGCCGCCCTGCAGTCCTCCCACCTTGAGATCCTGTGGTTCATAGGAGAAGGGAGGACACCACTCCTCTTGACCCCTATCTTCAAGGAAAGAGGACATCCAATTCCACGCTTGTCCATCAATCCCTATGGCTTGAAGACGGGTCAAAAGAGTGTGGTGGGGGATCATGTTGAACAGTGCCGACAGATCCAGCATGATTAGCACAACTTTGCTACCAGCATCAAGGGTGCACCTAATAAAATCTACCACCTCCACCAGTGCCGTTTCTGTGCTACAACTGGGGCGAAAGCCAGATTGACTGGAATGTAGCAGGTCATTGCTTTCCAGATACCAGGACAGCTGCTGATTAACGTGTTTTTCCAACATTTTAGAAAGGGCTGGGAGAAGCGAGATAGGCCTGTAGTAAGACAGGTCTGCGACCAATGCCTGAGGTTTTTTTTGCAGAGGTACGACTTTAGCCTGTTTCCATGACTTGGGGACAAAGGCCGAGAAGAGTGAGGTGTTCGTGAGCTGGGTAGCAAGAGGATTAATAACCTCTGCTCCCATTACCAGAAGATTTGTGGGGCATGGATCAGATGGAAAGTCAGATTTAAGACTTCCGATAGCAAGAAGAGAGTCTTCCAAGGAGATTGGATCAAAGCTACTCAGAGATGATGTTAGAGTGGAGGTTTGAGTAATTTAGTGACTTGTATCCAGTTTCTCCTCTCTCAATCCTGAGGGGGAAAGACTGGCTTGAATGTTGACGATCTTTTCCTGGAAATGGTCAGCCAGTTATTCATACCATTTATTGAGGACATCTGCTGGTCAATGCATGCTGCTGGGGAAATGAGAGACTTTCTCTATTTTAAAAACTTTACTAGATTTATTGCCAGCCTTTTGAATTCTAGTTTCAAAGTATAGTATTTTTTCAGTTTTAATTTCTCTCTGATGCATTTTTAGAGCTAGTTTATATCTAGTTTTAGCAATGGGGCAGTATGACTCCCTCCATTTCCTCTCAAGGTGCCTGCATGCTAATTTGGCCTCTAACATGGCTCTCGTGTCTGTTCTGGGGCTAGGGCACAGGTAGTGCCTCTAATCCAGTTGTCTAAAAGATCCACATCCCAGTCTGCATTGTTTGTGAGAGAGGGCATTTTCTCTTTTAAGGCCCTGCAAAACACCTCAGGTTGAATTTTGTGAAGGGCTCTAGTTGCTCTAGACGCGAAGCCTAATAGGATTGCCAGTCTCTCTACCATAGGCCACCTAAACCTGACCATGCAATGGTCAGACCACACTATAGGGATTAGGGGTGGGTAAAGAACTCTGCTCCGCCAGCCACCCCCCCCGGGCCCGGTCCCTGATGGACCCCCCGTCCCCAGCACCCGGACCCTCGGATGGCCTGCAGGACCAGGGGGCTCCCGCACCCCGGGGCCCACTGGATGGAGCTCAAGCCCCGGGCCTGGTCCCAGCTTCCGAACCCTAGCCTGGCCGGGGAGAGCCTCCCCAGGCCCCGGTGGACCCCAGTCCGCAGCGCCCGGACCCTCGGCTGGCTTGCTGGACGGGGGGGCTCCCTCAACCCGGGGCCCGCCGAACAGAGCTCGAGCCCCGGGCCCGGTCCCAGCTTCCGAACCCTAGCACGGCCGGGGAGAGCCTCCCCGGGCTCCGGTGGACCCCCGTCCCCAGCGCCCGGACCCTCAGCTGGCTTGCAGGACAGGGGGCTCCCGCACCCCGGGGCCCGCCGGACGGAGCTTGAACCCCGGGCCCGTCCGAGCTTCCGAACCCTAGCCAGGCCAGGGAGAACCTCCCCGGGCCCCGGTGGACCCCTGTCCCCAGCGCCCGGACCCTCGGCTGGCTTGCAGGATGGGGGGCTCCCGCACCCCGGGGCCCACCGGACGGAGCTCAAGCCCCGGGCCCGTCCCAGCTTCTGAACCCTACCCAGGCTGGGGAGAGCTTCCCTGGGCCCCGATGAACCCCCGTCCCCAGCGCCTGGACCCTCGGCTGGCTTGCAGGATGGGGGGGCTCCCGCACCCCTTGGCCCGCTGGACGGAGCTCAAGCCCCGGGCCCGGTCCCAGCTTCCGAACCCTAGCCAGGCCGGGGAGAGCCTCCCCAGGCCCCAGTGGAACCCCGTCCCCAGCGCCTGGACCCTCGGCTGGCTTGCAGGATGGGGGGGCTCCCGCACCCCGGGGCCCGCCAGACGGAGCTCAGGCCCGGGCCCGTCCCTGTTTCCAAACCCTAGCAAGGCTGGGGAGAGCCTCAATGGGCCCCGATGAACCCCCGTCCCCAGCACCCGGACCCTCGGCTGGCTTGCTGGACGGGGGGCTCCCGCACCCCGGGGCCTGCAGGACGGAGCTCAAGCCCCGGGCCTGGTCCCAGATTCCGAACCCTAGCCAGGCCGGGGATAGCCTCCCCGGGCCTTGGTGGACCCCCGTCCCACGTCCCCAGCGCCCGGACCCTCAGCTGGCTTGAAGGACGGGGGCTCCCGCACCCCGGGGCCTGTCGGACAGAGGTCAAGCCCCGGGCCCGGTCCCAGCTTCCGAACCCTAGCACGGCCGGGGAGAGCCTCCCCGGGCTACGGTTGACCCCCGTTCCCAGTGCCCGGGCCCTCGGCTGGCTTGCAGGACGGGGGGCTCCCGCACCCCGAGGCCCGCCGGACGGAGCTCGAGCCCCGGGCCCGTCCCAGCTTCCAAACCCTAGCCAGGCCGGGGACAGCCTCCCCGGGCCCCGATGGACCCCTGTCCCCAGCGCCCGGACCCTCGGCTGTCTTGCAGGATGGGGGGCTCCCGCACCCCAGGGCCTGCCAGACGGAGCTCAAGCCCCGGGCCTGTCCCAGCTTCTGAACCCTAGCCAGGCTGGGGAGAGCCTCCCTGGGCCCCGGTGGACCCCCGTCCCCAGCACCTGGACCCTCGGCTTGATTGCAGGACGGGGGGGCTCTCACACCCCGGGGCCTGCCGGACGGAGCTCAGGCCCCAGGCCCGGTCCCAGCTTCCAAACCCTAGCCAGGCCGGGGAGAGCCTCCCTGGGCCCCGATGAACCCCCGTCCCCAGCGCCCTGACCCTCGGCTGGCTTGCAGGACGGGGGGCTCCCGCACCCTGGGGCCCGCTGGACGGAGCTCAGGCCCCGGGCCCGGTCCCAGCTTCTGAACCCTAGCATGGCCGGGGAGAGCCTCCCCGGGCTCGGTGGACCCCCGTCCTCAGCACCCGGACCCTCGGCTGGCTTGCAGGACGGGGGGCTCCCGCACCCCGGGGCCCGCCGGATAGAGCTCAAGCCCCAGGCCCGGTCCCAGCTTCTGAACCCTAGCCAGGCTGGGGAGAGCCTCCACGAGCCCCGATGGACCCCCTGTCCCCAGCGCCCGGACCCTCGGCTGGAACCAAGGAGGGTTAAGCCCAGGCCACGTCCTCTCCCCGCCAGCCTGCCCGGTGAGCCCATTTTCCTCGACTATTAAGCCCCCACTCTTACAGAACCCTGGAAAAGGACAAAAGATGCAGCTAGCCCGGCCAGCCGGCAGGCCGGCCATCTGGTCACCCAGCCTGCACGGCCATCTGGTCACCCAGCCTGCAGGGCCATCTGGTCACCCGGCCCGCAGGGCCATCTGGTCACCCGGCCCGCAGGGCCATCTGGTCACGCAGCCAGGCGACCAGATGGCCCGGGAAGACCCAGCGCCCAGATGGCCTGAGACAGCCGGACCCAGTCGCCCTTGCAGTCCGACGACGGCGAGTGTGGCCAGCCGCGCCGAGGCCGCCGCTCGGGAGGCTCCTTCCCCGGGGCTGCTCACCTCCCTGCTCGACTTGTTTGGAAGCAGGGGTACGGGGGGCCCAGCTGGCCCAGGCCATCTGGTCACCCTGCTGACCTGCAAGGGATGGTGGCCCCATCCCCGCACCCCAGTGGCGCAGGGATGGGAGAGGGAGGCCCCCATGCCAGAGGGCACGTGGTGGAGGCGGCCTCCCACAGGCCCGCATCGCCCTCTCCGCGTCCGTCCTGCCGACTTGGCGGCAGAGGGACCCACCTCTGGGTGTGGTGGAGGAGGGCATCCGCGGGCGCCCACGCACTTTGTTTAGACCAATTGTTGTACATAGGTTTGGTATACTGAGGCCCCCAAATGATCTTTTCGAATATAGGAGACCATCACATGTGTATGCAGGAAGGTGTAGAAAATGTTTGACATACTTTTTTATTGTTTGATCCAAAACATTTAAAGTTTTAGCTTCTGTTCCTGTCATTTCCAATTTAAATGACAGTTTAGGGATCAAGCACTGACACAAAATTTCTATTTTTTGCGTGGGCTTAAGTGGTAGATTATCAAGTTTTTGAGCCCAATTAATAAGAACCTCATTAATTTTGTTGTTGCTTGTATGGCCAGTGTGTGGATCAAAGTTCAATCCGAGGTATCTCTCACTTTCTCCTGGATGAATGTTTTCAATATTTTGTTTTTCAAATTGCCATGGTTTACAGTTGTTAATCACGATTTTATCTTTATGGTGACTGATATAAAATCCGGATCACTGACAAAATATCGATGACAAGAATATCGACCTACAACAATATCGAGGTAAAAATATAGAATGCCAAAATATCGAATCCCTATCTACAAACAGGTAAGTACAAAAATATCGAATCCAAAATATAGTTGTAAAAAATATAGTTAGTCAAAATATCGAATTTTTTAAATATCTTAAAAGTAATGTAAAATTAATGAAATAATATATATAATTAACTAAAACATACTTAAAAATACTTAAATAACTTTAAAATTAATAAATAATTAATGTAAGTAAAAAAAAATAAACATACATTTTTATTTTTTAATACATATATATATATTAACGTAATATTTATAAAAAATATTCAATATTTTTAGCATAGGATAGCGGGAGGGTAAAATTTACTATTACCACTCCAGTGAGTGCAACAGTAGGGAAAGCATTGGATAGCGGGAGGGTAAAAATTACTATTCCCACTCCAGTGAGTGCAACAGTAGGGAAAGCGTTGGATAGCGGGAGGGTAAAAATTACTATTCCCACTCCAGAGAGTGCAATAGTAGGGAAAACATTGGATAGCGTAGGGGTAAAAATTACTATTCCCAATCCAGAGAGTGCAACAGTAGGGAAAACATTGGATAGCGGGAGGGTAAAAATTACTATTCCCACTCCAGAGAGTGCAACAGTAGGGAAAGTGTTGGATAGCGGGAGGGTAAAAATTACTATTCCCACTCCAGTGAGTGCAACAGTAGGGAAAGCGTTGGATAGCGGGAGGGTAAAAATTACTATTCCCACTCCAGAGAGTGCAACAGTAGGGAAAGCGTTGGATAGCGTAGGGGTAAAAATTACTATTCCCACTCCAGAGAGTGCAACAGTAGGGAAAGCGTTGGATAGCGTAGGGGTATAAATTACTATTCCCACTCCAGAGAGTGCAACAGTAGGGAAAGAGTTGGATAGCGTAGGGGTAAAAATTACTATTCCCACTCCAGTGAGTGCAACAGTAGGGAAAGCGTTGGATAGCGTAGGGGTAAAAATTACTATTCCCACTCCAAAGAGTGCAACAGTAGGGAAAATAATGATTTAATATTTTAATAAAAATAAAATAATTATCAATACCAATAAAAAATTAATTAAAATTACTTACCAATTACAAACTATTTAATAATTAATTCTAAATACCAATAAATATTATTTCTTAAAAATTAATTACCTATTAATAAAAATTAATTACCAATTAATAAAAATTAATTACCAAATAAGAATTAATTAACAATAAATTAATAATTAATACCAATAAATAAAAATAAATAATTACTGAATTACAATTAAATTACTTCCCACCCTATTCCCCTATAAACCCACAACCCGCTCTGAATAATAAATTTATACAATTAATATAATTATCAATTAAAAAATTAATACAAATTAATTACCAATTAATAAAAATTAATTACCAATTAATAAAAATTAATTACCAAATAAGAATTAATTAACAATAAATTAATAATCAATACCAATAAATAAAAATAAATAATTACTGAATTACAATTAAATTACTTCCCACCCTATTCCCCTATAAACCCACAACCCGCTCTGAATAATAAATTAATACAATTAATATAATTATCAATTAAATAATTATTAAAAATTAATTACCAATTAATAAAAATTAACTACCAATTAATAATTAATTAACAATGAATTATTTATCAATACCAATAAATAAAATTAAATAATTACTTAATTACATTTAAATTACTTCCCACCCTATTCCCCTATAAACCCACAACCCGCTACAGAACTAAAACGCAAAATTAAATTAAATATAATTAATAATTCCTAAAAATTAATATTTAATTTACTATAATTAAATTACTTCCCACCCTATTCCCCTATAAACCCACAACCCGCTACAGAATTAAATTACGCAAAAATTAAATAACATAAAATTCATTACTTTAAAAAAATTAAAACATACATTACAAAAGTAATACATACTTTTAACACATATACTAACACTTAAAACACTATAATAAAATTCGATATTTTTAACAACTATATTATGACTGTCGATATTTTGACAATCGATATTTCTTACCTGAATTTCGATATTCTTAACCACTATATTTTGGCAATTCGATATTCTGTCCATTCTATATTTAAAACTCGATATTTTGGCAATTCGATATAAAAAATTCGATATTATGTCTGTTTACCATAAAATCCATGTGTCTTTTTCACATTAAGGGGCCGATTCCGATCTCAGTCGGAAGGGCACCGAATCGGGTTCCGCATTAGCGGATCCGTCCGATTCGTACACGGGTCCGGACGGCAAAGTACGATGTGAACAAGCGCGAATTCACCGCCCGAATCGTTTCCGGCTCCGTACGACTCGGTCGCAAGCAAACCGTGGCGCGCAATGGAGACGTTTCACGACCGAGCTAGTACGATACTCGATTCGGACAGCCGGATCGAGTCGGAGCGTCCGGCTCGAAAAAGCTCCCGGAGCCGGACCCCCCTTCACCCGTAGCCTTACGAGTCGAACACAGGGGGGACCCAATGGTCCCCCCTAAACATGCATGTACGGTGCGGGTTGCACAGACACGTACACACTGTAGGGGGCGCACTTGTTCGCGACGTACCCATTGAGTCAATGGGAGCCCATGTACGCGTCGTACGACCGGCTCCCATTGACTTCAATGGGAGTCCGACCGAATCGAGTCCGGCAGCATGCGGCCGCATCGTACTCGCTCGGTCGGAAATCTCTCCGGATCCGGCTCGGTCGGAGAGTTTTCCGACCCAGATCGGAATCGGCCCCCTAGTTTTAATCCTGTTGTTTTACTGAATTTTTCAATGATTTTCAGATTTGTACTCATTCCTTCCCAGGTGCTGCTGTGAGTACTGCGATGTCATCGGCATAGGCAAGAGCGGTGATTTGCTCAATAAGACCATCAGATCCGAATGTGAAGCCCTTGCCGTCTTTCTGAAGATCACAGATCAGAGGATCCATGGCAATGTTAAATAGCAGTGGGGATAGAGAGTCACCTTGTTTAACCCCAGATTTCATTGTTATTTCAAGAGTTGCTTCATTGTTCTTTCCCTTGAAAGATGTTGTTGAGTCAGTGTATAAGTCTTTTATTATGTCTCTGATGTATGATGGAACTCTGTGCCTTGCGAGACTCTGTAGAATGTGACCATGGCTGACAGAGTCAAAGGCTTTTGAGATATCTATGAACACAACTGCTAATGAGTGACTGTTTTTTCGTGCCCCTTTTATGATATTTTGTAGAAGAGTCAGATTCTCGAGACTGCCTCTCACCTTCATGAAGCCTTTTTGTCTCGTATTCAATTCAACAAAAAATGAGTCTTTTAGTTAGTATTTTTGTGAATAACTTCATGATTGCAGTACCGATGGTAATTGGACGCCAATTACTGATTTTTTTAAGTTCACTAATCGGTACATTTTTAGGTATCAATATTGACCGGTTCTTTTTGATACTTTCTGGTGCTCTTCTCATCGATAACGAAGACGACAAAATTCTGGGCAGCAGTCTTGGTTGCCTTCTATGTACTTTATTCAAGTCATTCAGACCAATCTTGTCAGGCCCCACTGCTTTCTTTAAATCTGAGTCATCGAAGGCATTAGTTATTTCGAGCAGTGTAATTTCTTTAAATACATTTCTAATTTCCCATTCATCTGGTATCCGATCAATCGGTATGAATTTAGGGTTTTTCTTGTTTTCTTTTTCAATTATGCCTTTGTAGTATTGGAAAATTTCATCAGCACTGATTTGGCAAGTGGCATCTTCTGCCCCATCAGTGATAATCCTGGCAATTTTCTTTTTGTCTTTTTTAAACATTGCCTGGTATTCTTTATAGCTGCCCTTTGCTTTTGCATAATTTTTCTTGTGTGTCCGATTAAGCCTTCCGTTTTTCTTGTCTTTCTTTGTTATCTTGTTTTCTACTGAGGCATTCTGGTGCTCATCTTGAGCAGAGTTCATAGGCTCATTATTGAGTTCGCTTGCTGGTTCTCTACGATTTGCTGGTACAGGACTTATATCTGTGGTGTTTTCTGAGATATAAGTCACTATCTCATCCATCAGATCCATAGCAGCATCGTGTTGCTCTATGTTTTGGGTGTACTTCTCGACTTCTGTGATTCTATCTTCCAGCTCAACAAAGTTCTTGATTTTTTGCGCACGTTTGCGATTGATAAAGTCTCTGCGCTTTTCTGTTGTTACTTCCACTGTAACCTCTGGTTCATCGCAAGAGTCATTCTACACTTGATGCTTGCAGTACATCTTTTGCCGAACTTCTATCTCTTCTTTTTTCTGCAATTTGTTTTCTGTTTTTATTGTCAAAATGTGGAACCATCAGCGCATTAATATTTCTCTTGTTCTCATACACTTTTTCCAATTCTGCTAATAGCAGTATTTCTTCCTGTGACCATAATTTTGATGGTTTGCTGCTTGCTAGAGCTGTTAGTCTAGACTCATTTTGCGCTCTTGGATGCGCATGCCGAACATGTTGTGAAACTCCAATCTTTGTTCCGAATCCATTAAACAAATACACACGTACATGTCTACTTCCATTGCTGCCCATTTTACTTGTATGACACGTTTCCCTTTCTCTTTTATTCCCCCGCCTGTACTTTAAAACTTTCTGCTGTCTCTATCTGAAAGAGACACGTTAGTGACAGATTCCTTACCTTAGAATATCCCCAGGCGTCAGGCTGGATCCGGAATTTTTTTTGCGTAGCAGTACCCTTGCGCGTCGGTAGGCGGCGTCGTGCGGCTCCGCGTCCGTCGTCGTCGTCGTGATCGCCGGGATGACGTCGCGGGCAGTACTTAGACGCCGTCCCTGCGCGCTGACGTCAGTTCTTCTTTTTCCGCGCCAGCAAGCGCAGATCCGGGAAGAGCAGTGCCCTAGTCATTTTTTGACTAACTTTTTTGGTGAATTTTTTCACTGTTTCTTTCGAATCGACTCCAAGGTGTCGTAGGGATGCCCGGCTTTAAACGTTGCGACGCCTGTGCTCGGATGATGTCCATCACAGACCCGCATCTGGAGTGTCTCTTCTGCCTCGGCCGAGGCCACGACACGAAGTCGTGTTACGACTGCCGGGCCCTCAACCCGAAAGCTTTGCGAGAGCGGTCTCGAAAGCTCCTCGAGGCCCGGCAGTCGGCTCCGCGCCACACCAAGCCCCGGTCGCGTGAGAGTTCGAGGGGTCGGTCGCGGAGTCCTCGCCGGTCGTCGGGATCCAAGTCTTCGTCGTCCGGTAAGTCTAAGCACAAGAAGTCCAAAAAGCATCATCGCTCTAGGACTTCGCTGAGGCCCCTCCCGGCACCGTCCCCGCAGCCCCGGACATGCCTGTGGAGTCGCCCCCGCAATACCCGTCCTTCCCGGGTTCGGGGGCGGATCCGGCCCAAGTACAGGAATTCCTGTCGGCCATGGCCTGCCTCTTCGGGCTTCAAGGTCCCTCCGGTGCGCCTTCGGGCCCCGCGGGCCCTGATGGGGTTGGCCCGGCGTCGCCGACGACTCCGGTCCCGGTGTCGCTCATGCCTCCAGCCTCGGTCCCGGCTCCGGTGGTACCGCAACCCCCATCGACGCCGGTCAACCTGACCACGCCTCCGCCGGCGTCGATGTCTCCGGTGCCGTTCCTGACGCCGCCCAGGGCTCCGGGCGGCGTCGTCCCCATGTACTCTCCGGCTCCGGACATGGAGCCGGACCGACGTCGCTCGACGCCGGTTCCGGCGCCGATGGGACCTTGGGTCCCAAATGTTCCTCCTCCTCCTTATTTTGAACCGGAGGAGGACCAGGAGGACTGGGAGGGGTCTGAGGACCCTCTGGCACAGCAGTGTCAGTATGATGAGGACTGGGCAGAGGAACTAGGGGATGCCAGTGGTCTGGATACTTCCCCTGACACTGGCATGCTGTCTCCTCCCGTGGCTACGGAGGAGGGAGCCAATTTTGCAACGGTGTTGCGTAGGGCAGCTGGAGCCTTACATCTCCGACTCCCTACGGTGACGGTCAAGACTAATCTCTTGACAGAAGTGCTTCAGCCAGCAGCCTCCTCCTTGGAGACTGTGCTGCCGTTCAACAATGCACTAACTGACGTTCTTTTGGGCGCCTGGTCCAAGCCCAACACAGGGGCTCCTGTGGATAGGAACGTGTCCCGACGCCATCGCCCAGCTCCGGGCGACCCCTTGTTTCTCTCTGTCCACCCCACTCCTGAGAGCTTGGTTGTCCAAGCCTCCGCTTCCCAAACCGCCTTCCCTACCGCCCCTCCGGATAGGGAATCCAAACGCCTGGATCAATTTGGGAAGAAGGGTTTTTCTTCCTCCAGTGCTGGCTTGCGGTCCATCAACACCGCTTGTCTTTTGGGCCGATATACCCACTCCTTGTGGGATTCGGTGGCAACTGTTTTGCCCCAGTGTTCTGAGGAGGTCCAGACACTGCTTACCCGCGCCATTGCGGAATGAAGGGATGCGGCCAAATACACCATACGTTGTAGCCTTGATACCGCCGACTCGCTGGGCAGATCTATTGCAACGACGGTGGCGCTGCGTTTCCACGCCTGGCTGAGAACCACTGGTTTTTCAGGGGATGTCCAGAATACTCTCATGGACATGCCCTTTGATGGAGTCGGTCTTTTTGGTTCCAAAGCAGACCAAGCGTTGGAGCGCTTTAAGGACTCACGGGCTACTGCCAAGTCCCTGGGCCTTTCTGCTACACGCCCTCCGCTACCTTCTGCTTTTCGCCCCTATCGTGGCCACGGAAGGGGCGCCCAGTCACGTCAGCAGCCCAGCCACTGGCCCGCGCAGCAGGCGTCTTCGCGTGGCCGAGGACGTGGATACCGCCGTGGCGGTTCGGGCAACCAGCGTGCGGGTCAGGCCACCACCTCCAACCCGTCCGCGGCCTCCAAGCCCTCCTAGTCCCTCCTTTCAGGTGCACAGCATGCCAGTAGGGGGCAGGGTCCGCCATCACCTTCACCACTGGCGTCCCATCACCTCGGACAGGTGGGTCTTGGACATTGTCCGAAGGGGCTACTCCCTCCCCTTCAAGACCACCCCCCCAGCCATGCCACCTCAATTCCACCGCATGTCAGGGGATCACTTGGTACTTCTGCAGAAGGAAGTCACGGCCCTCTTGGCCAAGAGGGCCATCGAGCATGTTCCGACCCCAGAAGACCCCAGTGCCTTGAGACCCTCGCGGGTATGTAGTGCACTTTATAAGTGACATGATTGATTGATTGATTGATTGAAGTAGGACGTGGTTGCTACTCCCACTACTTCCTGGTGCCCAAAAAGGACAAGGAGGACATGCGTCCTATCTTGGACCTCCGGAACGTCAATCGCTTCCTCCGGAAGGAGAAGTTCAAGATGCTCACCCTAGCTCAGGTCTTGACTGCCCTCGACCCTGGAGACTGGTTGGTAGCGTTGGACTTGCAGGACGCCTATTTCCACATCCTCGTCCTGCCGGCCCACCGGCGTTACCTTCGGTTCACGGTAGGCCTCGAGCATTTTCAGTTCACCGTGCTCCCCTTTGGCCTTACCAGTGCCCCTCGGGTGTTCACGAAAGTGATGGCGGTGGTCGCAGCTCATCTGCGCCGGGCAGGGGTTTCAGTCTTCCCCTACCTCGACGACTGGCTGCTGAAGGCGGGCTCGTCCCAGGCAGTCGTCTCCCACCTCCAGACTACGGCCGAACTCCTGCACTCGCTGGGGTTCTCCATCAATGTGCCGAAGTCGCATCTGATTCCTTCTCCACAGCTCCTTTTCATCGGAGCAGTTCTGGACACGACGCAGTTTCGGGCCTATCCTCCCGAACGGCGAGTCCGGGATATTCAGGCTATGATTCCGATCTTTCGGCCTTTATCCTGGGTTTCGGCACGGATGACCCTGAGGCTGCTGGGCCTCATGGCCTCCTGCATCCTGCTGGTCAATCATGCCAGATGGCATATGCGGGCTCTGCAGTGGGACCTGAAGTTCCAGTGGGCGCAGCACCAGGGCAACCTGTCCGATCACGTCCAGATCTCGGAGGGGACTGCAAAACAGTTGCAGTGGTGGCTCTCGCACCGGCAATGGGTCATGGGCAGATCCCTCTCCCTTCCCCAGCCAGAGCACACAGTTGTGACGGACGCGTCCCTTCTGGGATGGGGCGGTCACATGGGAGAGGCGGAGATCAGAGGCCTCTGGTCTCCGGGCGGAGTCCCGGCTCCATATCAACCTTCTGGAGCTCCGGGCGATCCGACTTGCACTCAAGGCATTCCTTCCCTCTGTCAAAGGGAAGGTAGTGCAGGTGTTCACAGACAACACCACCGCCATGTGGTACTGCAACAAACAGGGCGGGGTGGGGTCGTGGACCCTCTGTCAGGAGGCTCTGCGCCTCTGGACATGGCTGGAACATCAGGGCATGTTCCTGATGGTTCAACACCTGGCAGGTTCCCTGAACGCCAGGCCGGACGAACTCAGCCGCAGGTGCATGATGGATCACGAATGGCGTCTTCACTCGGAAGTGGCGCAAGGACTCTTTCTACAATGGGGAGAGCCTTGGTTAGATCTATTCGCCGCCGAAGAGAACGCGCAATGTCATCAGTTCTGCGCGTTGGAATTTTCAAGGCGGCACTCGCTCGGCGACGCTTTTCGTCGCGAGTGGAGTTGCGGTCTGTTGTACGCCTTTCCGCCTATACCACTTCTACACAGAGTGTTGAAGAAGATTCGGCACGACCGGGCCCAAGTCATTCTTGTGGCTCCGGACTGGGCTCGAAGAGTTTGGTATCCCGAGCTACTCAGTATGAGCGTAGATCCCCCGATCCGTCTGCCTCTTCGGGAGGATCTTCTGTCGCAGCAGCAGGGGACGGTCCTCCACCCGAACCTGTCCAGTCTACACCTGCTTGCGTGGAGATTGAGCGGCGGCAGTTGATTCCTTTCGACTTGCCTCCCGAAGTTTGTGATGTGATTCTGGCAGCCAGGCGTCCGTCCACTAAGGTGGTATACGCCTGCAGGTGGAACAAATTTGTGGCATGGTGCACAGCAAAGGCTGTGAATCCCCTTTCTGCCCCTCTCTCTGAGGTCCTTCTGTTCCTTCTTTCTCTGGCCCAACAGGGTTCTGCCCTGGGTACCATCAAGGGTTATCTTTGTGCTATCTCGGCCTTCCTCAGGCTCCCTGATCAGCCCTCCTTTTCAAGTCCCCTGTTGTTAACAGGTTCTTAAAAGGCATTACACACCTCTTCCCTCCTGTTCCGTTTGTGATGCCTCAGTGGGACTTGAACTTGGTTCTTACCTTTTTAATGTGCGCTCCCTTTGAGCCTCTACATAACTGTCCTCTTCGTCTTCTCACTCTGAAGACAGCCTTTCTGGTGGCCATCACCTCCGCTCGGCGGGTGAGTGAGCTCCAGGCTCTATCTTGCAAACCTCCCTTTCTGTCTGTTCATCCAGACAAGGTTGTTCTTCGGACGCGTCCGTCCTTCTTGCCAAAGGTGGTTACTGCCTTCCACATTGGGCAGACCATCACTTTGCCTACCTTCTTTCCGCCTCCGCATCCTTCCAGAGAGGAAGAGAGGCTCCACCGTCTGGACCCAAAACGTGCGCTCTCCTTCTATATCGACCGCACAAAACACTTCCGGGTGGATGACCAGCTCTTTGTTGGCTACGTGGGCGCCAAAAAATGTCGGGCGGTGCACAAACGAACCATCTCCCGCTGGGTTACCTTGTGCATCAAGACCTGCTATTCTTTGGCTAAGAAGGAGCCTCCTGTTGGGCTGCGTGCCCATTCCACCAGGGCAACGGCTGCTACCACGGCCTTGGGCCGCGGTGTTCCGCTGCCGGTTATCTGTCAGGCTGCTACGTGGGCCTCGCTGCACACGTTTACAAAACATTACTGCCTTGACAGTCAGGTCCGGAGGGACGGCTTCTTTGGCCGTTCTGTCCTCCAGGACTTCCTTGTCTGATCTTTGTTCGCAGAACCACCACCGGGGTTGGTATTGCTGGGGTATCTATTCTAAGGTAAGGAATCTGTCACTAACGTGTCTCTTTCAGATGCACAAGTTACTAACTTGTGTAACGATATATCTGTAAGAGACAGTAGTTAGTGACAGATTCCTTACCGCCCCACCCATCCTCCCCGTTCTGCGAACTGATTTCTAGGGTTAAGGACATCCCTTTCAGGGCCCTAGTATTTTTTCAGACACCTATGTCAGCTTTTTGCATGGCTCTGCGTTCCTGGCGCGGAAAGTCGTGTACAGAACTGACGTCAGCGCGCAGGGGCGGCGTCTAAGTACTGCCCGCAACGTCATCCCGGCGATCACGACGCCGACGACGGACGCGGAGCCGCACGACGCCGCCTACCGACGCGCAAGGGTACTGCTACGCAAAAAACTTTCCGGATCCAGCCTGACGCCTGGGGATATTCTAAGGTAAGGAATCTGTCACTAACTACTGTCTCTTACAGATATATCGTTACACAAGTTAGTAACTTGTGCTTCACTGCACTTCCTTCTTTACCCACATCTCCCATCCATTTCTCTCTTCCTTTGGTTCTTTGCACATGTTAACCATCCATCTTCCTGCTTCTCTTCTCTCTCTTTTCAGGGTCTAAAAGTGGTCTACGTCACCACATAGCTACCTAGTACCATTCAAAAATGTCTACTTAAGAAATACAGCCAGCTCGTATTTTAGAAAGGGATTTCCTTAAAAAATTGCCAGAAGTAGCAGTGAATTTGTTTGTTTTATCTTTATAGCATGGATTGAACACATAATCTATATATCTGTACACGGAAGATCTCCAGCTGGTGAGGGAACAATACATCTTCATAAAGGAGCCCACACTTAGGTCTCTGCTCTCTATCTGCACATGGAACTCGTCAATATCCTTACAACATACATATGTGGATTTATCTCAAATCTACAGAGATTTTTAGAGATATTTTGCCAAGTCTAGAGAGAGCAGAATTACTATGACACCCAGGTCTACGACAAGATGGGGGCAGAGGGGCCATTATGCCCAAGGCTCAGAGCCCCAATCTCCTTCACAAACATTTATTTATATTTAATGTTTTTTAGCTGCAAACAAGTCTGATATGTTCATTGAAAATTGAGGCAGCTTGTGTGGCCAGACGAGTAGAGGGTTCAATGCACTATGTTTTTACTTTATTATTATTATCGAAGTTCTTATATAGCGCATAGCTACCTGTAAGGTAATTTGTCTGAAGGAATTTCTTAAATCCTTAGAAACAGGTATTGCTTTTGCACCTAGCCAAAATGGAAGAAGCTCCTAGAGGGCCGGCATTATGTTTTGGCGCCCAGCCTCGGTCCAAGTTCTCACAAGCCTGACCACACCACTCTGAGGCCAGGGTCCCTTCATGACAATAAAGAGACAGACCCATCGCTGAGATTTGTTGCAACAAAGGTACTTATTACATCTAGGGAACAAGTGGTTTAAGTGTGGAGACAGGATGGGGCTTATTTACAAGCTCCTTGCGCTGCCGGTGCATCACTTTTTCCCATATTAAAAGTGACGCAGCGCAAGGGGCTTGTAAATAATCCCGATGTCTGCGGGAAGGGAAAGAGGAGCCACTGCAGAAAGGCTGTAGAAAGCACCAAATGGAGAGTCTCAGAATCACTCCACCAAGAAGAAGATCCAAGATTGCTGATTGGAGAGGAGAGTATTATTCATGGAGGTTGAACAAGAATGATATAATGAAGCACTGAGAGTAACCTCCGCCTTTCTGAAGGGACTGCAAGTCTCAGGAGTCAGAGTGTGTGTGAGGGGGAGGAGTTAACAGGCACCACAAGGTGCTGCTCTAGATCCTGGTCGTCAAAGCCCGGGTCAGGGGCAGCCCATCTTCACCTGTCATTGGCTAGAAAAGGCCGGGCTTTCCCTCAGGGTTTATTGACTCAGTACCTTCCTTGGAAGTAAGTTCCTCACTTTTGTTTTTTGCATTTTGCTTCTAAAGTTACCCAGTAGTCTATTAGGGGCTCTTTATTCCTCAGCCTGTAATCACTGGAACTAAACTACGATTTGTGAATCTAAGCTCTTGATTGATTCACGTTCCTAGTGGCAATATGTTTAAACGCAAATTTAGTATGCATAAAGCCAGTGGCATTAGAATTACCACTACCCTGGGTGGTTTCTTCGAGGGGACTTTGGGGGTCATCCAGGTTGCTGAAAAACTCCTTTCACTGTCCTTAGATAATGTGGATATGCTTGTAGGGACCTTTGGGCATTACCCTTTGCTGGGACTTGTGGAAGATGTTAGGCCTAGTTCAGTCCTGGCCAAAGATGGAGGGGATTCTCTGCCCATTGTGGTTCACTCTGCATCATAGTCCCCAACCACAGCACCTGTTGCAAAGCAGCCGCAACAGGGAAAAAACAAATAACTTGGCTATTGGCCCTGGGAGGTCTCTTCCCCAGCCTCCCCTCATGAGTCCCTCACTCTGGATGCATTTAAAAGTGATTTGTTACCGCAGATTGTAACCAACTTAAGCGAGTATTGGTTGAGTGTCTTTGCTCTCTGTGTGAACTGCTGGACTCAATTGAGCATACAGTATACATTTTGGGCCCATGCACAGAAGACTGCGCCCAGGCCCCCTGGAAACTATTGTTTATGTTTATAATACTGTAATGGACCACCTCCCTTGAGTTCATTACAGACAGTATCCACTCCTGGATTTTTGTGTAATGGCCTAATGCATTCTGGATGCTGCAGTATTATTTTTCTTATTTTTAAGTAATTAGACTAACACACATGAAATCATGATTGGCAGGTAGTACTGAAGACACTTTGGGGTCGATTCCGATTCGGGCCGGAAAAAGCACGGAGCCGGAATTAATTCCGACCGACACGTACCTGTGGCGCCCGACACGCCAAGTACGATGCAAGGCGTGCAAAATCCGACCGACACGTACTGAACCCAAGCCGAACGACCGAGCCGCACGGAAAACAGCAATCCGGCCGGAAAAACACGCGAATCGATCCGACCGACACGCACCCGGAACAAATCCAACCGAAACGTACACGCGAACTCCAAACCGCAAAGTACGATGCAAGGCGCGAAAACCACGACCGAGTCGTACGGAGGACAAGCCGTACGACCGACACGCATACAAAACCGAGCCGAAGTAACACAAAACACCGCGACCGACGCGTACGCAGCATAGAAAACTGCACAAACACAGCGTGAACGAAACGGAGAAGACCGTACGAGACAACTGCAGGGTCCGACTCGGTCACAAGAACGTTTCCAACATGCACAGAAAGTACTAAGGAAAAATACACAAAAAAAGGCCAAACAAGCAATTACAAAGCCAATAAATACTGGGGGGTGGGGACAGAGAACAAAGACACACCCACAACTCCACCCATATAAAGGACACAAATCCCAACCATGATCCTTTGCAAATGCTATTCTACTGCCAGCACTCAACAGACAGCAACCACACACCCACAGCTCATCCCTCACACAAGCCACACACCATCAGCACACCAACAAATAGCTACTTCACATACACCCAGCAAAACACACACTCGCACACCCTCACCTGCACACCAACACACACATCACTCACCATCACCACCCATCACCATGCCCCCAAGAAGAATCACAAGTTCCTAGATTGTGAATTGGAAGTCCTGGTAGACGAGATCCTCAGGGTAGAGCCACAGCTGTTTGGCACACTGGTCCAACAGACACCCATCTCCCAGAAAACCAAGATGTGGGAGAGGATCATCAACAGGGTGAACGCACAATCACCATGTCTGCGCACAAAGACTGACATCCAGAACAGGTGGTATGACGTGCGCAGGAGGGTACGGGAGCTGCTCAAGAAGGACTACCTCCTGAGCCAATACACCGGCAGTGGCCCTCCTGCCAAGCCAGTATACCTCAGGCCCTGGGAGGAGAAGGTGCGGGCCATCCTTCCGCCAGTGAGCGTCTATGGATTAGAGAACATCCCAGAGCCTGGTGAGTACACAACAAATGTACACAATATTCTGCCACAATACACACACACATCACTGTCAAGGGGAGAGTCAAACCATGCACTCATAGCAATTACACAGCAACCAGAACAGAATCATCCCAAAATGTGTATGTCAGTCAGATAAACACAACACATGCCATCTCCAAGTTACATTTAACCGTGTCATCACATGTACAAACACAACTACAACTACAGCTAGGCAGTGGCACAAATATAACTAACAAACACATCCAGACATGTAGCCACCACTACAACACCAACACACAGTGAAGACCACTGAAAGAAAGGAATTCTGTGTATGCTGGGCAAGTCAGTGTAGCCAATAGCATCATGCGAGTCGTAGTCACAGATATTGCTCACCCCCACAACTGTCCCATCAACACCACCATGAACCATGCGCACATCACAGGGAGTGGAAAAGGACTCACAAGATGGCTGACACTGGCTACTGCTGTGGGGAGCACAAGGCCCTGCTGGCAACTGTGCAACAACCAACAGCAGGACACCACTGACTGACATCCTGAGAGACAACTTCCACTCCCTGCAATGGAAGCACGTTCCATGGTGGGATATCTGGCTGGGTGGGAAGGAGGACTCGCAGCACTGACCATAGTCACAAGCACCTCCCCTCACACACCCCCTCAACACAAACTCCACAGAACCCACCTGGGAGAATGCAATGCCTCACATCCTAACTCAAGATCCCACAAAGAACCTCCACCCTGGGTTATGTCGTGTGAAGCACAGGGACACTCTTTGGACTTTTAGCCAAACAACTGCCAGGACAACACTCCCAGCCATCCTGTCAGCACAGGCAGCCCACCCCACAGGGAAGCAGAGTCAAAGGAAGGAAGCATGGGCATGCTGGGAAGGGGGTGGAGGCAATAGCATGATGGGAGTAGTAGGCACAGATATTGCTCAGCCTCACAACTGGCCCATCAACACCACCCTGAACCATGCTCACATCACAGGGAGTGGAAAACAACTGACAAGATGGCTGACACTGGCTACTGCTGTGGGGAGCACAAGGCCCTGCTGGCAACTGTGCAACAACCAACAGCAGGACACCACTGACTGACATCCTGAAAGACAACTTGCACTCCCTGCAATGCAAGCACAGTCCATGGTGGGATAACTGACTGGCTGGGTGGGAAGGAGGGCCGGCTGTCAACCAAATACAACCAATGCAGACCATGTTCACACCCCAACAAATACATAGAAATGCCCAAATAATGCAGGACAATGTGCTACACCAATATCAACCCCTGACTGTGACAACTTAGGACAATGCAATGTACAGGCCCGCACCCAGAGGCACAGTCACAACTGTCAGGTGTGTCAACCATTGATGCCTGCAGAAACATAACATACATTGTGTGTGTCTCCCAAAAACAGGTGATGATGGGGACACAGCAGCAGACGCTGAGGAGTCCCAGTCCCAGGCTCAAGAGGATACAGAGCTCACTGGTGTCGTACAGCCTCTGCCCTCCTCGGACGAAGAAGACCAACCTGGCACCTCCGGTGCAAGTCAACATGCAGCACCAGCAGGACCACCAGCTGCAGCACCAGCAGGACCACCAGCTGCACCCCCTGCACCCACCCCTCCAATGACTGTCACCACAAATACCATCCCTGCCGACATGGACAGAACAAAGAGCACCACCAGCACAGGGACCCTGGACCAACGTGGGGCCATGGACACCACCACCACCACCAACCCCCAAGGGGGACCAGGGTCATCTGTGCGTGCCACTGCACGCACTGCACATGTCGGCAGGGGCGGTGGGAGGGGTGGGAGACAGAGGTCGCTGCTTGCAGAGGTGTCTGGTGTGCATGACAACCCACAACTGGTACGCATAGCCGATGCGTACCAGTCCAGCACCGGAGATCTCAGCCAGGTAGTGGGGCTCCTCAGAGACATGAAACAGCAGCAGGCTGCCCATCATGCCCGCTTGGACTCTCACATGTTTCGCGTGGAGTCCAAGTGGGACGCACTGCAAGAGATGAGGGCGGTGCACAGGGACATATTACAATGCCTCCGCCAGATGAACAGTAACCAGTCTACACCTCCCTGTGTGCCAACAACATCTGGTGCTGAACAAACTGCAACTGCCACAGGGAGGGAGGATGACTCTGGCGGAGAGTCCCCTGCACCGCAGCAGCCTGTACTTGAGGGGCCCCCCAAAGAAGAGGGGTCGTCCGAGGAGGGGCAAGTGAGAGGCCGATGGCCAAGTGCAACCCCCAGGAAGCCTGAACCTGTTCTGGATGTTCACCTTTGTGCACAGACTGTTCACCCTGTTGACGGCAACACAACTCCCACACATGACATGGGGAGTACAAGTTGGACCAATGTCTCAGACAACTGTGGCCCCGATACTGGGGATTTTGTCTACCAGGACTTTCAATTCACCTAGGAACTTCTGATTGCAATATAAATGTACAGCACTAACAATCCTATGCACTATTCACACAAATGTATCACAATAAACACACTAATACACCATACTTGCCTCTGTTGTGATTCCAACGTGGGTGCTGTCATGGGGATGATGAACTGCAAAATTACACTGTGTATGCGGACTGCAACAGCAAGTACAACACAGGCATGTGAGTAAAGGCAACGTGACACATATGAGGGAGACACACCACCAGGGCTACACAACACATACACACCTAGGCCATCTGACTCATTGCCTACACTGATGTTGCCAGGGAAGACGGTGCAATGCACAGACACCACACCTATTCCCAGTTGTAGTCAAGTAGCCCACAGGTGCAGTAAGCAAATGGCAGTCAAATGTGTGACCACAGACAACGCACATCACAAAGTGAAGCACAGGTTTATTACACAGTTGCAACATGTCGTAACCACTACAGATGCAAGGTAATCCCACCTGGCAGCGGGCACACAGTCAACAACTGTAGAAGGAAGGAAGTCCATGGGTGTGGCGCACATCACCTGTAGGGACACAACAGCTAGCACCCTGGAAGTACAATCACGTCGTCGGTGGACACAGTTGACCAAACGAATCTGAAAGTACCCTGTGAAGGACAGAAATGACACACAGTCAAAAGCAATGGAGAACAGGACAGAACAGCAAAACTCATGCACAATACATGTTACAAGATACCCACCCAGAACCAAGTTAGCATGTCAACACTGTTGGGGAGTACAGACCACCTGTAAGCACACATCGCTACACACATCCAGTCAAGTAGCCCATGGACACACTCCAACAGCACCAGAGCACCACCTACACATATCATGCCAACTCACATCATTGACATTACACCTCAGGATACTCACATTCAGCTAAAGAAGTTGGTGATGAGCTGTGTGCGGACATCACCCTCATCATCATCATCATCACTGGCATCGTGGTCCAGGCCAGGATCCTCCACAGGTGGCGGATGTTGGTCATTGTCATCCTGGATGAGAGGCAACTCCTTCCGCACTGCCAGGTTGTGGAGCATGCAGCAGACGATGATAATCTTGCACACCTTCGCTGGGGCATATGGGAGGGACCCTCCTGTCTTGTCGAGGCAGCGGAAGCGGCTCTTCAGGAGACCAAATGTCCACTCAATCACTCTCCTGGTCCGACCATGTACCTCATTGTAGCGCATCTGGGCTGGTGTCACAGGGTTCCTGAGGGGTGTCAGCAACCACGGCATGTTGGGGTATCCCGAGTCACCTACGGACAGACAAGTGCACATTAGCTGACTTGGAAAAGTGGGCGGAATACTACAGATCAGATCACACACAATGGCACAAAGTCAGTACACACCGACAAGCCAGGCACGCTGGTTCTGCATCTGTGCCACCATCCTGGGGATGCGACTACTCCTCATCACAAAGGCATCGTGTGCTGAACCAGGGAAACGGGCACACACGTGTGTGATGGTCATATCTGCAAGACACACCACCAGTGCATTGACCGAGTGGTAGTGCTTGCGGTTACGGTAGGCCTGCTCCTGGGCCTGTGGTGGTACCAAAGCCACATGTGTCCCATCAATGGAGCCAATGACATGCGGCATCCTCCCCAGGGCATAGAAGTCACTCTTCACGTCAGTGAGTCGTTGCAGTCTAGAGAAATAGATGTACCGGTTCAGGTATAGCAACATTGCCTCCAAAACATCGCGGAGCACACGGCTCAACATGGTCTGTGACATCCCACCAGCAGTCGCCACAGTATGTTGGAAGGTACCGGTGGCAAAGAAGTGTAGGGCTGCCATCACCTTCACCTTGGGGGTCAGCGCTGTAGGATACGGCCGGCCAGGCTGCAAATGTGGGGCCAACTGCACTGCCAAATCCTCAATCAGCTGCCTGGTGAAGCGGTACCGTCGGATGCTGTCCCGTTCCACCATCGTTGCCAGGTCTGGGAATGGTCTATGGACAGCAGGAGCCCTGCAGTGCAGAGGAGAAGAAAGCAAGATTGTCAGTCACCCCACATATGCGGCATTGAACACACTCAATATCACATCATACATCATTATGAGGCACAACTACATGAAGTGTGCAGTTCCGTAAGGACATGTATGGTACATACATGGCCAACATCTGTCATCACGGTTCAACAAGTGGCATCAATAAGTCACAGGTTGGCCCATTGGATATCATGAGGCCGTGTCACAGTTCCCATCTCCTGCTGCCATGTCACAATCACCCCCCACAGTGACATGTGAGGACAGATGTGCCCCAGGCATCACAGCTCAACGACAGGTACATTCCCAGGGACCCTGTATTGCCACATGGACACTGGCATTACATGGAGTATCATGTATACACCACAGCAAAACAACCAAGACCCCCACAGGTAGTGGTCCCACTTGCCACTGCAGGACAGTCATGGACGTCTGTGACACACACACGCACAACATCAAAGTCCATGCACACACAACGTGGATGTGGAGACTGTCTCCCATTGTGCACATGAAATCAGAGACATTGTAAACACTACATGCACACAGACTGTGGAGGACCATCACTATTGTGCCACTGGGACACCCTGGCTCAAACATACCGTCCCACATGGGACTCACGGGGTATGTGACATGACATACACATACACCACCGTGAAATGTGACCATGGCACATGCACAGATATGAACAGTTGCACATCACAGTGGTCATGTACACATAACACCCAGGATCCTGTCCCCATGAACACGTGCACAGCCTGGGGGTGGCTGCCCCCAGGTGACACCCACAGGACAACATGTACACCAACATACACACAATAGGAAATGCAGCCTTACATGCCTTATGATACAGTTTGGACAGGCTGTCGTGTTGTAGGTGTGCCCCTCACTCCCTGGGAGCTATCTGTGGCTGGCATATGTTCATCTGAGACAGGCATGGTGACATATGCCAGTCACTTGTACAGGGATGCGTTGAACAGCAATGGACCGATCGGTGCACCCGGCCGGCCCATTGCATTCAATGTGTGCGGGTACGCGTTGTACCGCAATGGACCGATCGGTGCGCCCGGCCGGCCCATTGCATTCAATGTGTGCGGGTACGCGTTGTACCCCTGTACGCGTTGAACAGCAATGGACCGATCGGTGCACCCGGCCGGCCCATTGCATTCAATGTGTGCGGGTACGCGTTGTACCTCTGTACGCGTTGAACAGCAATGGACCGATCGGTGCGCCCGGCCGGCCCATTGCATTCAATGTGTGCGGGTACGCGTTGTACCCCTGTACGCGTTGAACAGCAATGGACCGATCGGTGCACCCGGCCGGCCCATTGCAATCAATGTGTGCGGGTACACGTTGTACCCCTGTACGCGTTGAACAGCAATGGACCGATCGGTGCCCCCGGCCGGCCCATTGCATTCAATGTGTGCGGGTACGCGTTGTACCCCTGTACGCGTTGAACAGCAATGGACCGATCGGTGCGCCCGGCCGGCCCATTGCATTCAATGTGTGCGGGTACGCGTTGTACCCCTGCACGCGTTGAACAGCAATGGACCGATCGGTGCACCCGGCCGGCCCATTGCATTCAATGTGTGCGGGTACGCGTTGTACCCCTGTACGCGTTGAACAGCAATGGACTGATCGGTGCACCCGGCCGGCCCATTGCATTCAATGTGTGCGGGTACGCGTTGTACCCCTGTACGCGTTGAACAGCAATGGACCGATCGGTGCGCACCCATTGACAATGGCCTAGCCTGGCAACGGACGCATTTTCGAAATTCGAACGAGTCGGTTGCTGGAAATTCAGTTGGTCACCCACAACAATGTTGCAAAATCATGTATGTCATGAAGTTGAAGATTTGAAGGATGCTGTGGGCGTGTATTGGTGCTGCTATTCCATGGATTGGCCAGATTCAGAAGATGCAAACGACTTGGACCTATCACTTTGGACACATGGGACAGTATCTGCCTCTGCAGCACATATATATTGCTGGCTGTTCCCCTGAGAGCTCACTTGCCTGCACTACATGCTCCAGGACGACATCTGCCACTGCACTGCTGCTGTCTCTGCCCCCTCTGGACCCTGCAATGGCACGTACGGTGGAGAGAGCCCCAGCCTTCAGCCTTGAGGAGAACCAGGCCCTGCTGGACAGCCTACTTCCACAGTACAGCAAGCTGTATGGGACACCAGGGGAGCAGGTGAGTGTTCTGTGCACTGCCTTTCTGAATGTGCATTTTGTCTGACTAGCAAGGCTGAAAGTCTGCACGCCACTGGCTAGCAGGCTCACTGAGTAGTTGTCACCCCCATAGTGTGTAGTGACATGCACTGGACAGGTATGGTGCAGTGACAGTGCATTTGAACAAGGTTTTACTTCCCATGCAATGATACCATGTAGTGACTTCTGGCAAACTGTCCATGGGCAGCGTTGCACTGCCTGTGTACATCATGTGCCCCTGTGATTGAGACATGTATATACAACTGTGTCATGCACGGATATGTTGCATGTGTAGTAATGGCCTTTTCACTTTGTCATCCTCACAGGTTAATGCCCATCGGAAGCAGGAGATCTGGAAGGACATCGTCCGGGCTGTCCGGTCCGTGGGGGTCTACAAGCGCCGGATCCGCAACTGCCAGAAGAGGTGGCAGGACCTTCGGGGCTGGACCCGGAGGATTGCACGGGTCCAGCTGAAGCTGTCGCCTCCTCGCAGGAGGGGCGGAACACGGACCCTGACCCCCACATGCTCCAGATCCTGGCAGTGGTGTTTCCAGACCTTGATGGGCAGCTGAAGGCCAGACAGCAGCAAGGAGGGGGTGAGTCAAAGACTGCACTGTGAACTCTGTATTACATGCTATGTGCCCTCCTCTGGCCTGGTTAAACTGCCACAGTACAGCAGTCATGTTGTCCAGGAGCCATGTCCCTCTATTGTGCACTGCCCACTCCTCATCTGATACCCAGGTGTGGCCCTTACATTCAGGGAATTGTGTCACTTGGGACTGTGTCCTTGCAGTTTGCTTCACTCAAGGTGGGGGACAGCATCTGTTTCCCTAACTCTGTTGTGGGCATCGTGGGTGGGTCCATTGTTCACACAATGCCTGTGTTTGGACATGTAATCTGCGTGTTGCTTTCATATGCGGTCCACTTGCTGAGCTGAGCCACCACATGTGCCTGGGGTATCTGGCACACACCCATGCAGCGGGTGGGAACAATGTTTGGGCCCCAGGAGTGTGCAGATTACGTGTGTGACACATACATAGCCAGCTATCCACTGTCCAGGGCTCATCCCTCATTCATGTGGGGCAGGACAGTCATGCCTACTCCAGCCCATCCAATACACCTGTACTCCCACGCCCGTGTATCAGCTGACACGTTGTGCGCAGTGATTTGACCCCTCAGGTGTCTGCCTCTGTGTCAGTGTGCTGTGGATTTGTTGCCAGGACTGCTGGGGTGTTTCTCGGTAGGGGCTCAGCATGCCACTGGAGATGTGACCATAGGAGACGATACTTGTGTGTCACATAGGTGTTTGATCAGCTGCCCGTGCAGACTGGGGTATGCGAATGTGAAGTTCAGGCAGCTGTTTCCCATTCACAGCAGATTGTGAGGGGCTCAGGTTCAGAGGGTAGTGTCACAGGTCTCCCATATGTCCAATCGGTATGACCTGGACAGATGAGGGTTAAGATGATGTGTTGTGTGGGGGATGTACATGTGCACTTGTGCAGCTCCAGGACTTGCATTCCCCATGACCTACTATTGTGACACAGTGCAGAGTGTTGTTGTCTGGCTGCCAAGTCATACATCACTGAGACAGTGATGTATGACTTAGCAGTCATGCCTCCGCCATGGCATGTGTCTACTTATTGGTGATCCTGCAGGGGAGTGACATGTGCTACATGCACACCATTGTGGCGATGGCTATCAGGACATGGGTGCATCATGGTGTCTGTCGCTGGTATGCATCACATGCATTTCCTATTTGACTCTGGGCATCCCTTTCATCCGGAAACCTGTACTGACTCAGTGGCAAGAGTTGTGATGTGTGCATGTCCACATGCTACACCGTGTCCTCTGCACTGTCCAACTACTGTGTAGTTGGTGCATGTGTCCACACTGGGGTGTTGCTATCCAACAGACACCAGACAGATGGGTGCAAGGCCATGTGGGATGTGAGTGCCATGGTTGGCATCAGACTGACAATTGGCTTCTCCTGTTCAGTTAGGGCACTTTTAGCAATGTTCAACTAATGATGCCAGGGCTTGCTCTGTAATGTGCTGTGCTCACAGTGGTGTGTGCGTTTGGTGCAGGTGACTGATGTCTGTCTGTTTCCCCATTGTTTGCAGATACATCCACGGCCACGGAAGGGGACAGCTCCACGGACCAGGAGGAGCCGGAGAGCCAGACTGGGTCAACAGCCGAGGAGTGGTCGGAGGGACCCAGTGGCACGGAGGGCGAGGGGAGCCACACCGAGGAGTCCTCAGCAGCATCCACCTCAGCTGAGGACCACAGCGGCTCGGAGGATGACTCCCTTATGGAGGCGGGTGTCAGCAGCCACCACACCCCAGCTAGTGTTGCTGTCCCCGCCACCACCAGCACCACCACCGCCCTCCCATCGGCTCCCATTCCCCAGGTCCGTGGAGGCTCCCATGTTCGGGAGCGTGTCTCCTTTGGGCCAGGCACCGCACCCCTGCCCCTGTGTCCCCTGCTGCCCTGAGTGAGGAGTCTGTGTACCTCCTTCGCCAGCTCCATGTAGGGCAGACAGCCATGCTGAGTGTCCTCCATGCGCACACCGCTCTGTTGACTCAGCTGGTGTCGTTCATGGAGGGCATCTCATCGGGCATGTTTGACCTACAGAGGGGCAATAGGTCCATGGACTCCTCCCTGATGGCAGCAGTGTCCCTCCTCAGACAGTCCCTCCACCCTCCTGCCTCTGCTCCATCCACACTCCCCAGCACCTTACCCGTCCCAAGCACACACACACCGGCACAGGCACACACCAACACACACACGTCCAGCACACAGACACACACGCCACAAACAAAACGCACACGCACGCACAGTCAGGGGACTGAAACCAGACTCACAGGGAATGGGGCCCTGGAACACACACACGCATCCACAAGCACTGCGCAGTCCTCAGTTGCCTCTCCCTCCAAAGCACCCTCCCTTGCCTCACCTGCAACCCCAAAGACCCAGCGGTTCTTCCTCAGTGACCTCGGCCTCTTCCCCTCCGATCCAGCTGCTCCAGCATCCAGGGGGAAGAGGAAGCCCCCCCACACGGAGCAGAGTGCCCCTCGCCCCGGACACCCTCCCCCAGGCGCAGACAGACTGAGGCCCCCACCCGCAAGTCCCCCGGAGTCGTAAGAGCAAGACCCCGCCGCCGCCCTGCAGCTCAGGCACCAGGTCTCCTTCCTCCATCCCTCAGGCCCCCACTCCACAGGTGCCCCCACCACACCCTGCCCCACCCACAGATATACCATCCCCAAGAGGATCCGGCCTTCTCCCCCTGCCACTTGCTCTCCCGGCACCACACCCCCACTGCGCTTGTCTGTGCCACTGATGTGGTGAGGGTGTCCTCCCCTCTGTCCAGCCCACCTTGCCTGTTCCCCATTCTCCTCCCCTGGTGGTAGGCACTGCAGTGGAGTCCACTACCACCCTGTCTGACTTGGGCACTGCAGTGGCAGACCTGTCCACTCCATCTGCAGGGTCCACTGCAGTCGTGCCGGCATCCACAACATCTGAGTCATGCCCCCCAGTTGTGCCGGCACACACCATGTCAGAGACCTCCACTGCAGTTGTCAGTGGCTCGCCAGCACCCACCACCCCTTCCCTGCTTCCTCCTGGTGAGCCCTGATCCTGTCCCTGCGGTGCCTGGCCTGCCCCCCCGGTTGCCCCTCCTAGTGGATTGTCCCTGGTTTTGTGCAGTGCAGGCATGCGTAGGGTGACATCTGCCACTGTCACCCTGTTTGGACTTTGACAATGGACTGGCCATTGGCCTTTGTGTTTATTCTGGACTTTCACTTTTAAGCACACATATGCTGAATAAAGCAACTTTCTGTTCTCTAGTGCTTATGCTTCTGATGTACATGTTGTTGATGATGCTAACCATGCCCTTGCTGCAGTGATGGTGATATTTGGTCTCATGATAATGAAGTGTTACTGTGCAGGAACACATGTGGTCCAGGGGGAACGTGTCCTATCCTGTGGTGTATCCATGTCATCCATAGCAGCATCTGAGGGTGTCATGTGTTCAGTATTTGGCAATGGGATTTCCTACTTACATTAGCAATTTCACATCTGTGGCTTCCACCCCTGCACATCTGTTGTGCCTGCCATTGTTCAATTCGTCTACTTCCCTGACCGTGTGGCCATCTCCAGTGGACATGCAGGTTTGGGCATCAATGGGGAAGGACTCATCTGTGTTGCCAGTGCAACATTGCTATACAAGTGTGTTGGATCTGTGCTGATGATTTCGTGGGCACTTCCATGACCAGGCTGATGTGACAGGAGCCTTCATTTGGTGCTAATTGTTGATTGTGTGACCAAGTGCTCAGCTGACATGATGGGCACAGCTTTCCTCACACAGGAGTGGAGTCCCCTCATGGCAGTGTGTACTCCTGTGACATTGCCTGCGCCCAAGGTGTGTGTTGTATGAGCATGTCTGTGTGTTCACTTCCGTTTTGCTGTGCATGCTGTGATCCCTAGTGTTGTACCTGTTTGTGATGCTTGCTGAGTTGACCTATGTTCCCCCAAAGTCTTCTCCCTGGGTTCTCTGTGATGTGGGTGCATGGCACATTACTGGTCATCAGGGTGTCACCCATAGGTGTGTTTGTTGTCAGGGCTGAGTTTGTGTGCAGACGCAGATGGGTCACAGTCAGGTTTCCCCTTGGCACTTGTTGTTTGCACCTGTCATGTGATTTCCAGTTTGTGTTATCTTTCAGTGATTGTGACACGTTGTGTGTGTGACTGCTGGCACTCCTCAGGATCCGGGCTGCAATGTTGGTTGTTGTCTATGTGTGTTCTTTGTGGGTGACCTTGGCTTCTTCATTGGTGTGTGACTGTGGCTGGGATCCCATTGGTTGGTGTGGTATTGCCGTCATGTCCATGTACAGCGTAGTGTGCAGTGTGTCAGACATTCAGGAGTCTTGTTGAGTGGCCATGTGTGATGTGTTTCTGCACCTTGGTTCCCACCCACCACCCTGGAATTGTCATGGGTGCATGTGCAATGTCACCAGTGCATGTGTGCTTCACTGCTGCACATTGTTGGAGGTCGAGGTGTGTGGTGTTGAGTGTGTGCAGATGAGAGTTGTTGCCCGGCTAGACCCCTGCCTCCATGTTGGCCTTGGCTTACTGGCCGTGCTGATTGATTTGTGCTTGTGTAGGTGTGATGGTAGTTTGTTGCTCAGGACACATGACTGTGGTTCACAGTGTGAACGACATTTAGCTTTGTCATCACAGTGGGATTGTAATGCAGCCCAGGGTCACCACATTGTGGGGGCCCTGGGGGTAGTGCTGTGGTGTGTCTGTGTCTTGCTGTGTCAGTTGCTGTTCCTACATGCCTGTGTGACATGTGTGATTTGTGCTCCCTCTCATCTGACAATGCCTGATTGCCCACATAGGGGATTTGGATCCATGAGTTACCTTTGTGTGGCACTGTATGCACATCTGTATGATTGGTATTCAGGCCTCCTCATGTGTTGTGTGGTTGCCTGGGGACACTGGCACCCCCTCACCTGTTGTGTTTGATGTGCAGTGTGGGTCTGCCTGTTTGTGTTTGTGCATCTGCACCACTGCATTGGCATATCTTAGGTGTGCCATTGGCTGTATGTAGTTTGGTGGGTTTCCCCTGCTGTCCCTGGGACTCCTAGGTCATCAGTCAGCACAATGATCATGGTTTGTGTGTCCCATTGCTGCCATGCTATGGTATCTGTTCACCTCACATCTACAGTCTCCACAGGGTATCTGCATTTGTGTGCCCATTGGTGCAAATATGTGGGTCTGCATTCTGTTGGTCACTTCTGTCATTGTGTCATTGATGAATGTTGACTGTGTCAGCCCCCATGGGTGTTGTTTGTCTGCACATGGCCAAAGGTATGTCTTATTTGCACTGCAGTATTTGCCTCCCCCAATCTATGTATCAATGGGACACATGCACTACTTTGCCACTGATGTGTTTTATGTTCTGTGACCAGGAATCATCCATGCAGTTTGGCAGTTGCAGCTTTTTCTTTGTCAACACTTACATTTTGGTCACTGTGATGATGGGGGTTTGGACCCCATTGCCACAATGTTCAAAATGTGCTTCAGCTATGGACCTCACACTTACCTTTTGGTCACTGTGATGATGGGGGTTTGGACCCCATTGCCACAATGTTCAAAATGTGCTTCAGATATGGACCCCACACTTACCTTTTGGTCACTGTGATGATGGGGGTTTGGACCCCATTGCCACAATGTTCGAAATGTGATTCAGCTATGGACCCCACACTTACCGTTTGGTCACTGTGATGATGGGGGTTTGGACCCCATTGCCACAATGTTCGAAATGTGCTTCAGCTATGGACCCCACACTTACATTTTGGTCACTGTGATGAAGGGGGTTTGGACCCCATTGCCACAATGTTCAAAATGTGCTTCAGCTATGGACCCCACACTTACCTTTTGGTCACTGTGATGATGGGGGTTTGGACCCCATTGCCACAATGTTCAAAATGTGCTTCAGATATGGACCCCACACTTACGTTTTGGTCACTGTGATGATGGGGGTTTGGACCCCATTGCCACAATGTTCGAAATGTGATTCAGCTATGGACCCCACACTTACCTTTTGGTCACTGTGATGATGGGGGTTTGAACCCCATTGCCACAATGTTCAAAATGTGCTTCAGCTATGGACCCCACACTTACATTTTGGTCACTGTGATGATGGGGGTTTGGACCCCATTGCCACATTGGTCATGGCCTGCTTGCATTGTGGGGGCCACACACATATATGTGTGGCACATGTGATAGGGGGTCACATTGTATGTTCAAAGTCATGTTCAGTGTTGTAGGCATTTGACACAGTCTGCACATGCTTGTCATGGTGTTGGGGGGATGTCTTTTTCTTGCATTCCCTAGGTTGTGGTGTGCTGGTTGTGTCATGCATTGTCCATCCTATGAGTGGGGGTGGTGTTGGTGGTAGACATCCAGCCCCCCATGGGTAGAGGTGATAGTAGTGGTAGGCATCCAGACCCCCTGGGTAAGGGTGGTAGTGGTGGTGGGCATCTGGCACCCCCATGGCTAAGGGTGGTAGTAGTGGTAGGCATCCAGCCCCCCTGGGTAAGGTGGTAGTAGTGGTAGGCATCCAGCCCCCCTGGCTTAGGCTGATAGTAGTGGTAGGCATCCAGCCCCCCCTGGGTAAGGGTGGTAGTGGTGGTGGGCATCTGGCACCCCCCTGGCTAAGGGTGGTAGTAGTGGTAGGCATCCAGCCCCCCTGGGTAAGGGTGGTAGTTGTGGTAGGCATCCAGCCCCCTGGGTAAGGGTGGTAGTAGTGGTGGGCATCCAGCACCCCCCTGGCTAAGGGTGGTAGTAGTGGTAGGCATCCAGCCCCCCTGGCTTAGGGTGATAGTAGTGGTAGGCATCCAGCCCCCCCTGGGTAAGGGTGGTAGTGGTGGTGGGCATGGGTAAGGGTGGTGGTGGTGGTGGGCATCTGGCACCCCCCTGGGTAAGGGTGGTAGTAGTGGTAGGCATCCATCCCCCCCTGGGTAAGGGTGGTATTGGTGGTGGGCATCAGGCACCCCCATGGCTAAGGGTGGTAGTAGTGGTAGGCATCCAGCCCCTGGGTAAGGGTGGTAGTAGTGGTAGGCATCCAGCCCCCTGGCTTAGGGTGATAGTAGTGGTAGGCATCCAGCCCCCCTGGGTAAGGGTGGTAGTGGTGGTGGGCATCTGGCACCCCCATGGCTAAGGGTGGTAGTAGTGGTAGGCATCCAGCCCCCTGGGTAAGGGTGGTAGTATTGGTAGGCATCCAGCCCCCCTGGCTTAGGGTGATAGTAGTGGTAGGCATCCAGCCCCCCCTGGGTAAGGGTGGTAGTTGTGGTAGGCATCCAGCCCCCCTGGGTAAGGGTGGTGGTGGGCATCTGGCACCCCCCTGGCTAAGGGTGGTAGTAGTGGTAGGCATCCAGCCCCCCTTGGGTAAGGGTGGTAGTTGTGGTAGGCATCCAGCCCCCCTGGGTAAGGGTGGTAGTGGTGGTGGGCATCTGGCACCCCCTGGGTAAGGGTGGTAGTAGTGGTAGGCATCCAGCCCCCTGGCTTAGGGTGATAGTAGTGGTAGGCATCCAGCCCCCCTGGGTAAGGGTGGTAGTAGTGGTGGGCATCTGGCACCCCTGGCTTAGGGTGATAGTAGTGGTAGGCATCCAGCCCCCCTGGGTAAGGGTGGTAGTGGTGGTGGGCATCTGGCACCCCCTGGCTAAGGGTGGTAGTAGTGGTAGGCATCCAGCCCCCCTGGGTAAGGGTGGTAGTTGTGGTAGGCATCCAGCCCCCTGGGTAAGGGTGGTAGTGGTGGTGGGCATCTGGCACCCCCTGGGTAAGGGTGGTAGTAGTGGTAGGCATCCAGCCCCCTGGCTTAGGGTGATAGTAGTGGTAGGCATCCAGCCCCCCTGGGTAAGGGTGGTAGTGGTGGTGGGCATCTGGCACCCCCTGGCTAAGGGTGGTAGTAGTGGTAGGCATCCAGCCCCCTGGGTAAGGGTGGTAGTAGTGGTAGGCATCCAGCCCCCTGGGTAAGGGTGGTAGTTGTGGTAGGCATCCAGCCCCCTGGGTAAGGGTGGTAGTAGTGGTGGGCATCCGGCACCCCCTGGCTAAGGGTGGTAGTAGTGGTAGGCATCCAGCCCCCTGGCTTAGGGTGATAGTAGTGGTAGGCATCCAGCCCCCTGGTTAAGGGTGGTAGTGGTGGTGGGCATCTGGCACCCCCTGGGTAAGGGTGGTAGTAGTGGTAGGCATCCAGCCCCCTGGGTAAGGGTGGTAGTTGTGGTAGGCATCCAGCCCCCCTGGGTAAGGGTGGTAGTAGTGGTGGGCATCCGGCACCCCCCTGGCTAAGGGTGGTAGTAGTGGTAGTTATCCAGCCCCCCCTGGGTAAGGGTGGTAGTAGTGGTGGGCATCTGGCACCCCCCTGGCTAAGGGTGGTAGTAGTGGTAGGCATCTGGCACCCCCCTGGCTTAGGGTGATAGTAGTGGTAGGAATCCAGCCCCCCCTGGGTAAGGGTGGTAGTAGTGGTGGGCATCTGGCACCCCCCTGGCTAAGGGTGGTAGTAGTGGTAGGCATCTGGCACCCCCCTGGCTTAGGGTGATAGTAGTGGTAGGCATCCAGCCCCCCCTGGGTAAGGGTGGTAGTAGTGGTAGGCATCCAGCCCCCCCTGGGTAAGGGTGGTAGTGGTGGTGGGCATCTGGCACCCCCCTGGCTAAGGGTGGTAGTAGTGGTAGGCATCCAGCCCCCCCTGGGTAGGGGTGGTAGTGGTGGTGCGCATCCAGGCCCCTGTGTGCATATGTGGCATTGGTGATGGGCATCCCGCCCCTATGGTGCTGCTGTTGCTGGTGTAAGTAAATTCTGCATCCCTCTGTGTGTGTGTGATGTGTCGTGTACGTGTTGTATGTGTTTTGTGGTTGGTGTCTGACTTAACTTCTGCGCCGTACGCGTCCGTGCCTGTTCCGGTGGTAAATGTAGAATATTGGTAGGATCGGGACGAAGGGATTCATGGTTGGTTCGTGTCGTTCGTCTTTCTCGTTGCTTCGCGTCGTCCTCGTCGCTGGCGTGTTTGCCTCGTAGCCGTGGATTGTGTTGTGGCGCGAATCGGAGCTTATGTGCGCCTCTCCCGGAAGCTTTGACGTGCCGGACGTAGCGACGGGTTCGGCGCGTACGGAAAGCGCATCGTACTTGTTCGGCCGGACAGGGCTGCATTTTCCCTTCCGTGCGACTCGATTCTGCGTTTCCGGATTCGCCTCGGTCGGAGAACAGGACCTGGATTGGGTGAGTACGACTCGGCCGAATTCTGTGCTGTTGTGCGCATCGTACTTACTCGTTCGGTATGGTGTACGGTTCGGTCGGGAAACAGGCATTCGCATGGCTTTTTTCCCGACCGAATGGTATTGGGTGCGCCTCCGACCGAGATCGGAATCGGCCCCTTTGTGTAATGACCTGGACTGAGGTAGTCACCCTAGTTTATAATTGAAGGTTACACATTCATTTACAGGCACTTTCGATGTTCTGATTGTGCTGGTTACTTACAGGTATAGCATCATCATGAGAACTTTATTTGATTTTGTATAAAATCATACAAATGTGCAGAAACAATAACATTTCATCATAAACATCCATAAAAGAACAACTCCAAGTATAAATGGCAATAATACAATACAGTAAAAATATGTAAAATAAATTCCAATAAGAATGCCTCACCATTTGCAAAAGCCTGGAATACAACATATCGGTTTTAAAGTACCTCGTCAAGAAAGTGCTTCAACATGATTGGGAGGAAAATAGCAGCCTTATAACCTAAAAAATGGCAAACAAATTAAACATGGCCTAATAGTTTGATCTAAAAACCCCAGCAAGGTACCATGACACATAAAAGCAGATTTAGTGGTGTAGATAGGAGCTGAAAATATAAAAAGGCGGGTCTAACCTGTCTTAATTCTGTGGATAATAAAAGGGTGCTTAAAAACTTGTGGTGAAGAGTGTTAAATCTAGGAAAAATAAAAATATGAACAATGTGCATAGTATCACAGATTGAAACTTTATCGCAGGTAAATCAGTCATTTTATGCCAAATACCTTTTTACAAACAGCAACTGATGAAATATGTCCAACCTAAATTAAGTCAGTAAACGCTGATCGTCATTAGACATCTCTAAAAGGAGTACTGCTGAATCGACTGTTTGTATAACACACAGACCTACCTCCCTCTCGGCTGCCACCCTAAGATAAAAAGCCTACTTCAGCCAAGCAACGTCTTCTTTTATGATGCCTTTGCGATAAGAAAATAGCTCTGGTCCCCCAAGAGCTTTGAAGTTTGTCCTTAGATAGTGCAACCAGGCTTTATCGGACATGTTATCCAGAGTCAAACGGTCCTGAATGATTAACCTGTTTAAATTTAGCTCCTCCTTGAGCCAAACTTTGCACGACAATAAGAGAGGGCAAAAACAAATAAAATCTGTGATGTAGCCCATGCACAGTTGTTTATGAATGGTCTGTGGGGGGTACTTTGGCTCACGCATAGAAGGCTCTTCATAAACGTATTTGCCTTGAATTGGAGCAATAGTGGCATACCCCTATATCTCACAGCCAAAAGTGGTTATATGAATGCACTTTGCTTTATAAACATCTAGCAATATCTGAGTTGGCTTGTGTCTCAAGCAGCAAGAAAAATCACTCAAACTAGCAATAGCCCTCTTTAGGCACACTGTATTTAAAAAAAAAAAAATGTTGCCAAGTAAGACCCCAATCTATTAAAATCCCTAGGTAGGTAAAGTTATCCACCTTACTTAAAGCCTGACTTTACACCAAAAAGCTGGAGGTTTTAGTACTCTTTGAACCCACCACCATGAAATGAGATTTTTAAAAATTAGTTGATAGGTCTAAGCTATCCATAAAATCAATAAAAAAGAGCTAAAAGCCGCTGAAGACTTCTAGCTGTACATGAGAGAAGAATGCATCAGCTGCATATAGAAGAGCAGGGATCAATCTCCCACCCACTCTTAGAATGTCAAGACCATCTTCGGAGAGCACCCCCTCCAAACGTTTGATATACATTATAAAAAGAAAGGGTGCCAAGATGCATCCCTGATGGACTCCTTTCTTTAGATTAAAGTCATTACTGCATTCCCTGTTACTCCTGAATCTTACAGAACCAATCAAACCATGATGGAGGTCTTTTGAAAAGGTAACCAGAGCTGGTTCGACCCCCATGGTCCCCAGCTCTGCCCATTGCTTAAATCTGTTAACTTTGCCAAAGGCAGAGCTGAGGTCCATGAAGGCAAAGTGTGTCAAGCCCCTTTTGGTCCTGGTGTATTTGGTTATCAGGAGATATAAATAGAGGTTCTGCTCCACCGTGCCCCTACCAGGTCTAAATCCATACTGGAGGTCAGACAAGATGTTATGCTCATCAGCACATTCAGTTAATCTCTTCAAGATGATCCGGCCAATATTTCTTACCTCAACATCAACTAACGAGATTGGCCTATAACATGCTGGGTCTTTTCTGTCCCCCTTCTTGAAAACTGGCACTATCACTGAGTGGTGCCATGCCTCTGGTAAGGAGCTACAAATGGCAGCATTCATATGGAGAGAAAGAACGAGTGCCCATAAGTCCACTAAGGACTTAAACAAATCCCCCAGTATCCCATTTGTGCCCGGTGCTGTGCTTAATGGAAGGGATATAATTGCATTTCTTACTTCCTCCCAATGTATCCTCAGCTTATCTCCCTCGTGTGCGAGCGGAGTAAAGGGCTCAGGATCCTCTCCATCATATAATGCGAAGAAATAAGTCGCCTGGGCCGGCACTGTGACTGCCATGTCTGATACCTGCTCCTCAAGGATGATTCACAACCCTCCAGAATATAATGCTGTCCCTCATGACACTAGCAGTAAAAAGGTTCTCCCACAATTCTTTCTATAACTCAAGCTTCCTATCTCTTATTGCCCCTCTGTATGTGGCTCTATGCTTTTTCATCACACTGCTATCTCTAGGTAGTTTTTTTTAAAGCAGCTAAAAGCGCCTTACATGCCCTTGTGCAGTTCTTATCGAACCATCTGCAAGGACCTGAGGTCCCAATTGACCCCTAGTTGGTAAGAGCTGAATTAATATGGGCACATAACCATCAAAAGCCCTTAGGGTTCTGTCCAGGGAGGCCTCTTCATCCAGACAAGTCTGAAGATCAGATCGACAAGAGGATGCCAACTCCACATTAAAAGCCTCAGGAAATACCTTATCCCATTTTAATCTCTGTCCCTGATCTTTCAGGCTGGCTGGTTCTTTAAAAAAGAAACGAGTATCCAACTGCTTATTGTCCCAGTAAAAACTGGCAGAAAGAGAATTGTGATTGCTATAGATGTTCCAATCCACTGAGAAACTATTCATAGAGGAATATAGGCAACCTGAAACATAAATATAGTCAATTAAATACCCTGTACTAGGACCTTTAAAGGTCGAGCACCAATTTTTGAATTCACTGTTCTTATAGATTAACCAAGTTATAATCTAAGGCCAAATCATTCATCAAATCCCCCTGTGCAATATGTTTAAGGTGAACTTGATCATCTTTCACACCCTCCTGACCAGGCAGGGCATATAAATAGCAATCCCTACTAGGGTGAAGATTAAAATCTCCTAGTATCATTAGTTGGGCATATTGAGGAGGACACAGGAAATAAAAGGTATTTAAACTTGCCAAACATCATCAAGACATCATCAGGCTCATTCTCATGAATAGCATTGTAAACATTAATACGTAAAATCCTAAAATCGTTTGCAAAAAAGAGAAGAACACCAAGAATGTGAGAAGAATTGATTGTAACCACTTCCATTTTGTAAATCAAATCCAATTTGATTAATATTGCTAGACCCTCCTGTGGTATTCTGTAATAGCTTGTAAGCTGGCATCAGCAGGGCCCCATGTTCTAGAATACCCAGTGGTTGCCTGGTGTGTGTGGAATGATGACACTTGAATAAGTGGACGAGAGAGTTGATCCCGAGAAGGCATTGTGAGGGACCACTGGCGGATGAGGCTTTTATAAAGGATATCAACTAAACTACTTTGGACTTTCATCTGTCTTATGGAGTGACTTTTACATTGGCAACAATACAGGATTGAACTTAATGTCCTACAAGCTACAAGCCTCAACAACAATTTTTGTTCCCCAACCAAACTGTAAACTGTTTCCTGCTGGAAGGTAAATTGTGAGGCAGACTGAAATGCTCTCCTGCTGCAAGGTGCATTGGAAAGCCTATGTACCGAAAACTTTAGAATGCGAAATCATCTCAACGTATAAACCCCTAAGGTTCATGTTTTGCTTCGGTATATTTTATGCTTGTTACTCTTGGGCACACAGAGCTATACTTGGGTAATAGATTTATGCTGGTGGAAGTCCCTTTTTGTCACTTTGTGCCTGCCATTATCATTATCTTGGTGTTATTTTGGTCTTGGGAAAACTATTGGACAGAAACTTTCAGTTGGGCGTGTACAGTGCATGCAAGGCACGTGGATCATGTTGGTAATACATTGCCATCAGAGGTGCATTCGAATGTAAACAGCTTCTGAGAGAGAGCTGTGCAGCTGCTGAGAGAGAGCCATGAGGATTGAGTGGTGAGCATACCTGTGACGAGATTCTCATAGCTCCTCACGATCTCAAGTATGTCAGAGCTGCAGTGATGCTGTGACAGAGCATACGGTCACATTGCGTGACTCCACATAGCGGCCATATTTTTTTGTTTTTATTTTTGCAGATTGTTTCATGCGTGTTTTCATGTATGGAAGTTTTTCAGTCACCGAAGCAGCGGCACAAGGGAGGACCACACTGCGAGACACAGAGTGGCAGCTAGCAGTAACCTTTCCTGACTTTGACTTCGGCAAGTGGTACTTTGAAATCTTTGGAACACTGACTTTCAGTTGTGCTTTTTTCCCTTGTGTGTGCATTGGTTTGCATAACTTAATCTTTCTTCCAGGTGGTATGGATTCCCTGGTATCAGGTCTGATAACGGTGTGTGGGTGTGTGGGTTGAGTTGGAGTTGTGTGTTTAAGGCTTTGTGTGTGTATTTATATATCCAAAATGCAGAATGTTCAGGCACCACCTTTCTTTTTAGCCTCACCTGGTGAACCCGCATTGTCATGGCAAAGATGGAAAAAAGTTTTCACCCATTATGCCAGTGTGCGTGGCACTTTATTATGTACCAAAAGAAAGACCTCTCTCCTCGTGCATTGTTTAGGCTCTGATGGGCTGGAGGTATTCGAGCATTTATGGGAATTGTCTCATGAAGATGCTAACAATTGAAATGAGTATGAAATATGTTTTAAAAAGATAGATATACATTATCTACCTAAGTTATGTACTGTGATGGAGAGATTTCACTTTGTTAGGCTTATACAGCAGGAGGGAGAGTCGACTAAGAAGTACATTTCTGTTCTGAGGACATTTGCCTCAACCTGCAATTTTGCGGCAACACTTGAAGAGAGGTTGCGTGACCAGTTCATGTTGGGGTGTAATCTAGATAAAGCTAGAGAAACAATGGGGGTGAAAGATAATCCTTCATTGATGGAAGTGGTAACTATAGCAAAAACCACTGAACATGCACTAGCTTGCATGGCTATCATTAGTAAGCCCAATCCTGCTGAAGGAAAAAGGATAATGTGCGTGTAGTAAAAAGCAGAGAAAAAGGCTGTGTAAAAACAAGTTCAGGACATATGTTGAAATCAAAGAGTGATGCGAGAGATACAAAGAGTAAGAAACAATTTGTGGGAAAGTGTTTTAGGTGTGGTAGTGTGGGTCATATACCTAACTGCAAAGAGTGTCTGGGCTGGAAAGCTACCTGTAGAATGTGTGGGAGAAAGAGCCATTTCTCTTCATGTTCCTGAACCACGAAGGGAGCGAAGAAAGTCAGGGAGGTGGTTCTAGACTCTGATCAAGATAGTGATGAGTTTCTGGAGCGTTCAGCAGAGTGCCCCCGCTGTAAAGGACTGGTCACCAATTTCCTGCATATACTCTGGAGATGCCTGAATTTAGATAATTACTGGCAATCAGTGTGGATAAAACTGAACACGGCCAAGTGGTGCGTGTTTTCCTAGAGAGATGGGCCCTTGCCGGTTGGGACATATCCCCTTTAGGAACAAGAAGAAATTAAGTAGAAGATTCCTTATCCTGGGGATGATGCTAGCAAAACGTAGGATAGTCATAGGATCGTTGTCACCGAAACAGCCGAAATTTGAAGACTGACTGAAACATATGGCTGAATGGATAAATGCTGAAGGGTGTCTCATGAGAGAGACGCGCAGAGATGAAAATTTTGAGGATGATATGAGGGCCTGGGCGGCAATGCTCTCAGCGCTATTGACCACCAGACGAGCAACCCACGCAGATCAAGCGTGAGATGAAATTGAAGTGCAGACATGATTGGGGTAACTACTTTAGGGGATGCTCGAGTCCTATTGTTTGTTACTATGCTGTTACTAATGAGGATCTTTGCTCCACTGTAAAATACTACTGATAAAATACTGTATGGATTTTGACTTTGCATAAAATGGTCAGAGCCTGTGAGGGGTAGGGTTGGCGGTTGGGGATATTATTATGCGATCTGCTTTCAATTGAAGCTGTGATACGGTATATTTAACCAGTGTTGTTACTGTATCTCTGGAAATGTCAATAAAAACTATACAAAAAAAATGGACAGGATGGAGCAACAAACATAATAGCTTAACAAAGAATCACAACAGGTAAAAATGGGTGATTTTCAGGTTTCCATACACAGTGTTAAATACCTAGGCCAAAGATCTCACACAATCACCGCAAACTCTCTGCACGACTTCAAGCTGCACTCTGAAGGACTCTGAAGGACATGTCATATGCAGACTGAGCTCTGTGGTCTAACACTCGCATTCCCTTAACTGACACATGAGCTGCGAGCTGATCCCATTCTTTTCACGCAATACTTGAGCATACCTAATTGCTGCTCAAGAGGAAATACCTATCTGCTAAATTGCACAAAGTTTTCCCAGTCTGTGCTACCCTGGATGCCATCATCTTCGACCAGTAGTAAGCTTTACCAAATATCAGAACAATCAGCCTTGGAGGAGCGTAAATGTGGTGCATGTGACATCTTGTAAATGAGCTAGGTGCCCTTGGAATGGCTAGCAACTTATCCTATCACGTTTCACGGTCAAGTGCAGCAAGCTTCACTTAACTGCATTCCCTGTTCAATTGAGTTTTCCTTTTCGTGTGAGGGAATATAGATTTGCGAAAAGGTTTAAAGTAATAAGGTCCGTTGAATGGGAAAAGTACGACAATTCCGAAACTGTGCTGCAGTCTAAAATTAAATAACAAATATTACCTAAAATGTCAAAATAATTGAGAAAAGAATTGTTATTCTTTAGGATTTTAACACGTCTGAAACATTGAAAAGAGTGCATCACCTATCTTGGAATGGTAAAGAATGAGAAAAAGAAGGTATGTGCTAAAACCTGTGGCGGCTCCTCCATTACGACGGAGGAGTGTCACCCTACTGCCTTTAAACAGGATAAGAAAGGAAAAAAAATTATAGTAACGTAATGTTATTATCATTTTATTTTGTCCTGCTGTGGCAGCTTGCATGGCGGGGTGGGGCTGCAGGGGAGGAGTGGTACGACCCTCCTTAAGTGCGCAATGACTGTTTGGTCGCCCTCCCGGGCCGCCCTAAACAGTCATGCACACTGTCCCTGTTCTCCACGCAGGCTGCATATCAGACTGGGTGGAGAACATGGCCATCCCTCCAGGCCCTCAGACCAATCACAATGCTGCATTGCAGTGTTGTGATTGGTTTAGGGGAGCCTGTGTGCCGTGTGCTTCCTGTTCCTGGAGTTGACGAGAGCAGGAGCAGAGACGTGGGACCCGGCAGAAAGGTAAGTGTTTTTTTTTATTGTGACCCAAGCGCCCCCTAAAGCCTCCCTGCATACACCCCCCACCTGCAAACCGTGCTGGCCGCCACTGGCTAAAACAGTGTCTGCGCGGTACACCGTTCACTGCAAGCGGCAGCAAGAGGTCCTGTGACTGTGTGTGTAAAGCTGCAGGGTCCTTGCAAAAGGAAAAAAAAGAAAAAATATTGCAAACATAGAATAAAGTACATCCTGCCCCACTACCATTTGCACAAAAGAGCACTAATTTTATGATGAATGTGCAAATTGTGCACAAATAAATGCCAAAACTCCCACAGAGAAAAAAAAGATAGTGATGAGTTTGTGTTACAGGTCCAAGGAACATCTGACAAAGGCTCTTGTCTTTGGTAAAACACAAGAGGAACATGACATGGTTTTAATTGGTGGTCATCCTGTCAAAATGCTGTTTGACTCAGGAGCGAAAGTGACATTTATACCTAGGACTTTCTTTGAAGGAAATCTCGAAACGAGTGTGAAACAAAAAAAAACCTGACATCAAACCTAAAGGGTATGGTGGGATGCCGATAACATTTTTGGGATATTTTGTTGGAAAGATATATGTATCTTACAAAGGGGATTCGCTGATCATCTGGAGGCACCAAAAGAAATTAGAGGTGTATTTGGATCCCAATGAAACCCCGTCTGTAAGACTGAAGGAGAAGGAGACAACGTTGTCCAGAGTGGATGGTGTTAGGGGCAGGACGCAAGGTGAGGAACACTTGTTTCCAGACTTGTTTAAAAGGGAGTTGAGGTGCTTGAAACAGTATGTACACTAGATAAAAATAAAATCTGAAGCCATACCCAAAGTGTGCAAGATGAGAGGGGTGCCGATAATGGTAACAGAAGCTATGAAAAATGAGTTGAAGAAGTTGCAGAGTGAGGGAATAAGTCAAGAGGTGGAAGGCACAGAATGGTTGTCTTCAGTTGTAATGGCAAGGAAGGTTAACAGCAATGTGAGGCTTTGTGTGGACTTGAGGGAACTTAATAAGGCTGTTATAGTTGATCATTATCCTTTATCTAACATAACGGAAATGCTCTGTAGTCTGGAGGGGGCAAGGGTATTCTCCTCCATAGATTTGACCCCAGCATACCATCAGATTACACTGCATCCCTCTTCTCAAGACCTCACAGCGTTTAAAACGCCATTCGGCACATTTAAATACCTTTGTACGCCATTTGGTTTGATCTCGGCTGCAGCAATATTTCAAAGATACCTGGAACTTGTGTTAGAGGGGGTTGAAGGTGTAAAAATATACCAGGAATATGCTCTTGTCTTTGGTAAAACACAAGAGGAACATGACATAAGATTAAAAAAAATTGGGCAAGCTCAATACATGTGGGCTTCGATTGAAATGTGAAAAATGCAAATTTGGTGTTTCAGAGATGGAATATCTAGGTCACATGGTTTTAGGAGAAGGTATCCAACCTAAGGGTGAACCTTTGCAGGCGATAACGGAAATGCAAAGTCCTTCTAACAAAGAGCAATTGTTGAAATTCTCAAGAACTGCAGAATACTACAGTAAGTGTGTACCTAACGTTTCAGAAGATTTGTTTGGTCTGTAGAGTGTGAACAGGAATTTCTTGGTGTAAAAGGCAATTTGAAGGGAGTCTCTAAATGAAGTAGTTTTGAACCAGGTGAAAAAAACATTCTGCGCACAGACGCCAGTGTGATGGATCTTGGAGCTGTATTGGAACATGTGGTGAATGGTAAAATCAACACCATACTATTTATTTCGAGGGGTTTACTTAGAGCAGAGATTAACTACTCTGTGATTGAGAAGGAGGCGATGGCAGTATACTGGGCAGCAAGGAAGTTACCTAAGTTTGTGTGGGGCAGTCACTTTTAGGTGAAGACAGATCATAAACCTTTAGTAGAGATTGTAGTAAGAAAGGAATAGATAAGGTTTCCAACAGAATAAGGAGATGGGTGGTAGCGTTACAAGAGTTTGACTCTGAAGTATTGCACCTACCCGGAGCAATGAATACAGTGGCAAATTGCAGCGCGAGATTTTTTTTTTTTTTTTTGTCCTCATTGCCCAGGTTTACAAAAGTTATGTTCCGAACACCGTGCTCTCCCCCAAAATGGCGCCAACCGGTGATCTTTTGTTTATTAGACCCGGGATGGTTCACTCTACACCTTGTCTTCTATACTCAACCATAGGTGGCTAATTTCTCCCAACCATCTGTAAAGCCACCACCAGAGTATTTAAGCAATATGGTATAGAGGCCTAATCATTGGACTGTTATATAAATGATTGTTCCCAGTTCTCATAGGGAAGCCAGAACTCATTTCGCTTAGATTTGCAGGCTCTATCTAACCTATTAGTATATTTTATTGAGGCCCACCATTCTATTTTTGTTGGAGGAGTTGCTTTAACCCAATTTTTACATATTTCCCTACGAGCGAGCAATATTAAATAAAATATCAATTTGTTGGTATTTTTTAACAAAGACTCATAATTTTCCGCGATCCCAAAAAAACCCCAAAGTTTTGCTTACCTGGAGCGTTTCTCCAAGTATTAAAAGTAGCGTATTACTCACATCCAGCCAGAACCCTTGAATCGCCGGGCATTCTAAGAACATATGTATATCGTCACCTTTCTCTTTGCTAGATTTGGGACATCTTGGCATAGCGCCTTTCCCCAATTTTGATAGTTTGTGTGGCGTCCAGTAAACCCTGTGAAGACAAAAAAGGTGGTTCTGCCTTAAATATGCGGCCCGTACTGTGGAGTATAACATGTCGCAAGACACTTGCCATAAGTCTTCGATCTGTTCTCCTGGCAAGTTCTTCTCCCAAAGCACTGTTGGCAAATTAAAATCTCCGTCTGCCATCTCTATTAACAGCCAATACCAATTTGCCACCTCTTTTTTCCGTATTACACCACTTGTCAAGCGAGCTTCCAATTCATTAGACAGTCCCGCACCAAGACCATCCGTGAGGCTCCAGCTCCTTATTTGAAGATACTTAAATCTTGACAATCGACCGTTAGCTAATTCTTGACCCTCTTCCCAAGATATTAAAACTCAGTTCTTCATCAATTGGCTCCAGATTGTTATTCCTACTTCTTTAGTGGGCGGGCCAAACAGTCCTTAGACCACTCTGGAGATCCCGGAGAGTCAAAAATAGGGGCCATTCCACTATAGTAGTTAATTTTTAGTTCTCTCTTAACTTTATACCATGTTATTGCATAGCCTTGTAGGATTTTCAGACGTATCTTTTTGAAATAATGCAGGTCTCCGTATTTATACATAAAACCATACTCTCCCCTTTTACGTCACTAAGCATTGCTGTAAACAGCTTCCCGACTTCCAAGCAATCTGGTACATTAAACAGACCTTTCCCTCCTTTTAATAGGAAGACCCAGGCATAGTAGGATAAGTCAGGCAACCTCAAGCCCCCTTTATCGTATTGTCGTCTTAACTTTTTCCATGATATTCTCACGCCTTTAGAAGCCCAAATAAAACTGGTGATTTTTGACTGGATCTTTTTAAGCCAATCTTCCTTAAAGGCCATGGGGATATTCTGAAATAGAAAGGTAATCTTTGGAAGGATTGACATCTTAACAAGATTAACTCTTCCGTAAATAGACAGAGGCAGACAAGATCTTTACGAAAATAGTAGCAGATAGATTGAACGGGGTAGTGGGAGTGCTCCTTCATGAAGATCAGAAAGGCTTTGTGCGGGGTAGAGGTATTAAAGATCTAACCTATAGTCTAATTGGAGCCATAGATATAGCATCCGCATATAAACAGCCATTAGTGATCATCACAGTGGACGCGACCAAGGCGTTCGATCGCGTAAACTGGACTTACTTGCAGGAAATTTTAAGATTGTCCAACCTGGGGGAAAATTTTTGTAGGGCAATAAACCGGTTATATAAAGACCCCACAGCTAAAATATTAGTAAATGGGAATTTATCTAAGACCTTTAATATCTACTGGGGGACAAGACAGGGGTGTCTGTTATCCCCCTTACTTTTCAACCTTTATATTGAACCCTTAGCGGAGAAAATAAGAAAACATGAGAGTATAATACCCTTCCAAACTCAAGGCTGGGGAAAAAAAGTGGGATTATATGCGGACGATCTGGTGGTATATACATCAGATCTCAGTCTTGCATTACCAGTAGTATATGACCTGGCAGCTTGTTTTGGGCGGATCTCAGGTTATGAGATAAATCAAAGCAAAACGGTCATAATGGCATGGAATATCGTCACACAATTGAGCTGTGTTAAAGAGGAAATGAGGTATCTAGGTATCAGAATTGTTCAAAAAGTAGAACAAATACCTGAAACCAACTTCCAGAAGATCAATAAGGAAGTGGGGAAACTTTTACTTGACTGGTCTCATCTGCCTCTTTCTATTTATTGCTGCTTGAGATTGTATGTGGAACAGTAAAGGAGTAGTGAACAAAGTAAGGAAGTGGATGAATTTGGTGATGACAAGGTAAAGGTGTGTCTGGTGTCCAATGGTATTGTACAGGAGTGGAGAACCAAACAAGAGCTAGAACAAGTTGCAAGCAATACAGTCTAAGGTACTGGAGGGATGGTTGTGTAAAGATAAGGCGAGTAGTGATTTTAGGGGGTTTTGGAGTGTGAAAGATAAACTTTCTGTGGAGAATGGTCTGATCATGAGAGGTGATAGGCTGGTCCTCCAGAAGGGTGTCAGGTTGAGACTGATTGGTAGAGCCCATGAAGGACATCTTGGTATTTACAAGACTAGGGAGAGACTAAGAGAAAGCTACTGGTGGCCCGGCATGGATCTTATCATAGAGAGAATAGTAAAGTTGCTCAGAGTGCAAGAAAAGCAACAAAATCCTGAAGTGCAGGACACAGCCCATGACAGTCAGAGAAAGGCCTTCGGGACCATGGGTTGAGGTGGCATTGGACATAGTGGGGCCACTCAGAATCTCTAGCAAGGACAAATTCATAATAACATGCATAGACATGTATTCCCGCTGGCCTGAAGTCAAAATAGTAAATTCAGTGGAAACACATGTTGTTATTGGGTTCCTGTATGAGCGTTTTGGCAGGGAGGGTTTCCCGGAATCCTTATTGACTGACAATGATGTACAGCTGACCTCTAAGGTGATGAAGAAGTTTCTGTGTAAAAGAGTTAAAGTATATAGAAATACAGCTTTGTATCACCCAAAATCTAATGGCATTATTGAGCACTTAAACAAAATGATAAAGGAAAGCATTCAGCACTCTCTGGTTAATAAATTAAATTGGATGTTGGAACTCTGAACTAAGATAAATATGTATAGGATGTCACCCCATTCCTCTACTGGTGTTACTCCTTTTGTGTTATTTAAGAATAGGAATCCAAACAATCAGGTTGATCTCAACCGGGTGAACAAAGTGAGATTTTTGGGTAATAATGGTGATACTAAGAGGGGAAAGAGCTGGGAAGAGAGAAAAACAGAGGTGGTGGAGAAAATAAATGAGAATTTTGACAGGAGAAAGTCAGTGAAAAGAACCAATGTTCAAGTAGGTGACTGGGTAAGAATAATAAACCCCAGAAAAGGGGGACTGCCTGTTGAAGTCACGAAAGTGTTCAAGCATGTCTTGAACTTGGGACGTGTTGCAGTATGGGAACGTGCTAAAAATGATGGAAAATGTGGCAAGGTTGGTGATAGTTTGGGAGAGGAGTCTCAACATGCTTGCAGGAAAGCAAAAGGCTTGTAAAAACAAAACACTTATCTAGAAGATTACGTGTGATGTTTAGGTGTTACTGTTCTGCTTTAGTGTATATATTCAGAGGGGGTGTGTGGTATTCTGTAATAGCTTGTAAGCTGACATCAGCAGGGCCCCATGTTCTAGAATACCCAGTGGTTGCCTGGTGCATGTGGCATGATGACACTTGAATAAGTGGACGAGAGAGTTGATCCTGAGAAGGCGTTGTGAGGGACCACTGGCGGATGAGGCTTGCATAAAGGATATCAAATAAACTACTTTGCACTTCCATCTGTCTTATGGAGTGCCTTTTACCCCCACCTACCCCCCTTCTATCCTTATAAATATAGATTCCTTTAACATGTTCCATGTTGCCTGAAAATTCATAAGAATTAAGCATCTTAGTCCAAACAGGGTAATCAAATTTCCCTGTGCACCCGCAATATTCCAGCTTAGTACTTTGAGCTTCTTTAGCTCCTTTAGCGAGGTTATCACTCTTGTGGGACCTTTACTAGTGTGTCCAACCCCAGACTATCATCATTAAGGCCACTAAACAATTCATATCGATTGCTCAGGGCTAAGTTGGAACCATGTCTCGAGACAATATTACAGTCTAGCAACCCACTATCCCCCTGATATGGGCCCTTTGCAGATTCATCCCCAGATTCGTGGACTTATTGAAGAGTCCCAATTGGAACACTGAAAGTCTGCTCAAGATAGGTGGAGTGGTCCAGAAGTTATTCAAAATAAAACCTGCCCTGCTAGCATTGCAACTATACAGTCCCCTGCATATGTTTTAGGTGCACTCCCAATCGACCCCACTGTTCAAACCATTATACGTTCCTCAAATAGCGACTGTCTGGCACTGATGGAGACCCTCCCTGCAAGCCAGTGAACAACCATATTTTTGAGTTGCTGGAAGTTTTCCTGGTCGGTTTGTGTTAGTGGTGGAACATTGGTCAGAATTAAGACATACGGAGAAGAAGCGCGGGAGAGTTGGATAGTAACAACGGAAGGACCCCGGGGGGGCCCAGATAAAACTTGCTGATCACTCCTTCATCCCTCAGGCTCTATGTGTGGACCACAAGTGCCTAAAACAGACCATCCCTCTACCTCCGGATTTGTAACCCCACTCGAAGGTGGGTGAACCAGCTGTGCAGCAGGTAGAGAGCCAGTGGGGTTAAATGTGGTATTACCTGCATTGCTCACACCTGGGGCATGCCCAAATGTTAGGGGAGCATGAGACCCATTAAAACCAGCTTTGTTGAAAGCAAGTTCATATCCCGGGGGGTAATTAACCAGATAGATATTTTACTTTAGATGATGTCAGACTGCGCCCAAAGAGACCCCCACAGTTTCCCCCAGGGATCCCACAATTTCCTCCAGTTTGGCAATTCTTTGACTGAGATTCTCAATGATGGCAAAGATTGTTGTTTCCAGGATAAGAAGAAAGTCCTGTATAAAAGAGGTCTCTTATGCAGCTGATGATTGTCCCCTTTTAAGCCCTCTGGTGGCTTTTTTGCCAGCTTGAGGTTTATGAGGAGAGGTTCTCTTTTTGCTTTTAGACCTGGCCTCCCCCACACCTCTACCATCTCCAGTTTGTTTTTGCATTGGGGTCCGAACTTGCATGTGAGAGGGGTAGCCATGACCTGACGTTCCTAGGCATCTGGATGGCACAGACTGTTGGAAGGTTCCTGTAAGTTGGCATTCAAGGTGGCTCTTGAAATATTTGCAAAGCAGTCCCCATCTTCTGTTATTGAATCTGTTCCCTGCCGTGTTTGCATCAATTGCATTATTAAAAAAGAATAAAACAGTGCAACTGGTTCTGGGGCGTTTATCAGCCACATTTAGCACCTCCACTTTTCTCTTCCCAATAAAGTGAGTAACAGGGGGTTAAATGGAACCTCAGAATTCCATGAACTAAGTAAAGGTTGTGGCTGAGACCCTTCCCAATAGAAAATAGGCCAGAGGAGAGGGTAAAAAATAGCCAGTCACCCCTCCCCCTCCACCTGCCACCTTCAGGGGGACTCCAGATCCAATGACACTGGCCTAATGCCTAAAGCTGACCTCCACACCTCTCGACAACCTTCCCCCAGAACCAAACTGGTCCTAGGGGCTTATGACCAAACCTTCTGCGGGATAACCAGCAAACAGACAGGTTAGCATTGGAGGAGGAGGAATTCAATAAATGAGAAGTGAAGCCCTCTACTTTAACCACTTCCTTGTTCCAACGCTTTACTACACTTCACTACCACAATTCCTTTTGTGGTATTTTATCTGGACGTAGTCACTTTGGCCACTCTGTGTGGAGCTGAGGATGAGATCAGGCTGGGATCAGGAGGCTGAGGGCTGAAGGCTGCTGCACTGTGGGGGAGTGGGAGCTCACCCGGCACCGCAGACTGCAACCAAACCTTCCCGGGCCGCCTCTGCGGGCCGAGGCTCAACCTTGACACAACGGTTCTAGAAATGCTGCTCTTCCGCTTTCCACCCTCTCCTTCAACAGATTACTGGCCAGCCCAGCTCCTCAGCTCCTGCTCACTTGCACCAGGGCTCCTCTCCACTCCACCGCCCGGAATTCCGAACTGGCTCAATTGTGATGTCTGTCCTAGCTGAGCACCTCGCTGTCCTCACCGCTAGACCCGCTGGCAGAGCTCAACGCAAGGTGACTCGCCGTGGAACCGCCATGGAACTGGTGAGTGGAGAGCAGCAAGTGGTAGGTGGTGGACCACGACCTACCGCCTGTAGTGTCCTGCTTGCGCCTCGAGGCTGCGCCGTCGGGGCGCTTGATCCTGCCTCCGTTCAGGCATGCTTGGCAGGGTTGGTCACTTCGTGTGACGCGCTCCTTGCTTGTGGTGCGATGAGGCGTCCGGCCACATGCTGCCTGTCGTCGTAGCACATGTTGCGGTGGCGGCTTGCCACGTGGAGTGTGCAACTCTCCTCTTGCCTGTCTTGGGCCTCTGGTGACTCCGTCTTGAGGCAGTGTGAGGGTGGACACTCTGTGCTGTCTTCGGCCCCCTGCGGGGCTTCGCTGGCATGGTGGAGATGTAGAGGATCTCCCTTCTGTCTTCAGCAGTGCACTTCTCTGTGGAGAAGTCTCTCTCTCTCCTGGGCGCCTGTCCTTGTTGTCAGGTTTCTGGGTGCGTGCGTCGCGCACCTCGGACATCGCGCTCTTGGTCCTTCTTCCGGGTGCCCTCTTCTGGCACTTGGTGTGCCCGTTCTGTAGCTTGCGGTGATGTCCGTTCACCACTGAGGGTGGGTGGCGCAATCTCCTGGCTTGCGGTGGCGTCAGACAGCCACTGGGGGTTGCACGCTCTGTGAACGTTCTTCGCATACTTCAAAGTGGGGCTTGCTGTCTTGTCTATTTGATGCTTGTCTGGGCTGAGGTAGCCTTTCTAATGGTGCTGCGGGCTTTTCGGGACTCTTTGCTGCCGCTTGATGTTGCAGCCCAGCCTGGATATTGATGGGCTGGTTCTGCAGGCCTGTCATGCTCATCAGACTCCCAGCACACATGTGGAGACCTCCTTAATGTTTATTATGCTGGTGTTGCAAGACTAGCCGTGTTCACCGTTCACTCTGGAGCGGGCTCGCAGAGGCGATGCAAGCAGTGACTGCGGATGTGCTAACAATGCTTGGAGGCGAAACTATTCGACATGACTGGCTTTATGCGGTATGCCGGCTATTTACAAATGCTGAACGGCATGTCCCTTTCGAAAGTCTTAAGCCGCATGGGGGCTACTACATGTTGGTCAATCATTATCGGGCTGCAGGGCAACATGTTTCCTTTTGTTGGCCGAGTCGGGCTGCTTTATTTTTAAACATGTCACTTTTCTTTCTTTTTTTTTTTTGTGTCTTTCAGTGCGGTAACTGTAATGGCCACTAGGTGGTACTGCAGGCAGTTTCTCGGAGGCCGGGCACTTTGGTCATGCTGCGTACCGCTTGGCTTTATCTGGCATTGGAGGCCTTATGGGGGCCACAACCGCTTACCCTCAGTCTGTAGGGCCTTGTGGCTCACGCAGGCATGGTGCAGGGAGGTGCTGGAGAGGCAGGGGGACACTGCTCAGGTAAAGTTGGCCGCAATTGTCCCGGCACCTAATTTTATATATTTTTTTCCTTTTCCTCTCCTGTGTTGCTGCAGTTGGCCGGTGCAGTGAATCAGCAGCTAGGTGGCGCTGCGTACTTCTCCAACGCGGCTGTTTGCCCCTGCGGGCCGCGGGAGTGAGGATCACCCAGTGCCGCGGGGCGGGAGGCTACTGCCACTGGTGTGGGCATTGAGATGAGGTGAGTGGGGGCAATGCATGTACACTACTCGTGCCGGGCGGCTTTGCCACAATATGTTGTGTCAGGGCGCTGCGCCTGACTTACATACCGGAATGCGGTGCGAGTGAGCTACCGCTGGGTGAAAGCTGCAGCGACTGCTTTGCACAGGCCGGCAGTCTCCTTGAGGTTATTGGCCCCGCGGGGCTGAAAACGGAGGTGAGGGGGCATGCAAAATGCAGGTACAACTTCGGTCCTGCACTTCCGAGCAGACAGCAGGGTACCGCGGCGGGATGCCTTTTGCTGATTACCGGGATCCTTCACGTCCACCGTCAGAGGCATTCAGTGCAAGGAACGACGGTCTCAGGGTATGAAGTCACCAGGTGGCGCTGCAGCGCTGATTTTTTACCAGCAGCGGCAGGCTTTCTCGCAACTGTGGGTCTTAGAGGATGTTAGAGCCGATGCTGGGCTTTGCCCCCACCGGTGGTGCTTCCACTCATGGCACCTTTCTGCTGGAGCTGCTGGCGGCGGGCAACGGAGCTTTCTAGCGCCCCAGCAGGTATGAGGGCACGGACCTTTGCACTGCGCTGCCATGCCTTTAGCTTGTCCTCAGGCTTCCCCACTTTGGCGGCGTTGCTCAGGACCTCCGCCGAGCAAGATTGCGCTTTCCCTTCCTTAGGGCACTTTTGGGGGCATATGGGGTGATCCCTCGCACAGGCGTTGTCCCGCTTGCCAGCAGACTTGGTCTTTCGCTTCGTGGGGTGAAGAACAGCCGCGCGGGGTATCGAATGTCGGTGTAGGCAGCCTGTTCACTCCGTCGGGGCGGTGACGTGGGCCGGGGGGGGGGGAGGCAGGGCCACTCTCCCCTCCTCTCACCTGGGCACTCGGTCCGTCAGAAGATGGTCGCAGTTCTCGCGCCTCACGTGGGCGATGCTGGTGCGGGGTAGAGTCTCACCTCCTGTGGTGCCGATTGCATGCGGTCACCCGGAGCCCGGTCCTGGCATCAGCATTCCACCACCTTCCACGGATCTCTCGCTGCTGGGCCGGTCAGTGCGGCAGGCTGCAGCCGGGTCAGCATGCAGTCAGATGCAGGGCAAACTGGAGTGCGCGTGTCCAGAAGTGCCACAGCTCCGGTGCTGCAGTCGCTTAGCAGCAGGTGTGGCAGCAGGTGCGGGAGGTGCCCTCTGTTCAAGCTACACTTCCCCCACAAGGAACCGGTAAGTGGCTGCTTCCTCATGCGTGGGATACGACCCACTCATCGCCATTGTGGTGTCTTGGGCAGTGGCCCACATGCGGGGTAAAAGAACCACGCAGACACGGTAGTGCAATACTGAAACTGGCCCAGGGCACGTGCGCCCGGCCCCTTTTATTAACAGGGTCACCTGACCGGTGACGCCTGTGATGGGTGGGTGTGCAGTGTGGGGTGCGACAGAGATGGAACACTAGAACGTGTCCAGCAGGACACTACACCGCCAAGCCCCAACCAGCCCCGGGGGCTTGGGGGACAGGGTGCTCCCTGTCAGCAGTGTTTCTCGCAGTTCGTGCCCGGCTCTTCCCACTTCCGTCAGCAGTCAGCCGGAAGCAGCATAGACCCTACCGCTCGCAGCCTAGTCGCCTGAGTGGCTGTGACACCCTATAGATATAGCAACAACCCCTGTAGGAGGAGTGATATAGGTATCAGAGAAACAGGACATGATCAGAAATCGAGGTGCTTTAACATGAGTGATGCTGAGGTGCTGTAGTGTGCGCCTGATGGTTTAGTGCAGGTGGCACCTGATTGGTCAAGGCAGAAATCTGACTGCGTTGACACGGGTGTCACTGTAGGATTACAGCTATATTTATGTAAGGGGGTTTAGGTGGTAGTGGCCTGCTTTTGACAGTTGTCGAAGAAGTGTGTCTACGGACAGGAGTGCTCTTCACAGACACCTGAATGAGCATTGAAACTGCTGGAATAGGTATGACACAGAAACCGTAACAGACATTCTGGTCCATGATTAAAAGGACAATGTGATGAATGATGTCACTATAGAACTAGATACCCTACTAGACATTATCACAAATATGAAATCATCATTGTTGCTAATTGTCAGTGATCTAGGACTGGATACTGAGAATTCTATATTTTTGTTTTCAGTGATGGCCCCTTTAAATAGACCATCCTGTTAATGATGCAATGTGAGTTCTAAAAACCCAGACATCACATTTCTATGAGGCCTTGTAAGGTCCATTATTGTTGTTCATGCACATTTTGAAAAGGAAAGTGATTCTCACTGGATGGCACCTTTAAGGTGTTAATCGGGTGTAGCAGTGATAAAGTTGCATAAAATGTTACAGGTACAGCTGGTATTTTGAGCAATAGGAGTTAGCTACATGAATTTTTTGGAGCGGTGAGCCCTCCGATGAATCCATACAGGCAGCAGTTTGAAAGTGGCGAAACTAAGGAGTTAAACCATTCAGTTCCTGTTATAGACACTTTTTTAACCAGGGCGCTAAGGTGGGCAGTGAGTGACACAATCCTTTTTATCAAAACACCGGCTTTGAACAATGCAGACTTTGTATCCTACATGCAATAAATAGCCCAACACTAGGGTATATTTACAAAGAAATGGCGCAATTTAGCTGCGCAGCACGTGGCATTTAAAAAATGCAGGGATGCACCGTATTTACAAGAATACAATGCACCCCTGTGTTTTCCCTTGCGCTGGTGCTAAGAAAAGCTGCCTAGCACCAACACAGACACCCTTGCGCCATGGTGCAAGTGTGCCTGCGTTGCTGGGATGATTCCCTGTAACTCAGGCACCCTTGCACCATGGTGCAAGGGTGTCTGTGTTGCAGGGATGATTGGACACCTTCCTGCACATTAACAATCTTTAAAGGTTAAGTGCTCTTTCCATGTGTGTTGCAGGATGCAGCACACATAGAAAGAGCAAAAACAAGGGGAAATAAAAGTATTTCTCCCCGTTGCACCAATCTAACGCCTGCTATTCAGTGCCATTTGTTTTCGGCGCTGCCTCAGATTTACACATCCTTGTACAGATTTACACATCCTTGTAATTCTGGGGCAGCATCAAAAAGCAATGGGTGTTGCGGTGGAACGGCCACAACAACACCCATTGCACACCTCTTTCACGCAGATACCTGCATGAAAGGGGACGATATTTACAATGCGGTGTTAAGCCACGCAAAATGGCTTAACTTAACGCCGCTTTATAAATATGGAGCAGGGTTTTGTGCCACCGGACCCCGTCCCCCGTCCCCAGCGCCCGGACCCTCGGCTGGCTTGAAGGATGGGGGCTCCCTCACCCCGGGGCCCGCCGGACGTAGCTCAAGCCCCATGCCCGGTCCCAGCTTCCGAACCCTAGCACGGCCGGGGAGAGCCTCCCCGGGTTTCGGTTGACCCCCGTCCCCAGCGCCCGGACCCTCGGCTGGCTTGCAGGATGGGGGGCTCCCGCACCCCGGGGCCCGCCTGACAGAGCTCGAGCCCCGGGCCCATCCCAGCTTCTGAACCCTAGCCAGGCCGGGGAGAGCCTACCCGGGCCCCGGTGCACCCCAGTCCCCAGCACCCGGTCCCTCGGCTGGCTTGCTGGACAGGGGGCTCCCACAACCCGGGTTCCGCCGGATGGAGCTCGAGCCCCGGGCCCGCTCCCAGCTTCCGAACCCTAGCTAGGCCGGGGAGAGCCTCCCGGGCCCCGGTGGACCCCGTCCCCAGTGCCCGGACCCTCGGCTGGCTTGCAGGATGGGGGGGCTCCCGCACCCCGGGGCCCGCCAGACGGAGCTCAGGCCCCGGGCCCGTCCCAGCTTCCGAACCCTAGCCAAGCCGGGGAGAGCCTCCATGGGCCCCGATGAACCCCCGTCCCCAGCGCCCGGACCCTCGGCTGGCTTGCTGGATGGGGGGCTCCCGCACCCCGGGCCTGCCGGACGGAGCTCGAGCCCCGGGCCCGGTCCCAGCTTCTGAACCCTAGCCAGGCCGGGGATAGCCTCCCCGGGCCCCGGTGGACCCCCGTCCCCAGCGCCCGGACCCTCGGCTGGCTTGCAGGACGGGGTCTGCCGAACCCCGGGGCCCGCAGGATGGAGCTCAAGCCCCGGGCCCGGTCCCAGCTTCCGAACCCTAGCCAGGCTGAGGAGAGCTTCCCCAGGCCCCGGTGGACCCCCGTCCCCAGCGCCTGGACCCTCGGCTGGCTTGAGGACGGGGGGCTCCCGTACCCCATGGCCCGCCGGATGGAGCTCAAGCCCCAGGCCCGGTCCCAGCTTCCGAACCCTAGCCAGGCCGGGGAGAGCATCCCCAGGCCCCGGTGGACCCCCGTCACCAGCGCCTGGACCCTCGGCTGGCTTGCAGGACGGAGGGGCTCCCGCACTCCGGGGCCCGCCGGACAGAGCTCAGGCCCCTGGCCCGGTTCCAGCTTCCGAACCCTAGCACGGCCGGAAGAGCCTCCCCGGGCTCCGGTGAACCCCGTCCCCAGCACCCGGACCCTCGGCTGGCTTGCAGGACGGGGGGCTCCCGCACCCCGGGGCCCACCGGACGGAGCTCAGGCCCCGGGCCCATCCCAGTTTCCGAACCCTAGCCAGGCCGGGGAGAGCCTCAATGGGCCCCGATGAACCCCCGTCCCCAGCGCCCGGACCCTCGGCTGGCTTGCTGGATGGGGAGCTCCCGCACCCCGGGGCCTGCCGGACGGAGCTCGAGCCCCGCGCCCGGTTCCAGCTTCCGAACCGTAGCCAGGCCGGGGATAGCCTCCCCGGGCCTTGGTGGACCCCTGTCCCCAGCGCCCAGACTCTCGGCTGGCTTGAAGGACGGGGGCTCCCGCACCCCGGGGCCCGCCGGACGGAGTTCAAGCCCCGGGCCCGGTCCCGGCTTCCAAACCCTAGCACGGCCGGGGAGAGCCTCCCCGGGCTCCGTTGGACCCCCGTCCCCAGCGCCCGGACCCTCGGCTGTCTTGCAGGATGGGGGGCTCCCGCACCCCAGAGCCCGCCGGACGGAGCTCGAGCCCCGGGCCCGTCCCAGCTTCCGAACCCTAGCCAGGCCGGGGAGAGCCTCCCCGGGCCTTGGTGGACCCCTGTCCCCAGCACCCGGACCCTCGGCTGGCTTGCAGGATGGGGGGCTCCCGCACCCCGGGGCCCACCGGACGGAGCTCAAGCACCGGTCCCGTCCCAGCTTCCGAACCCTAGCCAGGCCGGGGAGAGCATCCCAGGCCACGGTGGACCCCAGTCCCCAGTGCCCGGACCCTCGGCTGGCTTGCTGGATGGGGGGCTCCTGCAACCCGGGGCTCGCCGGACAGAGCTCGAGCCCCGGGCCCGGTCCCAGCTTCCGAACCCTAGCCAGGCCGGGGAGAGCCTCCCGGGCCCCGGTGGACCCACGTCCCCAGCGCCCGGACCCTCGGCTGGCTTGCAGGATGGGGGCTCCCGCACCCCGGGGCCAGCCGAACGGAGCTCAGACCCCGGGCCCGTCCCAGTTTCCGAACCCTAGCCAGGCCGGGGAGAGCCTCAATGGGCCCCGATGAACCCCCGTCCCCAGCGCCCGGACCCTCGGCTGGCTTGCTGGATGGGGGGCTCCCGCACCCCGGGGCCTGCCGGACGGAGCTCGAGCCCCGGGCCCGGTCTCAGCTTCCGAACCGTAGCCAGGCCGGGGATAGTCTCCCCGGGCCTTGGTGGACCCCAGCGCCCAGAACCTCGGCTGGCTTGAAGGACGGGGGCTCCCGCACCCCGGGGCCCGCCGGACGGAGCTCAAGCCCCAGGCCCGGTCCCAGCTTCCAAACCCTAGCCAGGCCGGGGAGAGCCTCCCCAGGCCCCAGTGGACCCCTGTCCCCAGCACCTGGACCCTCAGCTTTCTTACAGGACAGGGGGGCTCCCGCACCCCATGGCCCGCAGGATGGAGCTCAAGCCCCAGGCCCGGTCCCAGCTTCCGAACCCTAGCCAGGCCGGGGAGAGCCTCCCCAGGCCCCGGTGGACCCCCGACCCCAGCGCCTGGACCCTCAGCTGGCTTGCAGGACGGGGGCTGCCGCACCCCAGGGCCCGCAGGATGGAGCTCAATCCCCGGGCCGTCCCAGCTTCTGAACCCTAGCCAGGCCGGGGACAGCCTCCCCAGGCCCCGATGGACCCCTGTCCCCAGCGCCCGGACCCTCGGCTGGCTTGCAAGATGGGGGCTCCCGCACCCCAGGGCCTGCCGGACGGAGCTCAAGCCCCGGGCCCGTCCCAGCTTCTGAACCCCAGCCAGGCTGGGGAGAGCATCCCTGGGCCCCGATGAACCCCCGGCCCCAGCGCCTGGACCCTCGGCTGGCTTGCAGGCCGGGGTTTCCGCACCCTGGGGCCTGCCGGACGGAGCTCAAGCCCCAGGCCCGGTCCCAGCTTCCGAACCCTAGCCAGGCTGGGGAGAGCCTCCCCAGGCCCCGGTGGACCCCCGTCCCCAGCTCCTGGACCCTCGGCTGGCTTGCAGGACAGGGGCTGCCGCACCCCGGGGCCCGCAGGATGGAGCTCAAGCCCCGGGCCCGGTCCCAGCTTCCGAACCCTAGCCAGGCTGGGGAGAGCTGCCCCAGGCCCCGGTGGACCCCCGTCCCCAGCGCCTGGACCCTCGGCTGGCTTGAGGACGGGGGGGGCTCCCGCACCCCATGGCCCGCCGGATGGAGCTCAAGCCCCAGGCCCGGTCCCAGCTTCCGAACTCTAGCCAGGCCAGTGAGAGCCTCCCCAGGCCCCGGTGGACCCCCGTCCCCAGCGCCTGGACCCTCGGCTGGCTTGCAGGACGGGGGGGCTCCCGCACCCCGGGGCCCGCCGGATGGAGCTCAGGCCCCGGGCCCGGTCCCAGCTTCCGAACCCTAGCACGGCCGGGGAGAGCCTCCCCGGGCTCCGGTGGACCCCCGTCCCCAGCACCCGGACCCTCGGCTGGCTTGCAGGACGGGGGGCTCCCGCACCCTGGGGCCCGCCGAACAGAGCTCAAGCCCCGGGCCCGGTCCTAGCTTCCAAACCCTAGCCAGGCCGGGGAGAGCCTCCCTGGGCCCCGATGAACCCCCGTCCCCAGCGCCCTGACCCTCGGCTGGCTTGCTGGACGGGGGGCTCCCGCAACCCGGGGCCCGCCGGACAAAGCTCGAGCCCCGGGCCCGGTCCCAGCTTCTGAACCCTAGCCAGGCCGGGGAGAGCCTCCCGGGCCCCGGTGGACCCCTGTCCCCAACACCTGGACCCTCGGCTTGCTTGCAAGACAGGGGGGCTCCCGCACCCCATGGCCCGCAGGATGGAGCTCAAGCCCCAGGCCCGGTCCCAGCTTCCGATCCCTAGCCAGGCTGGGGAGAGCCTCCCCAGGCCCCGGTGGACCCCCGTCCCCAGCGCCTGGACCCTCGGCTGGCTTGCAGGACGGGGGCTGCCGCACCCCGGGGCCCGCAGGAGGGAGCTCAAGCCCCGGGCCCGGTTCCAGCTTCCGAACCCTAGCCAGGCTGGGCAGAGTCTCTCCAGGCCCCGGTGAACCCCCGTCCCCAGCGCCTGGACCCTCGGCTGGCTTGCAGGACGGGGGGGCTCCCGCACCCCTTGGCCCGCCAGACGGAGCTCAAGCCCCGGGCCCGGTCCCAGCTTCCGAACCCTAGCCAGGCTGGGGAGAGCCTCCCCAGGCCCCAGTGGTCCCCCGTCCCCAGCGCCTGGACCCTCGGCTGGCTTGCAGGACGGGGGGCTCCGGCACCCCGGGGCCCGCCGGACGGAGCTCAGGCCCCAGGCCCGGTCCCAGCTTCCAAACCCTAGAACGGCCGGGGAGAGTCTCCCCGGGCTCCGGTGGACCCCCGTCCCCAGCACCCGGACCCTCGGCTGGCTTGCAGGACGGGGGCTCCCGCACCTCGGGGCCCGCCGGACGGAGCTCAAGCCCCGGGCCCGGTCCCAGCTTCCAAACCCTAGCCAGGCTGGGGAGAGCCTCTCTGGGCCCCGATGAACCCCCGTCCCCAGCGCCCTGACCCTCGGCTGGCTTGCAGGACGGGGGGCTCCCGCACCCCGGGGCCCGCCGGACGGAGCTCAGGCCTGAGCCCGGTCCCAGCTTCCGAACCCTAGCCAGGCCGGGGAGAGCCTCCCCAGGCCCCGGTGGACCCCCGTCTCCAGTGCCTATACCCTCGGCTGGCTTGCAGGACGGTGGGGCACCCACACCCCGGGGCCCGCCGGACGGAGCTCAGGCCCCGGGCCCGGTCCCTGCTTCCGAACCCTAGCACGGCCAGGGAGAGCCTCCCCGGGCTCCGGTGGACCCCCGTCCCCAGCACCCGGACCCTCGGCTGGCTTGCAGGATGGGGGGCTCCCGCACCCTGGGGCCCGCCGGACGGAGCTCAAGCCCCAGGCCCGGTCCCAGCTTCCAAACCCTAGCCAGGCCAGGGAGAGCCTCCCTGGGCCCCGATGAACCCCGTCCCCAGCGCCCTGACCCTCGGCTGGCTTGCAGGACGGGGGGCTCCCGCACCCCGGGGCCCGCTGGACGGAGCTCAGGCCCCGGGCCCGGTCCCAGCTTCTGAACCCTAGCATGGCCGGGGAGAGCCTCCCCGGGCTTCGGTGGACCCCCGTCCTCAGCACCCGGACCCTCGGCTGGCTTGCAGGATGGGGGGCTCCCGCACCCCGGGGCCCGCCGGATAGAGCTCAAGCCCCAGGCCCGGTCCCAGCTTCTGAACCCTAGCCAGGCTGGGGAGAGCCTCCACGAGCCCCGATGGACCCCCTGTCCCCAGCGCCCGGACCCTCGGCTGGAACCAAGGAGGGTTAAGCCCAGGCCACGTCCTCTCCCCGCCAGCCTGCCCGGTGAGCCCATTTTCCTCGACTATTAAGCCCCCACTCTTACAGAACCCTGGGGAAGGACAAAAGATGGAGCTAGCCCAGCCAGCCAGCAGGCTGGCCATCTGGTCACCCAGCCCGCAGGGCCATCTGGTCACCCGGCCCGCAGGGCCATCTGGTCACCTGGCCTGCAGGGCCATCTGGTCGCCTGGCCCGCAGGGCCCTCTGGTCGCCCGGCCCGCAGGGCCATCTGGTCGCGCAGCCAGGCGACCAGATGGCCCGGGAAGACCCAGTGCCCAGATGGCCTGAGACAGCCGGACCCAGTCGCCCTTGCAGTCCGACGACGGCGAGGGTGTCCAGCCGCGCCGAGGCCACCGCTCGGGAGGCTCCTTCCCCGGTGCTGCTCACCTCCCTGCTCGACTTGTTTGGAAGCAGGGGGACGGGGGGGCCCAGCTGGCCCAGGCCATCTGGTCACCCTGCTGACCCGCAAGGGATGGTGGCCCCCATCCCCGCACCCCAGTGGCGCAGGGATGGGAGAGGGAGGCCCCCGTGCCAGAGGGCACGTGGTGGAGGCGGCCTCCCGCAGGCCCGCATCGCCCTCTCCGCGTCCCTCCTGCTGTCTTGGCGGCAGAGAGACCCACCTCTGGGTGTGGTGGAGGAGGGCATCCGCGGGCGCCCACGCCCTTTGTTTAGACCAATTGTTGTACATAGTTTTGGTATACTGAGGCCCCCAAATGATCTTTTCGAATATAGGCGACCATCACATGTGTATGCAGGAAGGTGTAGAAAATGTTTGACATACTTTTTTATTGTTTGATCCAAAACATTTAAAGTTTTAGCTTCTGTTCCTGTCATTTCCAATTTAAATGACAGTTTAGGGATCAAGTACTGACACAAAATTTCTATTTTTTGCGTGGGCTTAAGTGGTAGATTATCAAGTTTTTGAGCCCAATTAACAAGAACCTCATTAATTTTGTTGTTGCTTGTATGGCCAGTGTGTGGATCAAAGTTCAATCCGAGGTATCTCTCACTTTCTCCTGGATGAATGTTTTCAATATTTTGAATTCAAATTGCCATGGTTTACAGTTGTTAATCAGGATTTTATCTTTATGGTGACTGATATAAAATCCATGTGTCTTTTTCACATTAAGTTTTAATCCTGTTGTTTTACTGAATTTTTCAATGATTTTCAGATTTGTACTCATTCCTTCCCAGGTGCTGCTGTCATAGGGGTGGGCGGAATTTGCGTAGTCGCGCTACGCAAAGCTCCGCGAAACAGTAAAAAATCTCTGCGAGCACGCAAAAGTTCTGCGAACACGCGGAATTGCTTGTTCCGCCCGTTCGCGATGCTTTTTTCCTGTTCCCTAACGCTGTTTGTGTGCTCGGGGAGAAATATCTCGCGAACACGCACTTTGAAAGCGCGAACAAGCAAAAAACTCCGCGAAGCCACGGATCGCGGAATTTTTGGCAATTACGCGTTTTCCGCGGAACGTAAAATTACTCAAATTCCGCAAATTCCGCGAGCGGAACGGAATTTACGCCCAGGCCTACTGAGTACTGCGATGTCATCGGCAAAGGCGAGAGCAATGATTTGCTCAATAAGACCATCAGATCCGAATGTGAAGCCCTTGCCGTCTTTCTGAAGATCACATATCAGAGGATCCATGGCAATGTTAAATAGCAGTGGGGATAGAGAGTCACCTTGTTTAACCCCAGATTTCAATGTTATTTCAGGAGTTGCTTCGTTGTTCTTTCCCTTGAAAGATGTTGTTGAGTCAGTGTATAAGTCTTTTATTATGTCTCTGATATATGATGGAACTCTGTGCCTTGCGAGACTCTGTAGAATGTGACCATGGCTGACAGAGTCAAAGGCTTTTGAGATATCTATGAACACAACTGCTAATGAGTGACTGTTTTTGTGCCCCTTTTATGATATTTTGTAGAAGAGTCAGATTCTCGAGACAGCCTCTCACCTTCATGAAGCCTTTTTGTCTCGGATTCAATTCAACAAAAAATGAGAGTCTTTTAGTTAGTATTTTTGTGAATAACTTCATGAATGCAGTACCGATGGTAATTGGACGCCAATTACTGATTTTTTTAAGTTCACTAATCGGTACATTTTTAGGTATCAATATTGACCGGTTCTTTTTGATACTTTCTGGTACTCTTCTCATCGATAACCAAGACGACAAAATTCTGGGCAGCAGTCTTGGTTGCCTGCTATGTACTTTATTCAAGTCATTCAGACCAATCTTGTCAGGCCCCACTGCTTTCTTTAAATCTGAGTCATCGAAGGCATTAGTTATTTCGAGCAGTGTAATTTCTTTAAATAAATTTCTAATTTCCCATTCATCCGGTATCAGATCAATCGGTATGAATTTAGGGTTTTTCTTGTTTTCTTTTTCAATTATGCCTTTGCAGTATTGGAAAATTTCATCAGCACTGATTTGGCAAGTGGCATCTTCTGCCCCATCAGTGATAATCCTGGCAATTTTCTTTTTGTCTTTTTTAAACATTGCCTGGTATTCTTTATAGCTGCCCTTTGCTTTTGCATAATTTTTCTTGTGTGTCCGATTAAGCCTTCCGTTTTTCTTGTCTTTCTTTGTTATCTTGTTTTCTACTGAGGCATTCTGGTGCTCATCTTGAGCAGAGTTCATAGGCTCATTATTGAGTTCGCTTGCTGGTTCTCTATGATTTGCTGGTACAGGACTTATATCAGTGGTGTTTTCTGAGATATAAGTCACTATCTCATCCATCAGATCCATAGCAGCATTGTGTTCCTCTATGTTTTGGGTGTACTTCTGGGATTCTATCTTCCAGCTCAACAAAGTTCTTGATTTTTTGCGCACATTTGCGATTGATAAAGTCTCTGCGCTTTTCTGTTGTTACTTCCACTGTAACCTCTGGTTCATCGCAAGAGTCATTCTCGGAAACACTTGATGCTTGCAGTACATCTTTTGCCAATTTTTTACTCTTATCTTTTCTATCTCTTCTTTTTTCTGCAATTTGTTTTCTGTTTTTATTGTCAAAATGTGGAACCATCAGCGCATTCATATTTCTCTTGTTCTCATACACTTTTTCCAATTCTGCTAAAAGCAGTATTTCTTCCTGTGACCATAAGTTTGAAGGTTTGCTGCTTGCTAGAGCTGTTAGTCTAGCCTCATTTTGCGCTCTTGGATGCGCATGCCGAGCATGTTGTGAAACTCCAATCTTGTTCGGAATCCATTAAACAAATACACACGTACATGTCTACTTCCATTGCTGCCCATTTTACTTGTATGACACGTTTCCCTTTCTCTTATATTCCCCGCCTGTACTTTAAAACTTTCTGCTGTCTCTTTCACTGCACTTCCTTCTTTACCCACATCTCCCATCCATTTCTCTCTTCCTTTGGTTCTCTGCACATGTTAACCATCCATCCTCCTGCTTCTCTTCTCTCTCTTTTCAGGGTCTAAAAGTGGTCTACGTCACCACGTAGCTACCTAGTACCATTCAAAAATGTCTACTTAAGAAATACAGCCAGCTCGTATTTTAGAAAGGGATTTCCTTAAAAATTTGCAAGAAGTAGCAGTGAATTTGTTTGTTTTATCTTTATAGCATGGATTGAACACATACTCTATATATCTGTACACGGAAGATCTCCAGCTGGTGAGGGAACAATACATCTTCATAAAGGAGCCCACACTTAGGTCTCTGCTTTCTATCTGCACATGGAACTCGTCAATATCCTTACAACATACATATGTGGATTTATCTCAAATCTACAGAGATTTTTAGAGATATTTTGCCAAGTCTAGAGAGAGCAGAATTACTATGACACCCAGGTCTACGACAAGATGGGGGCAGAGGGGCCATTATGCCCAAGGCTCAGAGCCCCAATCTCCTTCACAAACATTTATTTATATTTAATGTTTTTTAGCTGCAAACAAGTCTGATATGTTCTTTGAAAATTGAGGCAGCTTGTGTGGCCAGACGAGTAGAGGGTTCAATGCACTATGTTTTTACTTTATTATTATTATCGAAGTTCTTATATAGCGCATAGCTACCTGTAAGGTAATTTGTCTGAAGGAATTTCTTAAATCCTTAGAAACAGGTATTGCTTTTGCACCTAGCCAAAATGGAAGAAGCTCCTAGAGGGCCGGCATTATGTTTTGGCGCCCAGCCTCGGTCCAAGTTCTCACAAGCCTGACCACACCACTCTGAGGCCAGGGTCCCTTCATGACAATAAAGAGCCGGACCCATCGCTGAGATTTGTTGCAACAAAGGTACTAATTACATCTAGGGAACAAGTGGTTTAAGTGTGGAGACAGGATGGGGCTTATTTACAAGCTCCTTGCGCTGCCGGTGCATCACTTTTTCCCATATTAAAAGTGACGCAGCGCAAGGGGCTTGTAAATAATCCCGATGTCTGCGGGAAGGGAAAGAGGAGCCACTGCAGAAAGGCTGTAGAAAGCACCAAATGGAGGAGTCTCAGAATCACTCCACCAAGAAGAAGATCCAAGACTGCTGATTGGAGAGGAGAGTATTATTCATGGAAGTTGAACAAGAATGATATAATGAAGCACTGAGAGTAACCTCCGCCTTTCTGGAGGGACTGCAAGTCTCAGGAGTCAGAGTGTGTGTGAGGGGGAGGAGTTAACAGGCACCACAAGGTGCTGCTCTAGATCCTGGTCGTCAAAGCCCGGGTCAGGGGCAGCCCATCTTCACCTGTCATTGGCTAGAAAAGGCTGGGCTTTCCCTCAGGGTTTATTGACTCAGTACCTTCCTTGGAAGTAAGTTCCTCACTTTAGTTTTTTGCATTTTGCTTCTAAAGTTACCCGGTAGTCTATTAGGGGCTCTTTATTCCTCAGCCTGTAATCACTGGAACTAAACTACGATTTGTGAATCTAAGCTCTTGATTGATTAACGTTTCTAGTGGCAATATGTTTAAACGCAAATTTAGTATGCATAAAGCCAGTGGCATTAGAATTACCCTTACCCTGGGTGGTTTCTTCGAGGGGACTTTGGGGGTCATCCAGGTTGCTGAAAAACTCCTTTCACTGTCCTTAGATAATGTGGATATGCTTGTAGTGACCTTTGGGCATTACCCTTTGCTGGGACTTGTGGAAGATGTTAGGCCTAGTTCAGCCCTGGCCAAAGATGGAGGGAATTCTCTGCCCATTGTGGTTCACTCTGCATCATAGTCCCCAACCACAGCACCTGTTGCAAAGCAGCCGCAACAGGGAAAAAACAAATAACTTGGCTATTGGCCCTGGGAGGTCTCTTCCCCAGCCTCCCCTCATGAGTCCCTCACTCTGGATGCATTTAAAAGTGATTTGTTACCGCAGATTGTAACCAACTTAAGCGAGTATTGGTTGAGTGTCTTTGCTCTCTGTATGAACTGCTGGACTCAATTGAGCATACAGTATACATTTTGGGCCCATGCACAGAAGACTGCGCCCAGGCCCCCTGGAAACTATTGTTTATGTTTATAATACTGTAATGGACCACCTCCCTTGAGTTCATTACAGACAGTATCCACTCCTGGACTTTTGTGTAATGGCCTAATGCATTCTGGATGCTGCAGTATTATTTTTCTTATTTTTAAGTAATTAGACTAACACACATGAAATCATGATTGGCAGGTAGTACTGAAGACACTTTGTGTAATGACCTGGACTGAGGTAGTCACCCTAGTTTATAATTGAAGGTTACACCTTCATTTACAGGCACTTTCGATGTTCTGATTGTGCTGGTTACTTACAGGTATAGCATCATCATGAGAACTTTATTTGATTTTGTATAAAATCGTACAAATGTGCAGAAACAATAACATTTCATCATAAACATCCATAAAAGAACAACTCCAAGTATAAATGGCAATAATACAATACAGTAAAAATATGTAAAATAAATTCCAATAAGAATGCCTCACCATTTGCAAAAGCCTGGAATACAACATATCGGTTTTAAAGTACCTCGTCAAGAAAGTGCTTCAACGTGATTGGGAGGAAAATAGCAGCATTATAACCTAAAAAATGGCAAACAAATTAAATATGGCCTAATAGTTTGATCTAAAAACCCCAGCAAGGTACCATGACACATAAAAGCAGATTTAGTGGTGTAGACAGGAGCTGAAAATATAAAAAGGCGGGTCTAACCTGTCTTAATTCTGTGGATAATAAAAGGGTGCTTAAAAACTTGTGGTGAAGAGTGTTAAATCTAGGGAAAATAAAAATATGAACAATGTGCATAGTATCACAGATTGAAACCTTATCGCAGGTAAATCAGTCATTTTATGCCAAATACCTTTTTACAAACAGCAACTGATGAAATATGTCCAACCTAAAATAAGTCAGTAAACGCCGATCGTGATTAGACATCTCTAAAAGGAGTACTGCTGAATCGACTGTTTGTATAACACAGAGACCTCCCTCTCGGCTGCCACCCTAAGATAAAAAACCTACTTCAGCCAAGCAACGTCTTCTTTTATGATGCCCTTGGGATAAGAAAATAGCTCTGGTCCCCCAAGAGCTTTGAAGTTTGTCCTTAGATAGTGCAACCAGGCTTTATCGGACATGTTATCCAGAGTCAAACGGTCCTGAATGATTAACCTGTTTAAATTTAGCTCCTCCTTGAGCCAAACTGTGCACGACAATAAGAGAGGGCAAAAACAAATAAAATCTGTGATGTAGCCCATGCCCAGTTGTTTATGAATGGTCTGTGGGGGGTACTTTGGCTCACGCATAGAAGGCTCCTCATAAACGTATTTGCCTTGAATTGGAGCAATAGTGGCATACCCCTATATCTCACAGCCAAAAGTGGTTATAGGAATGCACTTTGCTTTGTAAACATCTAGCAATATCTGAGTTGGCTTGTGTCTCAAGCTGCAAGAAAAATCATTCAAACTAGCAATAACCCTCTTTAGGCACACTTTATTTTTAAAAAATAAATGTTGCCATGTAAGACCCCAATCTATTAAAATCCCTAGGTAGGTAACGTTATCCACCTTACTTAAAGCCTGACTCTTCACCAAAAAGCTGGAGGTTTTAGTTCTCTTTCAACCCACCACCATGAAATGAGATTTTTTTTAAATTAGTTGATAGGTCTAAGCTATCCATGAAATCAATAAAAAAGAGCTAAAAGCCGCTGAAGACTTCTAGCTGTACATGAGAGAAGAATGCATCAGCTGCATATAGAAGAGCGGGGATCAATCTCCCACCCACTCTTAGAATGTCAAGACCATCTTCGGAGAGCACCCCCTCCAAACGTTTGATATACATTATAAAAAGAAAGGCTGCCAAGATGCATCACTGATGGACTCCTTTCTTTAGATTAAAGTCATTAGTGCATTCCCTGTTACTCCTGAATCTTACAGAACCAATCAAACCATGATGGAGGTCTTTTAAAAAGGTAACCAGAGCTGGTTCGACCCCCATGGTCCCCAGCTCTGCCCATTGCTTAAATCTGTTAACTTTTCCAAAGGCAGAGCTGAGGTCCATGAAGGCAAAGTGTGTCAAGCCCCTTTTGGCCCTGGTGTATTTGGTTATCAGGAGATATAAATAGAGGTTCTGCTCCACCGTGCCCCTACCAGGTCTAAATCCATACTGGAGGTCAGACAAGATGTTATGCTCATCAGCACATTGAGTTAATCTCTTCAAGATGATCCGGCCAATATTTCTTACCTCAACATCAACTAACGAGATTGGTCTATAACATGCTGGGTCTTTTCTGTCCCCCTTCTTGAAAACTGGCACTATCACTGAGTGGTGCCATGCCTCTGGTAAGGAGCTACAAATGGCAGCATTCATATGGAGAGAAAGAACGAGTGCCCATAAGTCCACTAAGGAATTCAACAAATCCCCCCGTATCCCATTTGTGCCCGGTGCTGTGCTTAATGGAAGGGATATAATTGCATTTCTTACTTCCTCCCAATGTATCCTCAGCTTAGCTCCCTCGTGTGCGAGCGGAGTAAAGGGCTCAGGATCCTCTCCATCATATAATGCGAAGAAATAAGTCTCCCAGGCCTGGGCCGGCACTGTGACTGCCTGGTCTGATACCTGCTCCTCAAGGATGATTCACAACCCTCCAGAATATAATGCTGTCCCTCTTGACACTAGCAGTAAAAAGGTTCTCCCACAATTCTTTCTATAACTCAAGCTTCCTATCTCTTATTGCCCCTCTGTATGTGGCTCTATGCTTTTTCATCACACTGCTATCTCTAGGTAGTTTTTTTTTAAAGCAGCTAAAAGTGCCTTACATGCCCTTGTGCAGTTCTTATCGAACCATCTGCAAGGACCTGAGGTCCCATTGACCCCTAGTTGGTAAGAGCTGAATTAATATGGGCACATAACTATCAATAGCCCTTAGGGTTCTGTCCAGGGAGGCCTCTTCATCCAGACAAGTCTGAAGATCAGATCGACAAGAGGATGCCAACTCCACATTAAAAGCCTCAGGAATGACCTTATCCCATTTTAATCTCTGTCCCTGATTTTTCAGGCTGGCTGGTACTTTAAAAAAGAAACGAGTATCCAACTGCTTATTGTCCCAGTAAAAACTGGCAGAAAGAGGATTGTGATCGCTATAGATGTTCCAATCCACTGAGAAACTATTCATAGAGGAATATGACATTGCGCGTCAACTTGTGTGCAGCATTGCATTTCCTTTCACTCTGAGTTGCAGGATTAAGGTATGGTGTGAGTATGAAGGAGCACACAGCATATGCACTGTCACCTAAAGGATGAAAGGCAATAGATTAATCACTGTCCTATTTTTACAGATCCAAGGAGTCTATCAGAGTGAGTAACATGCATTTACCTAGCAGGTATCCTTTGCCAAATCCCCCCCCAGTGAGACGTGTGTATATTCCACTGTGTCTGAATATGAATGAATCGTGCGTAGTACCAGGATATTTGGCCATTATATCAGTTATTATGTGTGAGGCATTACATATGACCTGGATGTTGAGTGAATAAAAGGATTTCCTCTTCCTAAACACATACTCATTATCTGAGGGGGGACAGATGGCCACATGTGTCCCATCAATGCACCCAATTACATGTGGGAATTGTGCTATCTGTAGTAATCCAATTTGGTCTGCTGCAATACCTGTTGTGTAGTGGGGAATCTGATATAATGGTGTATCCTCTACCATTGCATCCAAGAAAGCATTCAAGAAGCGTGAAACTCAACTTTGGGACACCCCTCCTGCTGCAGCTATCACCCCCTGGTAGCTCCCTGCTGCTAGTAGGTGGAGTGAACATAGGACCTGCACATGTGTGGGAATGGCTTGGGTCCTGCGGGTCTGATGCTCCAGTACTGGATGTAGGTCAGCTATCAGGTCTAGTATTGTTGTTGAGTCTAGTCTATATTTGTCATGGATTTCTTCCTCTGCTGAAACAGGGTTATGCGCACTCTGTAAATGCGTTCCTGTCTCCTCCTCCTTCTCTGTGCTGCTGCTTGAATCTGCATCCTCCTCGCTATGACATACAGCGCTGCCATTGCGAAAGTATCTGAGGCCCTCTGGGCCTGTTTAAATAGTTTGTACCTGGTTACCACCTGACTTGAGTTGGTGGTAATTTGCACGTGCAAAATTGCATTTTTTGAGTCATTTGCAATTTGCGAATGTTTCATACACTGGCCTGCGATTCCCAAATTGGAATTCGCAAAATTGGGATTTGCATTTTTTGCGATTACCAATTTTGCGATTGTTAAAGCTTTCATACATTGGACTAGGCCATTTTGTGTTCACAAACGACCAAATTTTGCGATTCGCACCGTTTGCGAACGCAAAAATGCTTGATACATCTGGCCCTGTGTCTCTAGGGGAGCCAATGCATTCTTCGCACCAATCACAAACCATTAGTAGAGTTATTTAGTAGTAGTAATGGTGGAAGAGCTACTGCGCATATTGCAAAGTGGCAATACCACATCCAAGAATACCAATACAAGTTGAAATATGATCCAGGAGTCTGCAATTTTGCCACTCACTGCCTTTCTAGATTACCAGTAGTTGTGGGAGAGAGAAATGAGAATGAGGAAGAAGATGATGTGGAATTTGTGTGTGCTGTGAGTATGGTTACCTCCAGAGTTTTGTCTGAAGAGGAATGATGGGCAGTAGCCTGCAAGGATAAAGTGTTGCAGGAAGTCATAAAGTGTGTTATCAATCAATAGCCCAGTGCGTGTGACATGAATGAGGAGTTGGTTCCTTATTGGAGATCTGCCAATGAGTTGCCCATCATAGATGGAATCTTGTTGAGGTGTGAACCTTTGGTGGTTCCTAAGGAGATTAGGCCACAAGTTAGCAAACTAGCACACGAGGGTCATGTAGGCATGCTTGCGGTGAAATGCCATGTCATTAAGGATTTTTAGTCGCCGGGGTAGACAGAGCAGTTGAGCTTTGTGTGAGCATGCGTTTTAAGTGACAAGTCTCTAGTTACTGTACCATCTCCTGTGACACCTGTGACCAGTAACGGGGTGCCATGGCACAAACTGGCGCTCGATGTATCCGGACCCTTTGAAATTTTGGGTAGTTCACCCAAATATGTTTTGGTGTTGATGGATTACATGTCCAAGTAGACGGAGATAAAGTTTGTCAACAGCGTCAATTCTAGAGTGGTCATTGATTTTTTCCAGGACATCTTCACTAGGGAAGGCTTTCCAGAAGAATTGATAACAGACAACAGTAGTCAATTCGTGTCTATGAAGATGTGTGATTTTTTTAAATCAAGTGGGATCAAACATAAAAGAACCTCATTGTACCATCCTCATAGCAATGGCCTTGTTGAGAGGGTGAATCAGATATTGAAGGATCAACTTCAATTGGCTCTATTCAACAGTTTAGATTAGGAAAGAACAGTCAAGGATATGTTCTGGGCCAGGAGAACCACCCAGCACCTTAGCACAGAAGTGTCTCCCTTTTCCTTGTTGAGGGGTAGAGTTGCCTGTACACGTTTGAGCAGGGAATAGATGAAAATGAAGAATCTGGATGGTGAAAAGATGAAAAGTGTGTTGGATGTGCGTACAGGAGAGGTATGTTTTTAAGAAGGGTGTATAGAAGAAGAGTATGGTTTGCGTTCAAACTGGTGACTTCGTGAGGGTAATGATCTCTCGCCTTGTTCGCAAAGGACATTCCATGTTTTCACCACCGTTTTTGGTGTGGGAAATGAAGGACCATGTGGTGATCCTGGAGAATAGCAAAGTTTGGAACAAGAGCAAAGTGGTTGTGGTACCCAGGCTCAAAGCTGAGTATGTATGTGAAAAGATGGGGGCTGAATGGTCCAAGGGGTCAACAGGATGCACTAGTGTTCGTGGATTTCGTCCTGGTTCAGTGCAAAGAAAATTCTTTCCTCAGAAATTCAATGATTTTGTAACGTAGTATGTTTCAGAAAACCCTTTCCTCAGAAGGATCACTGAGTTCATGGGTGACGAGTTAGTTGCTGAGTGTATGAATGAATGAGTGCATGGATTTAAGCTTGCAGTCGTCCACCCATTCTCATTTGTGTAGTTTCTAGAGACTTCCAGTACTCTTAGATAAGAAATTAAACCATAGAGAGATTTTGCAGGATCACAAGAGAAGACGGCTGGATTTAGCTAATTTCATGGTTTGGGGGACGTCTCTGTAAACCAGGGGCATCATGAATCCACCAGTTTCGCAGCTTGGATGGGGAGTGAGTGCCACTTGGCAGTGTGTGAATCATAAAATCCATAAAATGTGTGCATGCAGTCAAGCAGGGCGTTAAGTGGGCCAGGTTGTGCTAAGAACCAGCAGTTCTAAAAAGCAGGTGTTGAGATGGGTCCCTATCGGGCTCTTCCTTTTTGCCCTCACCCTGGGCGTGAAAACAAATCTTCACTCGGGGGCAGTACCAGCCATCACCAGCCTTTGATGTGACCCTGGAGAGACTCCTTTGTTATGCAGCTGCCACGAAGGAGCAAATCAGACAATATGACCTCCTGCCATGGGAATCCGCAGCAGGGCAGGAATGGCGAAGAGCAGAGCACTGGCTCAGGCTCTGCAGTGATAAAGCTGCTGCACGGGCAGCTGCTGCCAAGGATTACCAGCTTCTAGCCATTTTGCCAAGCCCACAATATATAATAGTGAGCATTTTACAAAGAGTGTTATTTAACGTTTCTAGTGGTATAACTATTTCATAGTAGCATAATTATAGAATTAAAGCATTTTTCCCTATTATTTACCACAATGCCATGGTTGTTACTCATTCATCTTCTGCAGCTAACAACCATTGATAAAGCCAATAGCATGGGCTTGTTTTAAGTGCATGTCAATTGTTCTATTATATTTCGGAATGCAATTATAGTACGAGGTGGCAAAATACCAATCAGGCAGCAGAGATGTATATCTTACATGTTTAAGACACGCCCTTTATTATATAGGTTACGTCCCTTTGAGAGACCCCCCAGTTTTTCCAACCCACTTGAAGCCCTGGAGTGAAGCTTCATACTTCCGGATATTTGGAGGTGCGCATTTTTTGCACTGCAAGGCATGGCGCCTGCATGCCTCCGTGTACTGAGGCTTCACAAAGCACTGCATGTGTACAACTGCCAGGGGTGGGGTGTTTGCACATTGGTTCTCGTGCACACCAGAGAACAGAAATTCTCAATAAAGGTACTGAAACCGTCACATCAGCTGTGCAAACACTGAGGCTGATCCCAGGGTACATCTCCCGGCGAGAAACAGATATGGAGACCAAGGAAACAGACGTACGAAAGACTGATTAGCTCTTGAAATAAGGAAACATCAAAAGTTACAGCGCGTGATAAGGGGAACATAGGTGACCCAGCCGCAGTGTTGAAACCATTGCATCAAGTCAAACCATTGCCAAATGCACGCCCTCTGTGTGTCACTACTGCAGGGGTCCTGTCTGAGGCACTCAAAACTCTTTTTCTGTTCCAAATTGCTTGTCCTTTTAGGAGAATGTTTGGCGAACAGGTTGGAATGTCTCCTAAAGAGCAAGCAATGAAAATAGACAGAATGTGGGGTGAAAAGCAGCGTTTCATATTCAACGCCTTGTCAGGGGCAGTAAGCGCTATATAAATACAATCACAATTTCAATATCTGCATGAGTTGCAAGCGGCGATAAAACACATTAGAGCAAACAACTGGCAAAGCTAATCTGGATTTTCTTTAAGGAAAGTGTTTGGTAATAGTTGGGAGACCCTGGATGTGCTGCCCACAGGTGTGCTAGAAAAGACTGCACAACAATGAGGAAGCTGTTAGTTGGGCTGCTTTTCTAAACAGGCTGTGCTAGCAGAGTAAACTGTACCATCAAAGAAGAGAGCTAAGAAAATCAGTTGGATTCCCGCTGGTGCAACAGAATTGCATTGTAAGTGGTGCATTTAAAAGGCATGCACATCAAGAAATCCTTTGTGCACCTCATCTTTATTTTGTGAACTAAAACAGCAGGACAACCTACAGCAATGTTATCAAAGCAGCAACTAGAACAAATTAATGGTCAAGGACTCTTACTGAATACCACTGGCTCTTTAACAGGCAATGGCATATAAACAGCTACAAACAGTACTTTCTAAACAAAAAAGCTCTAAATCAGAAATTAAAATATTAGTCAGCAAATTAAATACATCAAGGAACTCACACTGGATATCAATTACAGCTTACATGTCATGTCGATCTGCTGCTAACAATGATGGACAAAATTGGGAGAAACTATTCAGAAAATGCTGTGGCCTTAATAGGCAGTTCATTCAATGGCAAAGTGTGAAAATGCTGGTGGTGGCTGGCAATGTTTGAAGTTGTGGGTGTTAGAATTGGAATCCTTGGGGGCGTGGCTTGGCACCCACGGAGCATGGCGGCGTTCGCGTGAAGCTCCCCGAGGCGGATCGGCGGTTCCGCGCTGTCCGGTTGTCCTCATCGAGGCGAAGACGGGCAAAAGATGTCAGAAGGTTCACTGATGGGGATGTGACCTTCGCAGAGCCCATGCACAGCAGGAAGGCAGCTTTTATAGCAAACGTGAGTCCCTTCTAGCGGAGCGCGATATTGCGGCCGCTATTTTGTGCTTCACATCTGACGGCGCTTTTTACAAGGGTGAAGCTGCGGATCTGCTAAGATTAGAAGGCTTTCTATTCCCCTTGTTTACTGCTTAAATAAGCTCAAGAGATGGAATTACACTGTCAGGTGCTCACTCTCCCAGGAGGGAGGGCAGTTTTTCTTCTTTTTGGCTATTGGCATTGCGTCTTTTGATTTGAAGTGAAGGCTATAATTGTGGCAGCCATTTTGTGAGTTTTCATCGCATTGGAAAAAACTGCTGTTTTTTACGACTGGTATGCTTGCTGGATTCATCGCCAGGAGTTCTATGGCAAAAAACTTCTATTTTCAGTTCCTGACTATATATTGTTGAATTTACTGGCCTGTCTTCTATTCGGAGTGAGAGCAATTATTTGAGGCTTTCCCACACGCTCGTTCTCGACTTACTTATCTTGCGGTGGGGTATGTGGAAGTAGTTTTGCCTGGCATATGCTCTCATTTTGTGAACCTTTTTAATATATGGGAAGATTAAAGAGCACGCTCTCTATGCAATCAAAACCTAAACGTATCTTAATAAAAAACTCTAAGCTTTTTTCTGCTTATTCCAAGTTGGAAGACTCTTTATTGTCTGTACCTCAGGAACTTGGCACAACTACGGATTCCTCGCTTGTACCTTCAGGGAAGTCTGTTACCAAACGCCAAAAACAAAACCCTCCTTCTCCTCCTAAATCAACCTCACCTGTTTCCATGGAGATGTTGCTAGAGGAGATTAGAGCTCTCCGACCCTTTATGGAGGAAACCAATACCAAGTTACAAATTCTCACTGACAATTGGTCTCAGCTCGACCCAAGAGTCACTGCGGTTGAACAGAGCATGTCCTCCTTTAGAGACACAAATGCAAACGTCTCTCATCTCCAATCTCAAGTAAATGTGCTCCAACGGCAGATTGAGGACCTCGAAAACCGCAATAGAAGGAATAATTTACGTATTTACGGTTTGGCAGAGGGAACAGAGGGGTCAGACCCTCTCACCTTCTTTAAATCATTCCTTCCCAAGATACTCCATATGACAGAAGGTACAGTACTCAATATTCAACGAGCACACAGATTGGGTCGGCCTGCCTCGAGTTCCTCAACTTCACAACGGCCGAGAGGTGTTATCTTATACTTCTTGGAGTATACGGATTTGTTAAAGGTCTTGTCAGCAGTTAAGTCCTCTCAACGAATTACCTGGTCAGGCTCAACTTTGTTCTTTGCACAGGATTACGCAAGGGTCACTGCAAACAGACGTAAAGCTTTCCTTAACATGAGATCTGCTCTACGATCAATGGGTGCTCGTTATGGTCTCTTTCACCCTTGTCTCTTCAAGGTTACTTACATCAACAGAACAACGTCATATGAAGACCCATTGAAATTGCAAAGTTTCATTAATTCTTGCCAGCCAAGTGCTATGGACTCTTCAGGTCCTTCTTCTTCAAACGCTGGTTAATCTTTTGTATTGGTTTATAATAAGTATTTGGTGTTCGGATATGAACACATTTTTAGGTCTTGAATTTGGAATATAATATTTTACTGTTGCCTTTAATGTTGGTTTCACTATTTAACGTACCGCCTGTTCTTCTTCGCTTCCACAGATATACTAGCGGTTCGGCGTGTGTTCCCCCTAGTCCTTCGTGTGGTTGATCCTGGATGTCCTGTTTGCTCCATGTGGCTCCACCTCCCTCCCCTGTATTCTCCCGATTCTCCTGTTTGTAGGTATGTCATGTTTTTACATCTCCCTCGTATTGCTTTTCCTATCCCTTTTTCTGTCTACTCTTGTTTTTTTCTTTTTTGATCTCTACTCAGGTGTCATTGATATCTTGTTCTCTTGTTCTTCTCATTTTGTCTTACACAGGTTTGTTTTCCGTCTTACATCAACTGTTTCTTGTTCTCGATTCATGTTCTTGAAGATTCTTGCTGTCATTTACTGGATATCTCCTATATTGCTCCTTGTTTTATTTTCGCTATATATTTTCTCTTATTTGATTCAATTATATCACGTTCCTCAGTTGCCTAAATTTCAGTGCTCATTTTCTCTCTCTTGTCCACTTCCATTCTCTCGATACATAATCTATATGGCCATACAGTTGATCTTTTCTTTCTTTGTCTTTTGTTGGTATTATGATGGACTGGATTATTATTTTTCCTTTCTTTTTGTTTTTTTGCACTTTACATTGTTGTTGCAATGAATTAGACTCTTGTTTCATTTCTCTAAATCATTCTGTCTTTAATATCTTATGTCATTAAAATTGATTACATGGAACGTCAGGGGGTTAAACTCTCCTATTAAGAGGCAGAGAATTCTGACCCACTTAGCCAAATTAGAAGCTGATATTGTATTCTTGCAAGAAACACACCTATCAGAGGTCGAATCATTAAAATTAAAAAAGGGTTGGGTGGGTGAAGTATTTTCCTCTCCGGGCGATGGTAAATCCTCTGCCGTAAATCTCTTCCTTACTCGCTCATGACTCAAGAATCGGACGGGGATGGAAGATGGTTAAACGTCAGATTGTCATTAAAGGGTGTTCCAGTCTCTCTTCTGAATGTTTACGCCCCTACATGCGGTGACCCACTTTTTTGGTCCGCATTAGCTAAACAAATTACCCATTGCATGGAGGACAATTTCATTTTAGAAGGCGACTGTAATCAGACTTTTGATCCCTTTATCGATAGAAACTCCAGAGTCTCTTTTGTTCCTAACAAACCCCATAAGTCTTTTGTTCATACTATCACTCAACATAAACTCCTGGATGCCTGGCGTTTATGCAATCCGACTACTAGAGAGTACACTTTTACTCTCCCTCCCATCAAACTCAATCACGAATTGACTATATATTTGTTTCCCATAATATTTCACAAACTCTTACACATGCAGAGATTGGTCCCATCCTATTATCTGACCATGCCCCTGTTTCAATTGGCCTAGACATTTTACCTAAAGCTACAGGTCCTCGAAGATGGCGTTTTAATAATGCTCTTCTCCTAGATCCAAAATTTACTGCATCCTTTAGCACCTTTTTTGATGAGTTTTTTTAGACTAATCAAACACATTCCATGCCTTTCTCAACTTTATCGGATGCTTTCAAGGCCTCAGCGAGGGCTTTTATAATCGACTTTGTTGCCAAAAAACGAAAAAGTGCCCGTAAATTTACTATGGATCTCATTCAAGACATTAAGAGACTGGAGCACTCTTATTATACCTCACGCTCACGGACTTGTTTAACAGCTCTTGTGAATGCCAAAATGCAATTTAATAAGATGTCAACGGAAGATGCCTCATTATATATGTTAAAATCTAGTGCAAAATTTTACGGGGGTAAAAATAAAGCGGGGAAAATACTGGCTAATTATTTAAAGGTTAGGCACAACAAATTAAATATTGAATCTATTTATGATGAACAATTAGAGTTGAAATTTAAGGATGCTGAAATTTTGAATGTTTTCTCCCTCTTTTATAAATCACTATACGATTCTGAAGCACAGCCTACCGATCATGCTTTGTCACACTTTTTCTCTAATATCCAAAGGCCTCAACAAACTCATCCAGACTTATCATCTCTGGAGTTAGATTTAACGCAGCAAGAACTATTAACAGCCCTCCAACATCTTAAAAAGACAAAGCACCGGGACCGGATGGTTTCACTGTCGAATTTTATCTCCATTTCTCTAAAATAGTAATGCCTAAAATTTACTCCTTGATAAATTCCTTTAGCACATTAGGGAGCTCCTTGGGTTCTTTTTCAGAAGCGCATATTTGCCTCATTCCCAAAGACGGCAAAGATTCTAAATTTTGTAAAAATTATAGGCCCATATCCCTGTTTAATATTGATTACAAAATCTTTTCCAAGGCTTTAGCCTTACGTTTAGATTCATAGTTGCCAGATTTGTTGGGGAAAGAACAATCTGGGTTTGTAAAGGACCGATTCATAACTGATAATACGCGACTCCTTTTCAACGTTTTATCTAAATCCTCCCACTTAAAGCAATCACTTGCGGCGATAGCACTAGATGCCGAAAAGGCATTTGATAGAGTCGAGTGGACTTATTTGTTTTATGCCCTCAAATGGTGGTTTTGGCCCTAAATTTACATCCTTAATCTCTCTTCTCTATTCTAATCCCCGAGCGGCAGTCTATGCTAATGGTTTGATTTCTCCATTTTTTGATTTGAGGAGAGGAGTGCGTCATGGTTGTCCCTTATCACCTTTCCTTTTTAATTTGGCTTTGGAACCCTTTCTTTCTAAATTACGGCAAAACCCCAAATTACGCGGTTTTCAGACACTTAACTCCCACATTAAACTTGCGGCATACGCGGATGATATCTTGCTTTTTATGTCAACACCAAATAATTCAATCCCAGCCTTTTTGGCAGAAGTGCAAGCATATTCCAATATCTCTGGCTACAAACTAAATAATGATAAATGCGAGATTTTACCCCTTACCAAGTATACTTTTAAGACAGATTTGAGTGCTTCCAACTTTTCATGGAAACCTAATCATATTAAGTATCTAGGACTGCATATTACTCCTTCATTTTCGGACACAGTAGCATTATGCATGAATAAATGTACTCAAAAGATCTCAGATCTATCCACCAAATGGCATCCCCTCTATTTATCCTGGTGGGGTCATTTGGACACTATTAAAATGATGCTGTCACCTATAATTCTATACACCATCTCTAATATCCCAGTCCCTATTCCCGCTAAATTCTTTAAGAAGATTAATACCGTCCTTTCTTCCTTCCTATGGAATCATAAGAAGCCTAGAATGTCTCTAGTCAAGTTAGTTCGTCCTAAAATAGAGGGTGAAGTTAATTTTTCCGATTTTCAGATGTATCAGAAAGCATTCCTCTTATGTCAGGCCTCTTTTTGGCTGCTGGATCCCACAAAAGAATGTCCTCTGTGGACTACAATTGAGCGTCATTTCTTATCTCCCTTTTCTTTTTCTGAATACCTTTCCTTCACACGTAAACCACAGACCTTATCCACTCCTATACTCAAACTAACCTCTAGACTTTTGGAATCAATATCCTCCCCACTCATACTACTATAGATTCCTTCCTTAATTCCACAATTTGGCATAACAAAACCTGCTCATCCGAAATAAACCATTCTATTGGAAGACTTGGCGTCATAGAGGATTAATATGGGTCCATCAGTTACTCTCACAATTGGATTTTCTACCTTTTGCCTCACTTAGGCAATCATTCAATTTACCTGCCTCATCTATTCATAAATACAATTTACTTAAACAAGCTGTGATGGATGCATATAATCATTTATCTGCTATCCCTGCTGGTTCTACCATTTCGAGTCCTCCCTCACAATTGCACGCTTTGTTAAAAACTACACCCAAAGCTTCCACAATATACAGTCATCTACAAGGTAAAGATTGTATTAGACAAAAATCCAAAATAGAAGAGACTTGGGAATGGGATTTTCAGTCATCCTGGCCAGTGTCTTTATGGAACAGCCTATTGGACCAAGATCCGTAAATCGTCTAGAGCAGCTAACACGACTCAAACATTGTTCTTTGTTTATAATAGACTTTTATTAACACCGAACACTTTAAGTAAAAGATTCACGACTGTATCTGATGTGTGTTGGACGTGCTCCTCCTCAAATGCGGATTTATTTCATATGATTTTCTCCTGTCCAATTGTACATAATTTCTGGAAACAAGTGTGGTCCCAGGTTAATCTGATTTTTGGAACTAAGTTTTCTTTTTCTTATACTGCTGTTTTCTTAGGTAGCCTTTCACCTTGTTGGAAGAATGTTATGCTTAATGTTAAAATTGTTGATTTGCTATTAGCGGTCGCATTTCAGCAAATTACTGCAAATTGGAAAGACTTCACAAAAATCTCCCATAAGGCATGGTGGTATGCTGTATGTCATAACCACAGGTTAGACACCGCTTTTGTGTATCCCATTCATATGGCAATGAAACGTCTGGATTTATGGTCACCTGTCACAGCATACCTAGATGTAAATGCCAGGCGATGCTCCCAGCTAAATCCATCCCGGCAGGAAGTACTGAAACCCCCTTGAATCCCCTGAATGTTCCTAAAATATTTAATACTTTAATGTTATTCATGATTCCTTTTCTGTCGTTTCACTCCTCTATTTTTATTCATGAGTCTGATTCTTATTATTTATATTTTGTGCTTTATTTTCCAGGCTGTGACGTCGTGATTGTCCCGGACGGACCCGACAGGAGTCTGCCGCATTGGTGTTTTGTGTTGTGTTTCAATAAAGTTTTTGGTTGTTTCTTCAGTGCTGTGTGACTGTTTCTCGTTCTTCTGGCCACACATGTGTGTTATTTTTTGACAATGTGCGTCATCATGCGCTTTTGGTGGCTCTTGTGTCATGCACGGTATGTGTATGTCCGGGGGGGTGTGCCGGTGGGGGTGCCGGGGGTGGTGGCGGTGGGTGTTGTGGCCCTCATGGGTATCCGGGATGCATGATGTTTGTCTCCATGGCATCTGTGGGTCTTCGGGTGTGGATCTTGGCTGGGCTCCCTTTCATGCTGCAGGTAGTCGTCCTGCTTAACACCAGCAAAAGGCAGGTGTTAAATCACTGGTGCTTATCGCCTGTTTTTGGTTCGCTTCGCAGATCTGGCAGTTCGTTGGGAAAGTGGTGTTGTGGTTTTTTCGTGTGTTTTTGCACGGGAACGCCTACTCTGCATCTCATTAGGGTTAGTTGGTGGTGTCCACCGTGGTGTTAAAGTTTGGGGCAGTTGTCGCGGGAATACTGGCGATGTCTGCAGTTTGCACCCGCTTGTGAATGGGGTGTTAAATCTATCTCCACTTTTGATGGGTTAAGGTGGGGATAAATCGGCGGTAGGTCCTTGTGAATATGCCCCTTAGTCTGGAGCAAGTGTTAATGGCTGACAGAGCTGAAGAGAGTGCCGACAAACAAGCTGCCGACATGGAGGCTGATGGTGCCCAGAATGAATCAGTCATGAGTGTGAAAAGTAAGCTGAAGCCAAAGACTGAGGACACAAGGTGATGTCTGCCTGTAATAAGAAGTTGTGTTTTAGATGTGGATTTTCGTTTCCATGCGAAGGTAAATGTCCCTCTCTTGGACAGATTTAAAAAGGCTGTGGGAAGGAGAAACATTTTGTGACAGTTTGCAAAGCCAAGAGAAATGCAAGTGTGTCACAGCGTGAAAAAAACAATGGCCGCCGAAATGTTCCAGAAGCAACGTTCAACAAGCACCGACATTAGTTAAGACAAATCGACACAGAACAGCGTCAATCGTCATCTAAATCATGGTCAAATAGTTCTGTATCAGAGTTGAGTGAGAGTGAAAAAAATGATTGTCCTATGTTGATGTTTACCTCAGAAAAGCGTGCTCGTGTTGGGCTGGCTGCTTGGGAAAAAAATGTCAGTCAAAGAAAGATCAACATGCCAAAGCACCAAAGTCATTCATACATTGTCCTAAAATTACACTGAAAGTAAATGGTTGTTCAATAGCTTTCATTATCGACAGAGGTGCATCGATAAACATTAAGCCTGAGGAGAAATACAATGAATTATCTCCATTACGGCAACTTACACCATGTAAACCAAAGGGTATACATGGGCTGCATCGACACCCTTAAAAAAGGCAAGGTTCATTTGTAGCTACAATGAAACACAAGAAAATGAAGGTGCATGCACCCATCCATGTACTTCAAGGAGCAGCATCCATTGGCTGTCTACTCAATTTCAGCACAGCTGCTGTTATGGGACTGATTTCTGTAAATTACAACATGAATGCTCACCACAAAATAGTAAGTCAGTTCCCTTCGTTATTTCTGGTTTGGGAAAACTTAAGACTATGAAAGTGAAGTTGCATATTAAAGAGGATGTCCCTCCTGTTGCTTAAAGACATAGATAAATTGCTTTTCATTTGAAAGAAGCTGTTGAGAAAGAACTTGAATCGTTACTTAAGCATGATATTATTGAGCATTCCACTGGCCCAACGCCATGGGTTTCTCCCATAGTAGTAGTGTCCAGAAAGGACAGTGAAGGAGCTGAACGCATATGCGTCAAGCTAACAAGGCAATTGAACGAGAACGACATCCAGGTCCACACATTTCTGACATGATAACACAATTAAATGGTGTAAAAGTCTTCTCTCATCTTGATTTAAATAAAGGTTATCATCAGTTAGGAATTGAAGAAGATTGCAGGTACATTACAACTTTGTCTACACATGTTGGTCTGTTTCGGTACAAAACACTGAGTTTTGGTGTGTCATTCACTGCAGAACTGTTTCAGGACATCATTCGACGTATCATACAGCCTGTCATGAATGCGTTCAATTACAGTGATGGCATATTGGTTTTCGGAGCTACACAAAAAGGACATGATAAAGCTCCTACACAAGTATGCAGTTTACTTGCCAAAGCAGGTTTGTCTTTGAATGCAGATAAGTGTAAATTCCATAAGACAAAGCTAAAATTCTTTGGCAATATCATTTCTGATGGGGGTATGACACCAGATCCTGCTAAAGTACAAGTGCTGTCAAATGCTTATCCCCAGGCAAGATGTTTCCATGGTGTGTTCACTTCTTTGCATGGCCAGTTACTGTTCCAGATGCATACACGACTTTGCCACTATAAATGCTCTGTTGAAAGTCTTGACGAGAATGAATGTTTATTTCATTGGTCACATGAATATAAGAAAAGTTTCAAGAAAATTAAACAAGCCCTTGAGAATGTTACTGAAATGGCATATTTTAATCCGAGGCTTCATATAGAGGCTGTTGATGATGCTAGCCCAGTAGGGTTAGGGGCTATCCTTGCACAGCACAGTGGACAGCCGAAAGCTCGAAGGCATATTTTGGCATATGCAAGTAGAAGTTTGTCCGAAACAGAACATACTTATTCACACCCTGAGAAAGAAAGCTTGGCTGTGGTATCGGTTTGTGAACATTTCCATGTATTTTTGTACAGAAAACCTTTTACGAAGCTTTACTGACTATATTTGGAAATCCAAAGGTCAAAATGTCTCCTTGTATTGAACGATGGGGACTGCGGTTACAAGAGTATGATTATACCATTGTGCATCGTCCAGGGAAGGTTATATAGAGTGGCTATACAAGGTCACAGTACACCATCTAAGACAGCTGAGGCCTATATCAACTTTATTGTAAAATCCAACACCAGCTGCCATTTCGTTAGCCCAGATTATCATTGTCACGAGCCATGATAGTGGCATGTCATAGCTGAAGGATATAATTAAACATCAATGGGGTAAACAACAAGCTAACCACAAGATATATATGACATTTACAGAAAATTAGATTAGGCCTTAATTTACGTGAAAACAGTGTACACTAGAGTTGTTTGCTGTTGAAATTACTAGAATACTCGTTCTTTTATTATGAAATTATTTATCTTTATTCAATTGTTTTTCTTTTTTGTATAATTTCATCACATATATCAAATATATATTTCTTTTTTATGTTTTTTATATATATAGTGATTCTTTTCATATATACATATCTGTACACACAAATTGTTTTTCACAAACATACATGAACCAATATTATACAGTTTCTATTAAAAACCTAAAGGAGGGGTTATTGAACAGTTTAAAGGCTGGCGGTCGATGGGAAAAGGAACACGACGCGCGTTTCGGCGTTAAGGCCTTCTTCAGGTGAACCCGTCTCAACTTTATTCTAAAAAGGTACAGAAAATGCACACAGTCAAACGTTAAAACCAACTAAGCTACAACACATTTCTTGGCCTAATTCTATATTTTTGAAATACATTTGAGCTTATTAAGCTTCTATCGTTCTCACATCTTAGTCCACAGTACCAAAGAGAGTTTTAAATACATGTGTTATATCTATTTTATATATGTCCTAAGACTTGATATACTATGTTACAGTACCTACATTGTTACGACCATTGAAACCACCAATTAAGGTATTAAGAAAACAGACATAAAGTTGTATAGATGTCTTAGATCATAGTTTATCACACGTGAATCCTAGACAGAAAGTGTGACAATGTGCCATTTATTCTTTAACCTTCACCATAGAAAGAATTAATAAAACATATAGTTGCCTCAATTCTACTCTCAAAGTTGATGTTGAGTAGAATGACTAAAATTAATATCTTTTTGATTTTTACCTATTGTTTGTTCTGGACCTCAATTTCAATGATGAGGGCCAAGGTATATAAAGAACTTCTCCGTAGTTCAGAATAAGTCAACCAAACAGTGGTATCTGGAAAAGCGTATAAAGCGATATTATTATTCAAGAAAATTAAACAAGCTCTTGAGAATGTTACTGAAATGGCATATTTTAATCCGAGGCTTCATATAGAGGCTGTTGATTATGCTAGCCCAGTAGGGTTAGGGGCTATCCTTGCACAGCACAGTGGACAGCCGAAAGCTCGAAGGCATATTTTGGCATATGCAAGTAGAAGTTTGTCCGAAACAGAACATACTTATTCACACCCTGAGAAAGAAAGCTTGGCTGTGGTATCGGTTTGTGAACATTTCCATGTATTTTTGTACAGAAAACCTTTTACGAAGCTTTACTGACTATATTTGGAAATCCAAAGGTCAAAATGTCTCCTCGTATTGAACGATGGGGACTGCGGTTACAAGAGTATGATTATACCATTGTGCATCGTCCAGGGAAGGTTATATAGAGTGGCTATACAAGGTCACGGTACACCATCTAAGACAGCTGAGGCCTATATCAACTTTATTGTAAAATCCAACACCAGCTGCCATTTCGTTAGCCCAGATTATCATTGCCACGAGCCATGATAGTGGCATGTCATAGCGGAAGGATATAATTAAACATCAGTCATGGAACCAACACACTCGACCACTCACCAGTGATGGTGAATATCAAAAGTATTAAAATTAAAATGTCAAAGATGAACTGTCCATAACTCAGGAAGGAGTTATATACAAGGGTCAAGAATCCTGATTCCGGAGAGTCTGAAACAGAAAATAATGGAGGTAGCCCATGAAGGACATGGTGGAATTGTTGCCAAAAAACAAGCTCTCCGAGACTGAGTTTGGTTTCCTTACCTTGATGACAGGGTTGAAAAGGAATTAAAGGCCTGAGGTGTATGCAACTGCCTTTCTACAAAAACTATTCACCACACCTTGAACATGTCAGAACTCCAAAAGCATGATTGGGAGAGAATAGCCATTGACTTTTCAGTCCACTTGATAATGGACATCATCTATTAGTGATTACAGATGAATACTCACAATTTCTACTAATTGAAGATCTTTCATCTGTAACTCAAGAGCGAATCATTGAAAGACTAGATGGCATCTTTGCGACATGGAGTGTTCCAGCCAAAGTGAAGTCTGACAATGGCCTGCCTTTCAATAGTTGGGAGTTCTGAGATTTCTTGGAGCATTTGAAACTAAAGCATCCAAAGAGCACACCTCTCTGGACACAAGCCATCTGACTAGTTGAGCGTTTTATGAGTATGCTAAAGAAAGCAGTGCAACGTGCCACTCTTGAGAAGCTCAATTTGAAAACTGTTTTGAATTCTACCTTGAGAGCTTATTGTTCAACACTCCACTTGACCACAGGTGAAGGTCCTGCAACTTTGATGTTCGAGAGAGCAATGAATACCAAGTTACCTCAATTGACCGATCAGAGAAAGAAAGATGAGACGACAACTCATGAGAAGGACACGGTTAACAAACAAAAGATGAAAATGTATGCTGACAATAGACTGCATAAAAAGAATATCCTATGCTCATACGACAAATGCAGAAAATCTGATACTCCTTTTGATGCATAACCTTTCCAAGTGGTGTCTACTAAGGGACACATGGTGACTGCCCAGCGCCGTGGGAAGTCTATTATCTAACTCTTCTCATTTCAAGCACTTGACCAATCGTTCATCAGATCTAATAGTTCAAAGACAGACTGGGTCTGAATCAGCAACTGCTGTTGCTTCTACACTAATGACGCAGATCCTGGACATCGGTGATAACACCTTACAGTTTCCCAGAAGAAGATCAGGTAGAACAATTAAAGCGCCAAGAAGAATGATTGAAGAGATTTGAATTTGTATGTCTATCTATATAAATACTTTGTAACAAATTTACATTTTTTATTTAACAGAGGGTGAGATGTATTGTCTCGTGAATTAGAAATGATGGAACCCTTTTAGCTCCAGATGGACTCTGTAGAACCGTGACGTAAATGTTAGAGCAGAATGCACTGAAGCCTGGTTTAGAATGTTGAGTTTGCCGTTACATGCAGAAGAATACAGACTTGTATTACTAAGCTATGTGTGTGGCGTATTCCTTTGTGGGTACCCAGGTTGAGGAGGACAATACACTTGTGAGGCCCTAGTAAAGTGGTACTACATTGCTGCAGGGCCTGAAAATTAAATGCTACTAGTGGGCCTGCAGTATGATTGTGCCACCTACTTGAGTAGCTTTTTAAATATGTCTCAGGTCTGCCATTGCAGCCTGTGTGTTCAGTTTTAAACTGCCATTTCGACCTGGCAAACTAAACCTTTTGCCAAGCTTAAACCTACCTTTTTGATACATTCAAGTCACCCCTAGGATTGGCCCTGAACAGCCCAGATGGCAGGGTGCAGTGTATTCAAAAAGTAGGGCATGTACTTTTAAGTTTTACATGTCCTGGTAGTAAAAACTCTTACATTATTTTTTTACTGCTGCAAGGCCTGGCTCGCCTGTAGGATAACATTGGAGTTCCCTTATTACATTTAATAAGCTGTAACTTCCAAATGGGAACAGGTAACCAGTTCATGTATGGTGTCTCTGGAATTGTAATGAAAAATCCTCTCTCGTGGTAAAGTCGGATTTTAAATTACAATTTTGAAAATGCCACTTTTAGAAAGATGGCATTTTCCTGCCTTGGCCATTTAGTACCTGCAGCCTGTCTCTGGGGCACATGACTGGGTGTAACTGACAGTTGGGCTTTGTGTATTTCTCCCAGACAGCCACACACAATAGAGAGTTTAGGAGTGGCTGGATGGGCCATTACTGGTAGGATGGGAGGGCAGAGCTGGGCACAGTCCTACTCACAATAGGCTGTGTCCTGCCTCCATACAAAAGACTGCAAACCCCCGTAGTTAGTCTGGAGCCAAGGCATGGGAGGCAGGAGGCCTGGGCACTCCAAAGGGAAACCTCTAGAAGCTTCTCCCACTTCAAAGGAAGCACCTGGTATAAATATTGGACCTTAGACACCAACTCTTTAGTATACGTCTGAAAGTGTGGAGACTCTGCCAGGAGGAAGGACTGCTATGCTGCTGAAAGGACTGCTGGACTGCTGCCCTGTTGGACTACTGCTTTGCTGGACTTCTGCCTTGCTGGACTTCTGCCTTGCTGGTTTGCTGCCCTGCTGCCCTCCTGCCTGAGTTAGAGGGATTTGGTTCTGCACCTGAACCAAGGACTCCCAGAATGATTCCATGGGCTAGTCTGCTGGCCTCCTGTTCAGAGCCGCAGGGACATAATTGTCTCCCAGCCACATGTACCAGGACCAAGATCCAGCAGGAGCAAGCACCTGATCTCACGGTGCCTGCCACACAGTGCAGGGATTTTCAGGCCATCAACAGGAGGCTGCAAAGGGAAGGGGTCCTGCTAGGGACCCCAAAGTCGCTTTCCGACAGGCTTTCCATGTCGGAAAACCTGACATGGAAAGCCTGTCTGAAACCCACATCCTAATCCCGTTGGCGGAAACCCGTCCGTTCGGGATTATGTGAGCCTTACAACTGGCCGACGGGCTCCTTGAGCCCATCGGAAGCCAGTCGGTTTGACCGGCCGGTTTAAACTCCGACCGCCTTCTTTGTAACAAGGCAGTCGGAGTATAAACCATGGATGTCGTTCGGAAAGCATCTCTTGTTATCACTGGAGAGGGAGGTTGGATACAGAACGATAGAGCATTTTTTTAAAAAGAAGCAATCTGTTTTTATTCGGCTATAGGCCTTTTAGCATTTCTGTGTTTTTTTACCTGATAAATTGTATTCTGCACTTGGCACTTTCTGAAGGACAGCGTTTCCGGTCCGCCGCGGCATTTGGAGCCGTTTGTGCGGAGAAACGCTGTCCCAATAAGGCATTCTTACTCACTTCCGGTGAGCCACTGCGGGTCTTGGCACTAGTGGTTGGCTTCCGGGGGTGTATTTCAGGCTCATGCTACGCCGGACGTGCAGCGGACACAGCTCTTGTTATCACTGGAGAGGGAGGTTGGATACAGAACGATAGAGCATTTTTTAAAAAGAAGCAATCTGTTTTTATTCGGCTATAGGCCTTTTAGCATTTCTGTGTTTTTTTTACCTGATAAATTGTATTCTGCACTTGGCACTTTCTGAAGGACAGCGTTTCCGGTCCGCCGCGGCATTTGGAGCCGTTTGTGCGGAGAAACGCTGTCCCAATAAGGCATTCTTACTCACTTCCGGTGAGCCACTGCGGGTCTTGGCACTAGTGGTTGGCTTCCGGGGGTGTATTTCAGGCTCATGCTACGCCGGACGTGCAGCGGACACAGCTCTTGTTATCACTGGAGAGGGAGGTTGGATACAGAACGATAGAGCATTTTTTTAAAAAGAAGCAATCTGTTTTTATTCGGCTATAGGCCTTTTAGCATTTCTGTGTTTTTTTTACCTGATAAATTGTATTCTGCACTTGGCACTTTCTGAAGAACAGCGTTTCCGGTCCGCCGCGGCATTTGGAGCCGTTTGTGCGGAGAAACGCTGTCCCAATAAGGCATTCTTACTCACTTCCGGTGAGCCACTGCGGGTCTTGGCACTAGTGGTTGGCTTCCGGGGGTGTATTTCAGGCTCATGCTACGCCGGACGCGCAGCGGACACAGCTCTTGTTATCACTGGAGAGGGAGGTTGGATACAGAACGATAGAGCATTTTTTTAAAAAGAAGCAATCTGTTTTTATTCAACTATAGGCCTTTTAGCATTTCTGTTTTTTTTTTACCTGATAAATTGTATTCTGCACTTGGCACTTTCTGAAGGACAGCGTTTCCGGTCCGCCGCGGCATTTGGAGCCGTTTGTGCGGAGAAACGCTGTCCCAATAAGGCATTCTTACTCACTTCCGGTGAGCCACTGCGGGTCTTGGCACTAGTGGTTGGCTTCCGGGGGTGTATTTCAGGCTCATGCTACGCCGGACGCGCAGCGGACACAGCTCTTGTAATCACTGGAGAGGGAGGTTGGATACAGAACGATAGAGCATTTTTTAAAAAAGAAGCAATCTGTTTTTATTCGGCTATAGGCCTTTTAGCATTTCTGTGTTTTTTTTACCTGATAAATTGTATTCTGCACTTGGCACTTTCTGAAGGACAGTGTTTCCGGTCCGCCGCGGCATTTGGAGCCGTTTGTGCGGAGAAACGCTGTCCCAATAAGGCATTCTTACTCACTTCCGGTGAGCCACTGCGGGTCTTGGCACTAGTGGTTGGCTTCCGGGGGTGTATTTCAGGCTCATGCTACGCCGGACGCGCAGCGGATGCGCGCAGCGGGCGCGCCGCTGGCGCGCCGAAGGCGCGCCTAAGGCAAGCCCGTCTGCGCCCGTCCGCGTCCTGAACGCGGCCAGGGCCAGCGATGCTGTCGGTTTGTACTCGGCAATTCAATATACCAGTAAGGAGCTAATTGAGCTAAATACACAGGCTTGCAAGTGTAAAGTCCATATAGACAACTTGAAGGGCCCAGTAACTTGTTTTATGTGTGGAACCACCCTGGGCAATTATAGCAGAAGTCCTGGGCCAGCCCTTGTGGAAATGCAAATATTTCACAAACGATTACATTGTGGTTTAATCAATGCAAGATCAATAAATAAGAATGCCTTACACATCTATGACCTCCTGGAAAAAATGGACTTAGATTGCCTATTTGTCACAGAAACATGGTTGAATGAGCACTCTAACCCAGACATTGTACAAGCTCTCCCACATGGTTATACACTGGCAAGACATGACAGAATTGGACATAGGGGAGGGGGCCTAGCAATAATTTATAAACAAGACCTGAAACTAATAACTATTAATGCTATAGAACTTAAGGAAGTTGAGAGCTTCCCTTTCTGTTTCCAGCTAGACAGCTGCACTACGTTTGCTGGAGTATTGCTTTATAGACCCCCAGGCCCTATTCTCAAATTTTTAGACACAATAGGGGAAAGCATCAGCTCTCTAGTGATTAGATACTCGAATTTCACCATTCTAGGAGATTTTAATATACATCTAGAAGCACAAAATATCCCGAATACAAGACATTTCTCTGAAATTATCAGTACTATGGGACTAAAACAATTGATAGAGGTCCCTACACATGATGCTGGACATACCCTAGATGGCATTTGCACAAATATGACCAGCTTATCTGCAGAGCACCCTATAACAATGACTTGGTCAGATCATAAATATATCCCATTTAAAATTGATTTTAAGAAGACTCAAGGAGGGAATCCCCTGGGACAAAATTGCCCCGCAGGGGCCGGAAGTGGAATAGTATGCTCAACCATTCCGAGCTTCTAATAATGGCTAAAAAGGGTAAACCTACCCTTTCGGGCATCCCTCGATCGATAACGATAGATTCAATGAGTGGATGACATCTCTTGCAGACAGTTTAGCCCCAATTGCCTGCTCCAGGAAAGGCCCGATGAACAAAAAACAGGCCTCTTGGTTTTCCCCTCGTTTAAAGGAATTACAAGGACAATGCAGGAAATTGGAAAGAATCTGGAGAAGAGGCTATGAATCAGTGGATCTTATCTCTTTTAAAGTAGCCCTCAGATTCTATCACCATCACATAAAATTGGAAAAAATATTATTCTACTCCAACCAAATTAATCAAGCAGCTGAAAATCAAAAAACTATTTTTAATATCGTGCAATCCTTTATTAAACCCAAAATATTAGATCAGGAAATCACACCATCACAAGGTTTATGTGATAAAATAGCCGAATATTTTGAGAATAAAATTATTGACTTGAGGAAGGATTTCATTGAGTTCATTCCCTCGGCCAATAAACCTATATCCTCAGAAATTACTGGAGAATTTTCTTGTTTTCAAGAAATTAGTCTTGAACAATCAAGACAAGCCATTCTTACCTGTAAATCTGGCTCACCTTTTGATCCTTGCCCTCCCAGAGTATTACATGCACTTGTTGATATTATTAATCCAACCATAAATCAAATAATTAATTCATCATTTGAATCCTCCTGTGTACCAGATATTTGGAAGATTGCGGCGGTAAAACCCCTTCAAAAAAAGAAAATTGCCGACCCTACCACCCTCTCTAATCTTAGGCCAATCTCACTGTTGCCATGGCTAAGTAAAATAGTGGAGAAGTTGGCCAATAAGCAATTAAATGAGTTTCTACAAAAGGAAAACATCCTTCACCCCAAACAATCTGGGTTCAGATCAGGACATTCAACGGAATCAGTGCTGCTTCACACAACGGATACGTTAAAGCTGGCCTTAGACCAGGGTAAAGACGCAGTACTGATTCTGTTGGATTTATCGGCCGCATTTGACACGGTCTCCCACGATATCTTGCGAGATAGACTTGTGTCCAGTGGCGTTACTAAGAAGGCGCTTGCCTGGTTCTCCTCTTTTAGAAAACAGACGTAACATAATTACCCTGGGCTGCTATAAGTCTGCTGAAAAACAGATATTATCAGGGGTGCCACAGGGCTCTGCCTTAAGCCCAACATTATTCAATCTATATATGACTCCACTGCTCGCCTTGATAGACTCGTTTGAGGTCGAAGCCATTACATACGCAGACGACACTCAGATCATTCTTACCCTTGATAAAAATTCCACTGTGGCAGAAGAAAAATTCTATCACTGCCTAACGGCAGTTATGAATTGGATGAAAATCAAACATTTGAAATGTAACAGCCAAAAAACGGAAATCATGCTGTTCGGGAAAGCCAATCCCTTTTTGCCCAGTCAATGGTGGCCTGTAAATATGGTTCCACCTCCAAACACTGCAGACACAGTAAGGAACCTAGGGATTAAGTTCGATCCTACCCTATCTTTTCATAGTCAGGCTCTTTCTGTGGCAGGCATGTGTTTTCATACCATAAAAATTCTGAGAAAGTTCCTGGACCTTCTGCCTATGAATGCTAGGAAGACAGTTGCCGTGGCACTGGTTCTCTCACGTTTGGACTACTGCAACAGTCTGTATGCAGGAGTTAGTAAGGCTGTTTTAAAAAAGCTACAGGTGGTCCAGAATGCAGCGGCTAGGTTGGTGCTCAGGCTGCCTAGAGGATCTCCTTCAGTGGCAGCACTCCAACAACTGCATTGGCTACCAATCCAAAAAGGATCCTGTATAAAGTTTTAACTATCACCTATAAAGCAACAAAAGTAGTAGGGCCATTATATCTTAGGTCAAGAATACGTCCTTATACAACTCAACGTATTCTGCGGTCATCCTCGGGTAACTTTCTAACAGTTCCCAGCTATCGTTTGAAAACAAAAGGAGGAAAAACCATAGCTGTTTTAGGAACAAGAGCCTGGAACATTTTGCCACTCCAATTGAGACTGGCTCAATCAGAACGTCTCTTTAGAAAATTGTTGAAAACATGGATTTTCGCTGCTCCTGACAACATTGTGTCCTCCCTTATTTGATACTTGTTATGAATGCATCTCTCTATGACTATCCTCTGGCTCTTTTCCTGTGTTTTCTTTTTTGAGCTGTTTCTGCCAGCGCCAAGATGCTCCTTGGAGTGAACGTTGCGCTTTATAAATAATCTCATTCATTCATTCATTCATTCAAAGCCGCTGTCCAGCTTCGAGTTTGTCTCCTGCCCCAATCTCAGTACAGAGAGTGCATTAGTTGATGCAACCAATGATATCAGGTGGCTCCTAGATGCGGGTGGATCAGCAGCCCTCATTATCTTAGACTTCTATGCAGCTTTTGACATGGTCTCTCAAGAGACCCTGCTAAACACACTTGCCACTCTTGGCCTGAAGGACGCTGTTTATTAATTTACTTACTCTAGACAACACCCTTTCAGCAATCTTACTACAACAACCACAAGTAACACATAGAATAGGCAAAACCTTTCATAGGATGATTTGTCATACCATGCGTCAATGTCAGACAATAAATAACACCTACCTGGTTGACATCACCACCACTTGGTTTTCATAAATGTGGATTTAGCAAAATATGCTAATATGCAGTAGACAAAACTCTCTGTTCTCAATATAGTAATAGCAGAATATACTAGTTGAAACAATTCATAAACTGCAATACCAATTATATAGTTTACTGTATTATTTGTCAATGTGATCTCATATATGTGGGTAGCACCATCACTCTTTGAAGCAGTGGCGGCTGCGTCGTAACGGGGTCGTGGGGCGGTGGGGTAGAAAATAAAATTAAATAAACATACCTTCGGCCGCCCCCACCTCTCCTTCGGCCTCACTCAGCACTGCAGCAGGAACAGAAGCACCCAGGCTCCCGGACTTTCCCAGCCAATCACGACGATGCATGAGCAGTGTCCTGATTGGTCTGAGCAGCCTGTTTGGCTTCTCAGGCAGTGCCTGGGAGCCTGGGCATGTTCTCCAATGGGGTGTGCAACACAGCCAGGTGGAGAACATGCTATGGGCCGGCCAAACAGTCATGCGTACTTAGGGAGTGCAAACCACTCCTCACTCTGGCGAGCTCAGCTCCACCCGCCCCGCCTCGACCTGACTCCAAGTCCCAAAAGGAAAAATAAAATGATAATAATGTCTTGTTATTCGCATTTTATTTTTATTTTTTGCATTGCTCAAGGAGCAGTGGGGCGATGCTCCTCCGCCTTAGCGGAGGAGCCGTTACAGCTTTGAAGGAAAGAATACAAGAGCATGTTAGGATAAACAAAAATACAGATAATAACTATCCTATTACAACACATTACAACATGCAATATAAGACCAGTGAAAATTTTAAAATTAGTTTTCACACTATTGCCTGCATGAAACGTCATCCTAGAAGGGGCAATAGAACTATGGACCTACGCAAGCTGAAGACAAATTGGATCATTAGATTAAGAGCTGTGGATAAATACCTGAACCAGGATAGAGAACTACATGTATTTCTAACAGATTAAATAGAATTGCATCAAAGTATAGTATAAGACCAAATATATGTGGCTGTATATTATGTATGAACAACTTACCGTTGGCAATGTAATTTTTTTGTGCTCCATTCTTAATTAGTACATACATTTACATTGGACAGTAGTTTACTTGAGGTGAATTGTATAGTACGTGTATGTATATTCATATGCATAATATGGCTAAAAATATTGCAGCATTTGATAATGGCAATATGAATATATGGAATCATTTACATTGTGAGATGTATACATGTTTATAAATAATCGGTAATATTCTTCAACATATGGGATTTTACTATCTGGAGACTGTGTTCTCACAGGAATCACTTGGTTCTAATTGATTTCATTCTGCATTACTACACTTCCTGGAACACCTGCGGTTGGTGCCTACACTTTGCTTTTGGCACCTGTAAGTTCTTACCTTGGACTCTTAATTGCATGTCTATCTGTTTGCTTTACATTTGGACACAGTTGCTACTTTTAGGTGAGTGTTCTTGTAGCAAATCAAAGTCTATTATACACCGTATGACAACTACTTCTAGGAAAGCCTATCATTGCTTTCTTTATGTCCGTCTCCTTTTAGTGTACAGTGTAGACATTTTACCTACATTTCCTTGAAGGTTTCCTATGTTGCCATGTTGCAGGAGGACATACACATAGATATATGCTGTTTTCCCCAGTCTCTGTCTTTTGGTTCGTGCAGGTGGTTCACTCCAAGATGCCAATGATCTTCCTATCAAAGAGAGTGTTGTTTTCGCAGATTCGAGTCAGTGTACCAATTGATGCGGGAGGCTTGTTTCACTTCAATATGGATGTATTCGGTGACTGAATTATATCTAGAGCCTTGCAGTAGCCTTACTCGCATATTATTATAAACTGGGTATATACTACATGCCTTTCACAATCAGATTTATATATTAGCAGGTCACTCTGAGATGGCGTCGGTTTTACAGATTGTGAAAGTATGTTTTACATTGGTCTGTCTTCTATTTTTTGAGAACATGGCTAGCTTTTAGTGTCTGTGCTCCATTTTACATGGACACTGAACGCCTGCCTTGCATACTGGAACTTTGAGGTCAGTGTTTATATGAGGGAAAGTTAGCATTAATATTATTGGGTCACTGATACTATTGTTCTGTCAGAAAGGGACAATATTGTTGTGTTTTGATATTTTATTTTGTAGCTTATCATGGCTGAATAAATATAAAATTTGTGCTGGATTGGAGTATGAACGTCGATTAACCAAAATGCCTGGAGTGGCGGAAGTGACATCACATACCCTTTGACCATAATGACATAACAGGAAGTGGCATCATATGACCTTTGCTGTCTTCTAAGCTTAATGAAATAGAGGTGCTAAGTCAATGAGAAAACCATAATCCTAAGTGTTGATTTTGTTTGTGTTCCAAGAAAATCAGGTTTAAAAGTACATTTTTTGAGAGGTAAGATTTCACACTTGTCATGATTGAATTTATAGCCAGAAACAAGAGAGTAGGAAGCTACTTCGTGTGAGAAAGCAGGGATTGATCTGTGAGGTTTTGAGATAAATAAGAGAATGTTGTCTGCGTAAACTGCCATTTTAATCTGGTGGTCATGCCATGAAAAATTTTTATGTCCAGATTGTTTCTGATCCTGGATGTGAACAGTTTCAAAGCTAGTTTCAAGAGAAGGGGTGAAAGAGGGCAACATTAATGAACAGCTCTACCCAATGTAAAATAGGGGGAAGAGAGCCAGTTAGCAAAGATGGCTGCTTGAGGATTAGCATATTAGAGGGAGATAAGGTTAATGATTTTCAGCCCAAATCTGAACCATTTAAGAGTATGGAAAATAAAGGAACAATTTACGAAGTCAAAGGCCTTTTCAGCGTCTAAAGTTATTGCCACTAGAGATTTGAGAAAACATGTGGATTTAGATAAAACGTCAAACAATAATCGAGTATTATCAGATATGTATCTTCCTTTAACAAACCTTGATTGTTCCTTTCCAGGAAGTTTGGGTATAAAGGATTCCAAGCGGAGGGCTAAAGCTTTCGATAAGATTTTAAAATTGATGTTAACAAGAGAAATGGGTCAGAAGTTCTGCATATCTGGGGATTTTTTTCCTTCTTTGGGAATAAGACAAAGGAGGGCATCTAAAAGGATCCAGCTGATTTACCTTTATGAGAAAAGGAATCAACAAGAAGAGAGAATTTGGGAAGAAGCAATTTGGAAAAGTGTGTGAAAAATTCAGTAGTAAAGCCATCAGGGCCAGGAGCTTTATCAGATTTAGGAGAGGATAAAGCATTCGAAAGTTCTGACAGAGTAATGTCTGCCTCTAACACCGCAAAACTTAATCGGGTGTCCAAAGATTTTTGTGTAGATGAAAGGCAATTTAAAATTTCAAGGTCAGAGAGAACGTGATCAGGGATGTATAGTGTTTTATAAAACTGAGCAAATTCTCCTAATATGTCCTGGTCTTTGTGTAGCAGATTTGAGTATCCCAAATGGATTCCATTTTATTCCCATTCTTCTTAATTTTAAGGTAATTAGCTAGTAATTTTCCTGACTTATTTTGATCACCAGATGCACTATCAGTGGAAAATGTATTAAACAAAATTTTGGCCATGATAAGTTCTTGTAAACAATCCTTTGATTTGGACGCATAATATGTGTGTTCCAATTTTTTAATTTTTGCAAAACTTTCATACATTCAATTAGTAGAGGTTTTCTTCTTTCTTGAGAAAAATCTGATAATTAAATCTCAAGCTGATGCTTTAAAGGCATCCCAGATAGAGTGAAAAGGAAGCTCACCAGTGTGATTAAGTAAGAAAAATTCATGGAAGAAAGAGGAAAAGGCAGAGGTGAAGCAAGTATATTGCAAAAGTGAATTGTTAAATCTCCATCTGTTAACCTTCACAGAATTAGGCAAAATGTCTAATTGAACTGTAACTGGGGCAATGTCAGATATTAAAATGGAACCTATTTCAGCAGAATGTGAGCTAAAGTATGCAAGAGTAAAACATAATCATTTCATGATTGTGTATGGTGAGCTGGGGAAAAATAAATATATTCACGTAAAGTAGGGTTGGAGAATCTCCATGCATCAATCAGGCCACGCTGTTTGAGGCCATGGACAATTTCTTTTTTGATTTGTTAGGCTTATAAGTTGAAGCAGAATTTCTATCAATGAAGGGATCAACAATCTGGTTGCAATCTCTTGCAAGAATGAAATGATCATCTGAACAATGCAAAATATTTTCGGTAACTTCTGTCCAAAATTGACAATCTGTTGTCGTTGAACCATATAAATTAAAAATAGAAATTGTAACATTGTCAATTGAAAAACTAGTGAGCAACCAACTTCCTTCAGCATCTATTCCTTAAGAAATTAAATTAACATTGAGAGATTTATGACATAGTGCTACAACACCATTTTTCTTACCATTACCTGGTTAAAAGAAAACATTACCAACCCACCCTCTCTTCAATTTCAAATATTCTGATTCTGTAAGATGTGATTCTTGTATGAGAGCAATATCAGCCTTAAGTTTCAAAAGATGTGTTAAAACATTTTGTCGTTTAATTGGTGAAACCAATCCCTTGACATTCCAAGATACAATTGTTATTGACATAAGGAAAGAATATTGAAAGATAGATGCGGTGATAAGAAGAAAACAATTAACATAGATCAAATATGGAGAAGTAAATGGTAAAAAAGGGAGTAAAAGGAGTGGAAGAAAGGTGTAGGTATGAGAAACTGACAATGAAAAAGGAAAGAGATGAGAAAATAAGCAACGAATATCAAAAACACTGAGAACTGAAAAAATAAAACAATCCACAAGAGAGAAGGAGAACATACCTAAGGATATTACCAAAAGGGGATGGGGATGTGGATTATTCCTTCTATTTTCTAAGTCTTCAAATTGTTTTTGAAGCAAGAAGACTTGGATTTGAAGGTGGTGAATTGTGAGAGTAGTGGTAGTAAAGGTGGAAATATGTTGCTCAGCTGTCATGAATCTCTCCTCCATCCGGGACCACCTGTCGTCAACGGTTTGGAGCATCACATTAGCTTCCTCCATGTAAGGGTGCAATGCTCTAATTTCTTTCAATAAAAGATCCAATGAGATTGAAGAAGGAGGTTTAGTAGGGGAAGGAGGGTCATTTTTGAGTCTCTTAGTGGAGGATTTCGTGGCAGAGGGTGGCGGAGCAGTTACAGCAGATGAGGAGTGCGATTCACGAGTTGCATGAGAAGAGGAATCCGCCATCTCAAAATATGTTGAATGATGAGGAAAATATGAAATAACTTTATTAGAAGAACCAGAAGGGCACTTGGAAATTATTTTGAGTTTTCTCAGCTTGCCCATACAGCTATATGAATGATGAGGAGCTTTGGTTCGCAGTTAGAAATTACAATGGAGCTGCGTATGCCAACGTTGCGAGGAAGGACAGTACTGGTGAAAAGGCAAAGTCTCCTTAATATGTGGAAAACATAAACATAATGCGGAATATGGAGAAGCTGCTGCTGCCAAAGCACCAGAGTATGCGCAGTAATGCAGAGCGAGGACATCAAGATGAGGAGTCTACCTCCTCGACCAGCATGTGAAGAAGCTATCTTCCCCGAAGCATCAGAAGTATTCAAATAATGCAGAGCAAGGATGCCAGTATGAGGAGCTTACATGGTAGAAGAGAGAAGTGATGATGAGAGTTACTGCCGTATGAATTTCAGACTGCCCGCTCCATCCACTTGAAGCTCTCTGTCATTACTGTCGAGGAAAATGGCGACCGCTGTGAGAAAAAGAAGCAGAACATAGTAAAGAAGTATAGCACGGTCCCTCAAAGAAATTACAGGCAGCAGGAGGAGAAACCGCTGCCGTGAAGGAAGTTTCCCTGTCGGCCAGCCAAGAGGTACATGGTCGCCGCCATCTTCCTGACATCATATGACCTTTGACTCAGATTTTTCCCAGGAAATCACATCACATGACCTTAACCTTGATGGAATCACAATCATTGACATTGCTGAAGTTTTGTATAACTTCGTGAGTAACATCACAACACAGACAATGTCTATTTAGGATAACAACTATATTATGATGTTGGCTTCATTTTTTAAAGTTCTGGGGCATAATACTTGCCCTGCATTGTAGTGAGCAGGCAGAGGAGTAAGCAGGACATTATTCTAAGGTGCTTCACTCCCCTAAAAAACTTTGAAAAGAAAGGGATCTAATAGTGCTTTTACAGCGCATTCTTTTCCATATATATGAATATTCATTAAATATTTAACTGCTTTCATGCGATGTCAAGCCATTGAAACCTGATGCTCCCCAGACACTGACCACTTTTTTTCAAAATGTGCTATGGGTTATCTCATAAAACAAAAGTTACCTCCATTGTACCAATGCCCACATTTTGTCATGAATGCCCCAGTATGCCAGTGCAAAAATGCTGCCATTTATGCTGTCACTATGCCGTAGGTGACCATTACTTCAAAAACGTCTCTTTGTATGCCAGGGTTATAACTTTGTTCATGTTGTCCTCCTTTACGCTATGAGTTACCTCCAATGTGCTAGTACCAGCATTTTGCAATGGGTGCCCCCATGCCAAGAATTTGCTCAAGTATGCCAGAATTTTTCCACAGGTGCCCCATATGCAATAATTAACTCTAGTATACCAGTATTTTACCATGTGTGACCATTATGCCAACAATTACTGCCAGTGCCAGTATTTTGTCACAGGTCTGTCATGTTATTTTGTCATCCGTTTTTCTGTAAAACAAGAATTACCTTCAGCATGCCAGAGCCAATGACAGACTCATAAGCACAACACCAAATTGTCACTTACTCACATTCACTTACTCTCCAACACTCTTGTACACTAATTAATTCTTGCTTGCAGTCTCACTCACTCATTGGCACTCACTCTGACTTGCGCATACTTACAGACACTCAATTTCACTAACAAACACATGCTTACACATAGAAACACATGCTTACACATAGAAACACATGCTCACACATAGACACTATTCCTCACATATGCACATGCTCTCTCTCATTAACCCACTCTCACCTTCAAGCATACACATTATATTAATATAAAAGTAGCTTTTTACTTACTTAAGTTGGCACCAAAGGTCCCATTCCAGTTAATTGTGCTCCATTTTTATCACACTAATATTGAAAAATAGAATATTATTCACTATTTGTATAATGAAAAGTTAACAGAAAACATGGAGTGCACACCTGCCCCTGTGTTTGTGGCATTGATGTTGCTACCTGTGAGGCCAGGGTCGCAAAGGCAGTGACAGAGATCGCAAGGGCCAAGTCAGTGGTCAAAGCTGTGACCCCTGGCAACTCTTAAATGATGTCCACGGATTGGAGGGCAGTGCTATTTGGATATTTTATAAGGACGAAATATTAGGTCAGGCATGCTCCTTGTACTGAAGAAGGCAGTCATACTTGGCTTCCAAGTGCTAAGAAATCTGTGGCTTAATTATCGTAGGAGCATCTACACATAAGGTAAGGGGGGTTATTCACCGAGCAGGAATTTTTAATGTCTACTCTTGCCTTATTCAGTGGTTGCAATTAACATATCGAATTGTTTCTTTCGTTTTTCAGATGCCATCATGTTTATACTTTATGCAGGAAACATTTCGGATTTGTACTTATAGTTGAAATCTTCAAGGTACTTATTTTGTAGATAGTACTTCGGGGGGGATACGATCACTTTTATTCTCCATTATGGTAAATGAACTCTTTGGTTTCTCTCGAGGTCTCTTTGATTATACTTTCATGATGTCACTGTAAAGAAAAATACAACGCAGTTTCTTCTTTCCTCTTTTATTCTCAGGTTCCCAGCAATACACTGTTGGCTCTCCTTCACAGAGCCAGCCCTCAAGTGCCCCACCTCATTAGAATATTCCGCAACCACATTCCGCATTCTAATATGGTAAAACTCTACACATCTCCTTTTGCAACGCAATTTCAACAGATAATACATTAATAGACTAATGCGTAACTAAAGCTTATTCGCAATAATTCAAAAGAACAGAAGAGTACATAACATATCTAATGCACAGTACGTAACTACAATATACTCATAAACATGTATAAAACATGCATAGAACTTGAATGAGAAAAGAACAAAATGATAAAACAACATCCTTGCTAAGTACTTAATATGGCAAGAGTCACTCACCACTGACTACACCCGAAGGTTGATTTACCTTACATACATTTCCGAAACTCCAAGTAGTCCCATCACACAGAACCACCACATTGCGTTTCACTTCTCTTACTCTCTGTGGTTCAGTAAATCTGCTCTCTCCTTTACACACAAATCCACCCTTCCTTATTACCACCCAATCTCCTTCCCTTAACCACTGTCTCTTCACCTTCTGTGTGAAATCATAGTATCTCTTAGTTTTGTCTTAAAGACCTGAAACTCTCTCCTTGATAACTTCACAATCAATCCATACATCAGTTGCACCACTCAACCACACAGGACACTCTTTTCTCCCTGGCTCTCTTCCTTTCAGGGAAACAAAAGGTGATACCCCAGTCACTGAATGTGGTGTTGTCCTATGTGTCCACACCATCTTCCTCAATTCTTTTTTCCACGGCAGCCAGTTAACTAATGAAAGTTGGATATTTTCCATAACCATTCTGTTAACCCTTTCCACCAATCCATTAGCCTGCGGCCTAAACAAAGCCACCTTTTCATGAACAATTCCCATCCGGGAAAGATAACTAGTAATTTCTCGAGAAATAAATTGGCCCCCATTATCTGCTACCAAGGTCTTAGGAATACCTTCCTCCATAAAGACTCTCTCTAAAACCTCAATCACGTTAGCAGTCGTGATCAAAAGTTTCCATGACAAACCACTTGGTATGATAATCTACTATTATCAAAATATATCTATTTCTCAGACAAAGTCTGGCTACAGGACTAATAAAATCAATGGCTAGTCTTTCCCACGGTCTCACAGGAAAATCTGAGCATTCCAAGGGTGGCTGCCCGACCACTTTGGTCTTGTCACTATTTGCACACGCCATGCATGTTTTTACCACTTCTTCAACGTCACAATCCATCCCAGGCCACCAATAAGATTGACACACTCTCTTTTTAGTCATGTTTCTTCCAGGATGTCCCTCTTGGCCTAGAGCAACAATCCGACTCCGAACACCAACAGGAGGAACAATTTGATTCATTCTCATCACCTTACTTTCGACCAAACTTAACTCATCCCTCAATTTGAAATATTCCTTCAAATCTCTGCTCAACATATCTTCCTCGAGCCAACCTTGAACTATTCTACTCCTTACTTCTCTCAACACCAAGTCCTCACTCATGGCTAACCTCCATTCATCACAACATAGAGCCATTCCACTATCCTCACAATCTGCAATCACCTCACTTCCTCCAGATTCCCTTATCAGCATCTCTCTCTCCTTATGTTCCCCATCGACCACAGGCAACCTAGACAAACAATCCGCAATAATGTTCCTACAACCTTTGACATACTCTACCTCAAAATTGTAGTCAAGAACAGATAATATCCACCGTGATATCCTTGGGGTAACATTCCCCTCTAATCCTCGACCTCCTTTGAACAAGTAAGTAAGTGGTTTATGGTCAGTTTTTATCTTAAAAGGAATACCCCACACATTGAACTTAAAATGCTTGATACCCCAACAACAGGCTAGAGCTTCGCTCTCAATCACCGAATAAGAAACTTCCGCACCTCTCAATCTCCTCGATGCAAACCCTATTATTCGTTCCTCACCATTCACGCTCTGCATCAAAACCGCTCCCAATTCAACACCACTCGCATCTGTTGCAATGTATGTCTTTCCCGATACTTCAAAATGTCCTAATGTAGGTGCCCGTGCTATACACTCTTTTATCTTTTCAAAGGACCCCTTACAATCCTCATTCCACTCAAACACAGCATTTTTTGCCATGATCACTCTTAACAGTTCCACAATTTCCGGGAAATCCTTAACATACTTGGAACAATATTCAGCGAGCCCAAGAAAAGATCTCAACTCATCCTTGTTTGTTGGTTCCGGTGTATTCTCAATAGCCCTTACAATACTCTTCTTGGGTCTTACTCCTTTTTCATTCAACACATGACCCAAATATGTGACTTCCCTCTTCCTCAACTGACACTTATCTCTTTTTATTGTCAAACCATGGTCTTCCAACCTTCTCATCACTTCATCAAACACCACATCATGATCTCTTTCATCCTTCCCCAAAATGAATATGTCATCCTGGAAGCACATAACCCAACTGATGTCTCCAAATATGTTTTTCATCACCCTCTGAAAGACAGCAGAGGCCGATGCTAATCCAAATGGCATCCTCTTGGTGTTACAAAAGATGTTAAATGACAACACCCCTCATGTAAGTTCACCTGATGGTACGCAGACGACATGTCTAAGACACTAAAGACAGATCCACCCACCCATAACGGCAATGGTCTCAGATATGTTAGGAAGAGGTTGCCTGTCCACCCATATGCTCTTGTTCAGGTCTCGCAAGTCCACACATAATCACACTTTCCCACCTTCCTTCGGTGCTACCACCACAGGGGCCAACCATTCTGATGCTTCAATTGGTTCAATTATGTCCTGTTCCAATAATTTATCCAATTCCTTATGCAAGGGCTCCCTCATCATATTGGGCACATTTCTTACCTTGTGCACAACAGGTCTAACACCCTTCTTTAATATTATCTTGTGAGAAAATCCTTTCAATAATCCCAACTCATCCGTAAACTCCTTAGGATACCTTGACATTATGAGACCATCTTCAACATTTATGGCTTCCACACTTCTCGTAGGCTCCACCACCATCACTGGTTCTTTAGCATTGGGGTTTATTATAATGTTCAAATCTCTTTGACGCCAGGCCAATGAGTTTAAATTTTTTTTTTTTTTTTATTGATTTTCAAATAAAAACAGTTGACAATATAACTGAGTCATGCCACATCTTTCCGTCATATTATACAGCACATATCTTACAGTTATCGTTCTTGTCCCCAACTTACGTATCTGTACAATCTTCTCCTCCCAGGTTGTTACATAGTTTTGCGGCATCTGAGTTGAGAATGTTTGGATGTTTCAATAGGTATGTTGTAAGTGGTGTCCAAAAATCTTTGGGTCGTGACGCTGTAGGCAATTCTTCCTCGTACGTCTTCAACGTATCTCTGCAATACACCATGTCCTTTATCCATTTCGAGATTGTGGGGCTTATTTTGCTATCCCAGTGCATTGAGATCCTCCGTTTATCTATCAACTGTGCTATTGCCACCAACCTCCGCTTTGCCGGCGGTATCTGATTTAATAATCCGATTTGTTCCCAATACTCCCTGACCCTTTTACAGTTCCACGCTAAATGTGCAAAATCTGCATCCTGTGCGCCACATCTTCGACAATTTGCATCCGCCCTTAACCCATATCTACATAACCTCATAGGCGTGTGATATGTTTGGTGCAAATATTTATAGTGTATGATTTGTAAATTTCCTTTCGGGGTCAACATTTCTGTTAATTTACAACAGAATTGCCGTTCGTCTTTATTAAGGGGTGTGTCTAGTATATGGTTCCAGCGCTCTTGTGCCTTGGTGGTGTTTTGTGCTAGCTATATTTTCATTGCTCTGTATAGCTTGGCAACTATGTGTTTGTTTGTGGTTTCCTTGATTGTCATTTGTAGCGGCGCCAGTGCAGGTGGTTCTGCTGGAAAGTTTGGATATAGCGCTTTAATAGCTGCCCTCAGCCTATGATATGTGAATTGGAATAGTAGTGTTTGGTTATTTACATAATTCAAGTCAGTAGCCTCTAGAAATTTCCCTTCTATATATAAGTCCCCCATTGTGTTCACTCCAACCTGGTGCAGCATTGTTATACTTCCATTATCTTGTGTTACTAATAGTGATGGATGATTCGCCAGAGGCATTGCTGGTGCATATAGTGATAAGTTCGGTGCCATATTCCCCATTTTGCACCACGCCTCTGTTGTGGCCTGCACTGTATTTATTTCTTTGCGGGTTATTTCCACTCTGTTGTGGGTCGGAATGTTACTTAGTGGAATGGGGTGTGCGTCTCCCGCTTCCACTGTTAGATGTGGCATGTATCGTACCGGATGGTACCAATAGTGTGCATATTGCGCTTGCGCACATAGATAGTATAGCAGTAAGCCCGGTGCTGCAAAGCCCCCTTGTTCATACGGCAATGTCATTGTTTTCCAGTCTGTTCTCGGGTGCTTCCCGGCCCAGACTAATCTGACTATGTGTGCTTGTAGCACTTCAAAGATATAGTTTGGTAGTTTTATTGGAATGTTATTAAACAGATATAAAAATGTAGGCAGTACGACCATTTTTACAATGGATATTCTATCTGCTAGAGATAGGGGAAGCTGAATCCACTTCTCAACTTGTGTTTCTAATTTTTCTATTGCTGTCCCATAATTTGTTCTAATCACTTCCGTTGGGTCTCTATGAATCCATATTCCTAAATATTTGACTGGTTCGCTTTGCCATTCTAGAGGGAAGTCCAGTGGGCATGGTTTAGTGATTTCTGTTAGCGGGATCACAGTCGATTTGCTCCAATTTATGTTAAGTCCGGAGTATCTTCCAAATTTAATATATTCTATTAAGAGTGTCGATAAATTATTCTGGGTGTTTCGAACGTATAGCACCATGCCATCTGCGTATAATGATATTCCTATGGGGCGTTGGTGGAACTTTTGTGCTGTGTCTGCATATTTCTGTCTCACTTTGCACGCTAATGGTTCGAGTGCTATTGTGAATAGTAGCGGGGGAAGCGGGCATCCCTGCTGCGTTCCTCGCCGTATTCGTACTAGTTCCGATATCTGTCCATTTACCCTGATGCGAGCTACTGGGTCTGTGTAGAGAAGTTTTATCCATTGTATTAGTACCTCTGGCATACCCATTCTCTGCAATATTGTGAGCAGGTAGATCCATTCTATGGAGTCAAAGGCTTTGGCTGCATCTAGTAATACAGCCGCTGCCTCCAGCTCAGGGTTCAACTGGTGTTGGAGTGCGAATATAGTACGTGTGTTATGTGACGTTGATCTTTCCGGTATGAACCCAGATTGATCTGGCAATACAATATTTTGCATTAATGGCGTTAACCTTGTAGCTATTATTTTGGCCAGTATTTTAGCATCTGTGTTGATAAAGGATAGTGGGCGATAAGAATCGCATCTATCCTGCGCTTTGTCAGACTTTAGTAACGCTATTATCATAGCTCCTCTTAGGGTGGGAGGTAATATTTTTTTGGTGTACGCATCTTCATACATGTTCATTAAGTGTAGGCTGAGCAGTTCAGCATATTCTTTATAGAATTCACCAGTGAGCCCATCTGGTCCTGGCTCTTTGCCATTCAGCAGCGCTTTGATGGCCTCTTGGACGTCTAGAACTGTTATAGGTTGCGCTAGGTATTCTCTTTGGCCATCCGATTGCCAAGCTATCGCAATGTCCTCTAAGTATTCCATAATTTCGTCCCTCTCTGTCGTCACACAAGATGCGTACATTTTACTATATGCTTCCGCAAATGTTTTGGATATTCCTTTATTGTCGTAATGCGTTACACCGTTTTCATCTGTGATTGGTATGATTGTCTGTTGCATGCTTTTAGCTTGTATTTTTAGGTCTAGTGTGTGTCCCGACCTGCCTCCCTTCCCATACGCTCTTGCTCTCTGGCGTTTCGTGATGTATTTAATTTCATCATCTGCAAATTCACTATGCAGTGTTATCTGCTCCCTTATAGTTCCTAGTAGTTCCACGTTATGTGTTCGTTCGTATTCTTCTTCTAGTTTTTTAATTGTGTTTTCTATTTTTTGCAGTTGTGTGCGTATGTCTTTTAGTATTTCTGTGCTTCTACTAATACAAACACCACAGATAGTGGCCTTAAAGGCTTCCCATACTATACTCGGATCTTCTACTGAACCCACATTTAGCTGGAAGTACTCTTCCGTTGCGTCTCTTATGGTCTTGCTATACACTGGGTCTAATAGTGATTTTGTGTTAAATCTCCATATGTATTGCGGTGGTACATATGTCGGCACGTCTAAGGACATCAGTACTGGCTTGTGATCTGAGAGTGTTTTCAGAAGGTGCCTAATGTCCGTTACCCAGTTGCTGGCTCCTGCCGAAGTTAGCCAGTAGTCAATCCTAGACCAGCTCATGTGTACAGTTGACGTGTATGTGCCTTCCTTCTTACCTCGGATCAGTAGTCACCATATATCTATCATGTCAAATTCTTCCATTCCATCTAGTATCGCTCTAGCGGCTTGTTTATGATGTTCTGCTGTTCTTGGTGATCTATCATTGGCCCCATCTAATGCTACATTTATATCTCCTCCCCATATGATTTCCATCTGTGGTATCTCCCTCAGCCTGTCATATATGGATCTGTAAAACCCCGGGTCATCTGTATTTGGCCCGTATATGTTGACCAGTCCTATCTTGGTGCCACATAATATTCCAGTAAGGATCACGTATCTTCCTTGGTCATCTTTGATAACTCTGTCTATTTTGAATTGTACTCCTTTTTAATCATGATCAGCACTCCTCTTGAGTAAGAGGAGTACGAAGACGCTATTGTGACCTCTGCCCACCTTTTCCCTATCCCTTTGTCAGTGTGTGTGGTTAGATGCGACTCTTGCAACATTGCTATTTCTACCTGATGTCTGTCAAGATATGCCAGCACTTACCTTATTTTCCTTGGATCATTTAGTCCCCTTTCTTTCCATGTTATGCATTTTAGCGATTTACTTCGACTTTGATTACTCATTTTTACGTTTAGATTGTAGATACATGTTTGTGTATAACTCATTGTCGGTATGCGCTTTCCTACTGTATGACTCACAAATGTGGCGACCTATTGCTAACAGAAGAAACAATCCCCCCCACCCACTCCCGCATCCCAAACATGCTGGAGAATTCCCAACTTAACAAATTAACATTCATCCTTACATCAAATAGCGTTGCATCTTTAAAACTGTTCATTAATTGGTATACAACAGTTTGGGGCTTACCCACTGTGGGGGCGCACCAGAGTCCCATCTTACGCCCCATCTTGGAGAGGGGCAGGCCATGGGCATATGTATTACGCAATCAGCCAACAAGTTTTCGCTTATTATGTATCTAGTCCATTGGATCCTATCCGTTTTATTTCACCAGTGTGTCTTTTTTCCTCTTGTCTTGCCTTCCCCAACATCGTTTCTCTCATTTCCTTGTTTTACAGTTGTGTTTCTCTTGTCAATCTTCTTCTGCGTGCTGTCTTTTTTGTTTATTGCCATTTAGTTGTGTATCTGTGTATTCCATATCAGCTTTCGGCGTGTGGAAGACTTTTTCTTTGCCTTTGTGCATTATTTTTAAGCGGGCCGGGTAGAGCATTGCATAAGTGATTTCTGCTTTTTGCAAGCGTTTTTTCACATGTAGATACTCTCTTCTAGCTGTCTGCACCGCCATTGTAAAATCGGGGAAGAAGAGCAGTGTGTTTCCTTGATAGTTTATATCTCTTTTTTCTCTGGCTAGCCGTAATATCGCGTCTCTATCCCTGTAGTTTAAAAGTCCGGCCACAATTGGGCGCGGTTGTGCCCCAGGTGGTGGTCAGGGTGCTAAGGAGCGGTGTGCTCTTTCTACGATAATGACAGGGGATAGTGCTTCTGTTCCAAAGATATCCTTCAACAGTCGCTCAACATAGCTCTCCATTTGTCCAGTGTTGGTCGATTCCAGCACTCCTACTATTCGCATGTTGTTGCGCCTTGATCGTGCTTCTAACTCCTCATTTTTCGCTTGTATGACCGCCATCACTTTTTCCAAGTTGAGGCTCTTGTTATTCAGCTCTTGCGTGGTGTCTTCTGTAGCCGATATGCTGTTTTCCATTTCATTTATTCTGCTTGTTTGTTGTTCCATTTTGGTGGTTAAGTGGTCCATTCGCAGGTTTAGATGGTCGATTTTCCCATCTATTGATTGCATGCTTTGCTGCATGGCTGTCAGCATGGCTTCGAGGTTATCTGTAGAGGTGCCTTGTTCTTCCATGTTCGTCGCTGTTTCCCCAGTCGCTCTTGTAACCTTTTTCGGTTCAAACGTTAGTTTTGGCTGGGCTTTATCTGTCTTCCCCATTTGAATTTTATGTGCGCCGGTGGGCTTGTTCTTGCTCGTTGTGGGGCACGGATTGTGCCTTGGTTTTGTGTTCTCTTCGTATGTTTCTACCTTTGTCCCTGTGTTTGTGTGCCCATGACTGGCTGTCTGTGGTTACCACAATTTGGGTCTTTTTTTATCTTCTCTAGGCGGATTTTAGTGACCACCCCTCCTCTTTATTTCTTGGCGTCACTTGCCCACTACGGTATTGTTGCGGTGACTATTTTTTTATATATGCTGTCCCTGTAGTTGTCTTCTCAGTCCCGCTTTCAGATCTATCTGTTTTGCTGCATTGATTCTGTTCACTGTATGGTGTAGTCTCTATAGTTCTCAGTTATGGAGAGGTTGTTGCTTCAATCCTTGCTGCACTTGGCCTATGACTTGTTTTCCGTTTACATTTGTCAGCAAGGGAGCTCTTAGGCCCGTGCCTTACACCCGTTTCTGAGTCTTCTGCCCCAACCTCCCTGCGGTTATTATGCACAGTGTCGTAGCGCTGCTTTCCCTTCCTGCTTGTGTAGCTGGTGATCTGTTTATTCCACGCTGTGTGTATGTACCGTTTCTCGTTTTCTCTGCTGTTTACCACAGTCACTTACGCTACGCAATGCTTTCTTTTCTTTCTATGTCCTTGGCGGCTGAGGCAATATTTCTCCCGCTTCCACCTCACCTTTTGATTTTCTGCTTGCGCTTCTTCCGATGTCTGGCTGTTTCTCCCATCCTCGTGGCCGATCTCTGCCTCGCGCTGCTCGTTCTTAGTATGGTGCGCACGGGCGGGCCTCCAGACTCGGCCCTCCCATTCCGTGCTGTTTTTGGCTTCGGCCGAGGTTTTGGATCTGGGGCCGGCCTGCAAGTTGCATGAGCACTATCCCCCGCCCTCGGTCTCGATCTTGGCTCCGTTGATTTATTCTCGGCGTCTGGCCCACTCGTACTCAGTGCTCATTCTAGCTGTGCCGCCATTTTGCCTGACCTCGCCTGACGTTGTCTTCAGTTATGGCCTTCAGCGTTTCTTTACTCGATCGAGTCCTCTGTTGTTCCGACGCTGGTGCTCTGCATTTTAGAGTGTTTGCTCTGGCTGATTGCAAGATTTTGCTGGATTGTGGGCTCACGCCCGACCGAGCTGCACTATAGTGCGGCCATCTTGCCGTGGGCTCTCTAGCGCACCCTGACCCAAAATTAGTCACATACAGACGTCCATATACACCTTAAGATTTAAATTTGAGAGTCATCCACTTCATCCCCAATATTTCAATCCTTGTGCCAGCATAACCCACTGCTTTTATATCAGCTTCATCTAATAGCATATTTTCGTCAAATCCACTCCTCCCTAGGGATTTTTTAGAAATCAAGGTGTACAAGCATCCAGAGTCTGCTAACACCTTCAGCATTTTGCCATCAATGGAAATCAGACAGTGTGGCTTCTTTAGTTTATCAACACTCTCCAACTTTATCTTCTGATCCCTTTCTTTCGTTTCTTTTTCTTCTCCTATTATATTGACATTACCTTCCTCATCAATAGAAAGGAGAATATCGTGGACATCTTCACATATATCATCAATATCTTGTCCAATTTCTTGTATCTTTTTACTACATACATTCATTGTACATACTTTGGCGAAATGTCCCCTTATTCCACAATTTCTACATATCACATTTCTTGCCCCACATCTTAAAGTAGACGATATGTTCCCTGGAGCCCCACACCGGAAACACTTTATTTCTCTGGAACTCCTCTCATAATGTCTAGTAGTGTTATCAAAACTACTCCACGGTTCCTTCTTAATCTCCACATTTTTCTTTGGGACACTTCCTTGAGCCTTCGACTTTATTTTGTTCTCAATCAAGACTTCAGCAACACTTTACGCTGATCACCATCCTCCATCTCTTTTATCCATTGTGCCGTGCGCTCCATACTTTTTACAATTTGTATTGTTTCTTCTAGACTATTCTCTTTCATCAAAAGTTTTTCCTTCACATTTTTACTTTTTGTGCATCTGACTATTTGGTCCCAGATCAATGAATCTGTTAATTGTTCAAATTTACAAGACCCTGCCAATCTCCTCAATGCAGCTACATAGGATACAATGTCTTCGTCCACTCGTTGTACCCTGGTAAAGAACTCATGACGTTCGAGAACCATGTTGGGTTTTGGCGTAAATTGCAAGTCCAACATTTGAAAAGACATTTTGTACATATTACATGGCTGACTATCCCCCATCCCCAAGGACAAGTCAGGAGGTTCTTCAGACAACCTCCTGCCATCCACACCTAAATGATGTAACAGGATTGCCTGCCTGCGCAATGGCCCATATTTATCCCCACCACTAGCTAAAATATATGTTAAAAATAGTTTTTTCCATTGTGTCCATGGCACAGGAGGATCGCCTGGGGTATACAAAAATGGTGGTGGTGATGCCATTGCTTGGTCTGCCATACCTGCAAAAATATCTAAAATAACAACCTAAAATAATAATTTATCACAATTAACTAATATAAAAAATTAAGAAACTAACTAAAATAATAATATAACATAACAAATCCTTGAAAGTTCTTGATATTCTGATTTGTTCTCAGCAATACACTAAGATTTACTTTTGCTAATGTCCATTCCTCTAACAGTGACAAGGTCCTTCCTCTAATTCCAGATTCCCAGAAAGCAACACAAAGTTCATGAAGATTGAGGAAGACGTGCCATGTCGTGGATTCCAGGTAAGTAATATGTTACAGAAAGCGATGAAGAGTGCATTGTTGTGCTTATACTCTATTGTGCCTCATTCACAGCCGTATTTGTGATTCTACAAAGATTCCACAGATTCTTCACGTGAATGCTCTCCTCTTGAATGCCTCCTCGCACGCGTACTTTGCCGTTCTTGCACTAGGCTTCACACTGGGCTCCTCACGCTTGGCTCGCGCTGAGGCACTGAGCGCTCTCCTCTCGAGCGCCTCCTCGCACGCGCACTTTGCCGCACTCGCACCAGGCTTCACACTGGGCTCCTCGCAGTTGGCTCGCGCTGAGGCACCGTACGCTCTCCTCTCGAGCGCCTGGCTCATGCTGTGGCACTTGTAACTGCCTCAATACTATAATTATAAAATAATTGTACCTGAGATGATCTTGAAGTGAGGATTCCAACCACACCTCTCACTATTGTCATCTCAAACGCTGGTGCGATTCACGCTGTTCTTTTCTCATCTTTTTCCGCTTTTCCACTTTGAATTTCGTTCTGTCTTCAACTAGTTTCTGTCTTTAATTATCTTCGTGTGTCCAGGGGCAGGAATACCTGTTGTCTGTCTCCTGCCAGACCAACGCTCGTCGCCATGTAAAGAAAAATACAACGCTGTTTCTTCTTTCTTCTTTTATTCTCAGGTTCCCAGAAATACACTGTTGGCTCTCCTTCACAGATCCAGCCCTCAAGTCCCCCACCTCAATAGAATATTCTGCAACCACATTCCACATTCTAATATGGTAAAACTCTACGGTCACATTGGGTGGCATCACTATCATTCATTATTTGTTCCTGGTAGTAAGTAGTGGTACAATATGGATGATGATTTTATTGACACATGTTTGCAATACATGTCTGTTTTACATAAAGGATGCTTTCTTAGTATTCAAAGGGATCTTTTAACACATGGGTCTACTGTTTCTATTTTCTCACTAGCTTATCACCTAGGTGGGGAATTAAGGTGTAGTCTCTGGGAACACTATATACTTGTTACTGTCTTTGGTGGCTATAGAATATGATTGGATATATACCCAAGTTGTTGCTTAGGAATTATTTTAATTTTTGTCAACATTGCAGCCTTGAAAAAGTCTCCTGTGAGATGAAACTGTTGGATATGAAGATGTGAATCACACTGTCCAATTAAGATCCTCCATAACTAGTGGTGAAAATAAAAGAAACATAATATATATGCACTAGCTTTTTGAATATTAATAACACAAGTTTGATGTGCTCCAGTGTCTTAAATTATTACACTGTTTATAAATAGTTCTTGTCTTTTCACCACAGATATTTTCAAGATGTATGATTTTGTTTCATACTATGAACACATCACCTTTCAGTCCTGAAAGCTGCTCATGCTTTTTAACATCTATGTGAACCACCTGGCTACTTGTATTCCTTCCTTTGGGCTTTGTTTTTATGCGTATCGCGATGCTAATCAACTGACTCACCATCTTGACGGAGACCTCGATTTTCTTCAGAACCAATTCAAGGAATGTCTTTGGTTGGGTGCCTGATGTCCTTGGCAAGTCTTCTATTCCTTCTTCTACTGCTCAGAACTTTGGGGTAACATTTGACAGTAAACTTACTTTAGAGGCTCATGTAAACAAACTCTCCTCAAATTGTTTTATCACGATAAAGGTTATCTGGAAAATCCTCCCATTACTCCCCAGTGCCTCTAGGAAGATGCTGGTTCAAGCATTGATTATCTATAAGTTAGATTATTGCAATGCTCTGCACCTAGGTCTATCTAGCTGTCTTTTTTACAAGCTGCAGCTTATTCAAAAGTCTGCAGCTCACCTTATCAAGGGGTTATGCAAAAAGTAAGTGACACTAACCATCTTTCTGCCCCCCACTCCCTCCTCATGTGCAAATGTTATCTATACCTATAGCATGGCCTCTCTTCTCTCTTTCCATACTTCCAGATGCTGTATTCACTCCAGTACTCAACATCTTGTTAATATTCCCAAATTCAGGAAAACTTGCTTTTCTGGTGGTCACCTCTCAAGCTTGAAATGCTCATTCACTTGCCATCCATGCAGAAAAGTGTATTTTCCATTTCCTTAAGCTTCTGAAAACTCATCTATTTTCTTCATAACTCTTTTGCAGCACAGTTCTTCAGCACCAGTGCACCCCATGTTGGGTTGGATGCATGCTTTATATGTTTTTTTTTTTTAAACTAACAAACTAAACAAACGTGATTCCTGTGCTAGAAACAAGGAGCCAGGTGGAGTAGAAGGACTAGGATTAACAAAGGGAAGACCCACCCCAAGCCCACTTCCAGCTGGAATCTTAGCCATATCAGAAGGTGGAACAGGACTTGTGATTCTCCCCACACCCGCTGCTCTTCGTGGACTCTCAGTGGGCTCAGAGATTACTTGACTGACGTGTACCCTGCAATGCCATTTTAGCAGACATTGGGGCCGATTCCGATCTCGGCCGGTAGGGCTCCGAATCGGATTCGGCTTTACCGGATCCGATTCGGAGCCCTGTTTCCCGACCGAACCGTACGCGGGTCCGGCCGAGCGAGAACGATGCGAAATCGCCGACCGACTCGTCCGGGCGTCCCGACCGCTCCGACCGACTCGCTCCCGGCTCGAACCGCTCCGACCGACTCGCTCGGACTCGACTCGTACCGCGCAATGGAGACGTTTCCCGGCCGGGTAAGTACGATGCGCGCCGCGAGCAGTCCGACCGAGCCGCGCACTCCGGCTCGTAAGAGCAGTCGGAGCAGTACTTCGGGGGTCCGTGTCGGACCCCCCTGTACGCGTAGCCGCGCGAGTCGCACACAGGGGGGACTCCTACCTGTGCGTGTACGGCGCGAGTCGCTTCGCCGCGTACCCGCTGTAGGGGGCGCCCTTGTCCGACTCGCACCCATTGAGTCAATGGGAGCCCGCGTACGCGTTGTACGACCGGCTCCCATTGACATCAATGGGAGTCCGACCGACTCGAGTCCGATAACATACGGACGCATCGTACTCATTCGGTCGGACTGCACGGGTCCGATTCGGTCGGAAATCTCTCCGGGTCCGGCTCGGTCGGAGAAATTTCCGGCCCGAATCGGAATCGACCCCATAGTGTGCTGCCTGAGGCATGCACAGCATGTCTGCTAAATATATTTGTGTCTGTGTGAGGGGAACCTCTGGCATGAGCAATCCAGACATCCAACTACAGTGTGTCATGTTGTTAAACAGCACATCATGCCTAATTCTCCTTAGCTCCCTCCTCTTCATGTTATCAGGAGTCTGGAAAGGCCGAGAGGGCTCACCTGTGCATGAAAACATGAAACATTAGCATGAAGTAGATAGCCGTGCAGAGGATCGCTCAGAGAGGGCAGGCCACCACCCAAATGCCCCCGTTGAAGAGCTGCTACTTATAAAACACATGACAGCCAATGGCTAATGGGGGATGATCCAAATCCACTCTCTCTCTTTCATATTTATTGTACATTTTTGGAACATTTCTTCGTTAGGTTTTGAGTCAAACATTACTGTTCAAGAAGCGTACGGCAATAAAAAAAATAATGATTTTACAGAAGCGGAAACATAGCATTACAGTCACCATCTGGATGTATAAAAGAAAATGCCCACTTGCTAGTTATGACAACTGCTTTTCAAGGCACAGACATTTATCCTGCATAACAAAGACATACAGTCACATACAGTTCTCCACATAGTGGGAGGAAGTAACATGGGAGTACATCAAAGGAATGGAGGAATCGAAGGGGGCACAACTGGGTATCAGAGCGCCCATGCAAATGCTGGATTCTTCATAAGAAAAGGAAGGACGTATGCGTTGGAAGATAGAGATAGAAGGGGACTGTGCATTGCTCATTATGTGGGCAGTATGTAATATGGAAATATATCTAATACAGAGTTAATTTAGAGAAGAGGACCTCGTGTAACCCCAAGTGGTTAACGCAGATTCCTAACGGCTATAATGCTCCCAGTCTATTTTGAAATGACCAGCAATAGTAAGTTTGGGGTTGTGGTGGTTCAGTCATAAAATGAGTTCCTCAAGGGTGTATTGCTATGGATCCTCTGGAGTTCAGTCCACTCCAAGGGGGAGAGTCACAGAGATGCACACATTGGAATAAAACATGTTTGAACACAGAAAAGGTGATGGGAAGAATGCTTACAATTTGTCTAAACACTGGCTATCGCTTGAGGTAGCATTCCAACCCATCATTCTTTTGTCCACTATGCCACCTCAGTTTGGACCCAGCCATATGCAAATCCGTTTTGACCCTGATCCAATAGTAATAGTCCTGCCTAAACTGCCAGCCCCTGCCCTCCCTGAACCAGAACACAAGCAAACCAAGACTTGTTTTCCCCTGATTGATTGGGGCTCATCAATTGGGTGTAGATTGGTTTCAGTGGCACACTGAGCATGGGACCCTTTTGTGTTTTTGATAAAACATGATCGAACCCTTCATCTATATATAGTGCATTCATGTGTGGCTAATCATAGAAGTTCCGCCATTCCAAGTGAGTGGGTAACCTAGCTAAGCTCCAGTGTAGGAGAATACAGATATATGCAATAGAGTGGTTGCGATCCATCGTTTCCAGTGGTTGGTAGCGCTGTCCGTATCTGAAGTGTCATTTAACATGCCTAGGTTTGCTAAGGGTTGGCTAAAGAAGGCACTAGTATCACATAGAAGTCACCATAAATCCCTCCAATAATTTGATTGAAGCGTGCATGATCAAATTATGGGTATATGGTCACACGTGAAGCGGTCTTCTGCAATCATTTTGCCTCTCTGAAGTTACTGTAGAATTGATGAAATTAGGTCTTCCATGCAGCTAGATCTGTCTATAACAAGACCTGAAAATAGAAGCAGTGTAGCCTAGGGCAGCAGAATGCAGGAAAGTTGGTGAACAAGTCTGTCTGGAGGCTACATTAGATCCAGTCAATGCACCCTAGTCTTGTCTCTGTTCCTCCCATCCCCATAATTCGACTGAAAGGCAGGAGCATGTGAGTCAGGACAAAGCACACATAATGGCAGTGACCTTGACCCTGTGCCACTAATGCCAGAAGATGGTACTTGCAATAAGGTGTTGCCATATGATACCCTCTGCCCTTCCAGCCACCTACATCTGATGCTCTTGAAGTTTGGTTTGAAGTTTGGAGAGAGACGTAATAATGTCAGCCCGTAGGTGGTCTCTCAAAGGAACACAAATTGTCATTAAGTGCCAGACCAGTGTTAAGCCAAATAAAACATTGAATAGATGTGGAGATCCTTTGCTTCCAAAGCTTGACAGAAACTGCCGGACAGGCCTTTTATTCCTCTGGGTATTTCCCCAGTGGGCCGGAGCCTTGGGCGCTAGTGTTCAAAGCCCAGAACCCCTCCAAGCGCATCTGCCACTTTCCCCATCTCCCCAAGATCAATTGCAGCAAGCATGGGGAGGTAAAAAATGTAGAGTAAAGAGAGGGAGGGGGAAGGTAGAGAGAAAAGGATTAGAGTGGGAGAAGAGGAAGAGATTAAAAAGCAAGAGAGAGAATGGATAAATGTGAAGAGAGAGATTGTGCTAGGAGGAGAAGGGAGCGGGGTTCGTTAGAGCACTTTCGCAAGGGCCGCTTTTAGGGCCACAGTTGGGCTCCAAACCCTTTTTGTGATACCCTTGAGACCAAAGACTCTACAATGACATGGCTAATTTAGTTTTCTGTAAACAAAATCCACATGTCACATATTTCCACGCAGACACAGACCCGATTCCCAACAAAATGGACACCATCAGTTGTGCTTCTGTCATGTGAATAAATATCAGCATGTTGCAGGTCATTGTAAATCGCTCAGAATGAAGTTATTTTCCTGTTGACCACACCTGTGTGTTCACTTCAGTGTTACTTAGACAGTACACTGGAGAAGAGGCAGTTCTTCATTACGTGCGTGACCCCAGTGAGCGCTAAATGCATCATATCGCCGCTGAGTGGTGTGCCAATGCAATTTTGCCATAATGTCGTCCTTCGAAGATGAGACTGCTCTGTATGCAGCCAAGATCAAGTGCGAGCCTGTCTCGCTATGGAGAACACCATGATGCCTTCAATGACAGCTACTTCTGCAGCCATTCTAGTTTTAAGCAGTAGAGGTTTAGTGCCTGCAGGAGTGTTTCAACAGTGGCAGCCCCTCCGCTAAGGCGACGGAGTGTTGCCCCACAGCGCACAAAGGAAAAATAAAATCACAATAACATATCGTTATTATCATTTTATTTTTCGTATTGCATGCAGTCAGTGGCCTTATTCAGTTTGGGGCGGGTGGGGATGGCCAGAGCAGGGGAGCAGTGGTTTGAACTCCCTAAGTGCGCATGAATTGTTTGGCCGGCCCTCTTGGGCCGACCAAACAGTTCATGCGTGCTTTGCATGTTCCCCACCAGGCTGCATTACACAGCCTGGTGAGGAATATGCACAGGCTCCCTGTACCCGTCTGAGCACTGAACCACGGCACTCAGACCAATCACAAGGCTGCATTGCAGCATTGTGATTGGCTCAGGGGAGCCTGTGTGCCGGGCGCTTCCTGCTGCCTGCCTTACTGGAGAATGGAAGCAGGAAGAGGACGCAGGGGAGGCGCCAACTTGCTGTTCCAAGGTAAGTTTTTAATTAACGCCCCCATTCCCGTCCGGTAGCAGCCGCAACTGTGTTTCAGGAAGAGAAATGCAAAGTGATTCAAGAGATTCCAAACTGCTTGGATTACAGTGATGATATCCTGGAATTTGGCAAGTCTCTGCCAGAACACAATGAAGCCCTCATGAATGCTACAAAGCTCTCGGTGCCACCATTCCCATGCTTGACCCACAGAATTGAAGTTTTCGACAGATTTCGTTCAAGTTGAGGTATATTCTCACCCGAAGGCTGGAGACCTGGTCCAAATAAAGTGAAGGCCCTGACCCTAACTCTGCCACCAACTAGACTTTATTCCCTTTGTTCATTTATAGGACTGGACAGCTACTGTGCCACAAATTTCAGAGACTAAGTCACTACCAGTGTGCCACGCAGAGATTAGCCCAGGAAGACTTCCACTGGTCTTCTGACTCCCATAGCGGGTTTGATGTTATTGAATTATGCTTTTCAAAAGACAATAACATAGACTACTTGAGTTATCCCTACATACTGAATCCCAGTCGAAGTAGGTGCTTTCGTAGCACAATGTTAGAGAGATCCAATGCATCTACAAGAGTCATTGCCAACGCCACTTGTAGCCTCAACAGACTTGACATGTCATACCCTCAAGTGGAAAAGGAAACTCTTTTAGTGCTGTTGGCTTGCAAACACATTCACTTGTTCCTTCATTAGAAGTTATTCACAGTTGGCACTGATTAAGAAATCCTTTTCACCATCTTGGCACCCCCAACGAAAAGATGCCACCCGGCTTCAAAAGATGGATCCTTCACTTTCAAAATGGTCACTTTTGCATTATAAAGAGGCGAATGAAGAAACAATCCAGATGACTGTCCCTCTTCCATTGCCCAGTTCATCTCTGGATGCAAGGATTAAGGGGGAAGCTCTAATAGCCCTTTTTTAACCTGGACTATGCATATGGCGAGCATGTAGGAAAGTGCCCCTTTTTGACATGGTCCCCTGCACTTTTTGCCCTAGCACTGATGCTTTTCGACTGAAAGTGCTCTGGGTTCCTGCTGACCAGGCCCCCAGTGCCAGTGCCCTTTCCCTTAAAAAAGGTAAATGTCTAATTGTAACCCAGTTAGCAAGGACTTTATGACGTTATGAGCAGCAGCACAGAGAAGAAGGAGGATACAGGAGCGCATTTTTAGAGTGCGCGTTACATTGTTGGGGCAGACAGAGGAAGAGATTTATGACAAATATAGGTTGAATGCAGACATGATCTATGATCTGATAGCTGAATTAGATCCCCTACTGCAGCGTCAGACTTGCAGGACACATGCCATCCCCACTCATGTGCAGGTCCTATGTTCACTGCACCTCCTAGCGTCAGGTAGCTTCCAGGGTGTAATAGCTGCAGATGGAGGGGTTTCCTGAAGTGCCCTATTGCGCTTTTTCAACTCATTCCTGGACGCCATGTTGCAGAGGATACACCACCACATAAGGTTTCCTACAATACCACAGGAATTGCAGCAAACCAAATTTGAATTCTATCAGGAAGCCCAATTTCCCCACGTAATTGGTTGCATTGATGGGACGCTTGTAGCCATATGTCCCCCCACAGGAAATCATACCATTCACTGAATATACAAGTCATCTGCAATTCGAAACACATCATCACAGACATAGTGGCTAGATTCCCTGGCAGTACACGATTCCTACATCTTCCGACACAGTGGCATACACACTCGTCTCCTTGGGAGTGAATTTGGCGATGGATACCCGCTTGGTAAATATATGTAACACTGTCTTGCAAACTCTCTGGTCATGGTGAAACATAGCAGTGAGTAATCTGTTGCCTTCTACCCTGTAGGTGACAGCGCATATGCTGTGTGCTCCTTCATACTGATGCCATACCTAAATCCAAGTACCTCAAGTGAGCAGCGATATAATGCAGCGCACATTTCCACTCGCAACGTGATATGTTGCACAACCTTGCAACTTCTAGAGGCATACCCCTGGAACTCTCTGACAGCAAGCCTGAGTAAGACAAACAGCCAGGACAACCACCACAAGCAGCACGCGGGCTGAGCGCAGCAGAGAGGAGACAGAGACGTGCAGAAATTACACAGCATTATTTTTAAGGTGGGTAATGATGATACGAGACACTGCATGGTTTCATTGTTCTGTTATTTATTATAACGAAAATGAGGTAGTGGTAATGCACACATACCAGGTAAAAACGTGCATTGTGACAGTCAAAATTAAAAAGTATGACATTGCCATGGAACTTGAATGTCAGCCCTGACAAATGGATGATACTGGTTACCTCACCAGATTCTTGTTTTTCTCTCAACGCCACACTACTTTCTGCAGCCACGCATTCCCGTGGGCCATTGTGTGGGCTCTGTCATATCCCTTGTGGCGCCTTCTGATGCAGAGGTGCTCCTAGTACTGCGCCTCCTGCATTTGGTCACTGGTGCCAAGTGACTACTTAGGCTGGAGGCCTCCTCACTATCCCCTCCACCCAGTACATTGTTGCCCCCAACTGAAGCATTCTGTAATTGCTCCACAGCATTGGTGACCTGTATGAGTCCCCTGGCCACATCCCACAGCAATAGGTCATTTTCACCTGCATGTCCACAGCATGATGGGACAGCAGAGCTGTGGTTGTGCTCAGGCGGTTGATGGCCCTAGTGTAGCCATCCTAGCGCCCTATCAACTGATGATGCCTTTTGCATTGGGACACATGGCCTTCCTGCATCACCTTGCATAACTCTTGGAGGGCTTGGCTGACATTTCTGAAGTTCTCATTTGCTTCCCTCTTTCCTTCCACCACTGTTGAAGTGAGCTCCTTCATGCTGTCCCTCAACTCTGCCATGTTTGTAGCAAAGGAACCAAGTTGTGCCTGCATTAAAGGCAAGTTCTTGCATTGCAGGTGCTGCACCTTCAACATTTGGGTCTCCAGCCTAACAAAGACATTTGAACCATCATCTTCAGCAGCTTCCATTTGAGCCCTTGCCCTGTGCCTCCGGTTGTGAAAATTGCTGCACCGCATCTGTACTTGGGGTCTTGGTGTGGGGGTATGCCCAGCCTGTGTTTTCTGAGGGTCAGGTTGGCTCTCCTCTTCTATTTCAAAGGCAGGTAGTGGTGCCACTGTGGTCCTGCGTCTTGTGGGTGCAGGTATTGGGGTTGATGGGTCCACTTGGGTCTCCTCTCCTGACTGGGCCTGAGTCTCCAGGGTGTCATGGCCTTCACCTTCATCAGACTCCTGCGCAGCTGCATCTATGATGTTAAACAGTGCAAGTTCCGTTTTTTTGGTTGTACATGTATGTCACATTGCGCATAGTTTGGTTTTATAAAGTTATTTAGCAACACACAGTGTCTAGATATTTCACTTGCTTGTTGTACTTGAAAGCACCTCTGCTGTTTTGATATCTCCTTGCCTTTCCTATTGGAGTTGCTGACTGCTAATCCCAGAATGCATTTGTGTGTAGCAAGTAAAATGTGGACTGGAGTAGGATTTGCAACACTAGCCTGATCTAACTTAAGGGGTGTTTTTTTAACATTAGCATTGAATGGTCATTTGCATGCATCTTACATTATGAAGTACTGGCCTGTGCGGAGGTGTCTATCTGGGTGACTCCAACTACAGCTTCAGGCTGAAAGGTTGACCCCACCAGGTCCTCCAGAGGTGTAGTGGCAGTTTGGGTCAATGACCCTCCTCCAGTTTTCTTGGCATCCGCAAGCCTGGCAGCAACCGTTTCCTTGGCACGGCTCCGCAGGTCATAACCAGCGATTGCGCACATCTGCTATGGAGCGCTGTGTGACCCCCACTGCGTTGATTCTTGATTGGATTCCAAGCCAGATTTTGAGTTTCTCAAACTCAGGGACCTGGAGTGGCTGCTTCCCAAATAGTTTTTCATGGCTCTTTACAACTTCCTCAATGAGGACTTCAAGCTCCTTCTCACTGAACTTCAGCTTCCTCTTGCGCTGTGCTGCCTCCTTCTCACTTGTTCCAGAAGCCATTCTGATGCCCTTGCACAGGTTCAGATCTCCCAAAATGCTTCCTTCTGCTGTGCTCCTGCAGTCTGCCCCCTCCTCCTCTCTCTCAGTACACAGGTAACAGCATGGCCTGCCTCACTTCCTGGTTGTGATGTCATCATGCTGCATCGAAATTCCGGATTCGCTATTAGCGATTCTCTAATTGCGGATTCGCCTTTTTGCGACTCGCAATTTGGCAATCGCTAATAGCGATAGCGATTTTTGCCGATTCACTAAACTTTTGCCAATTTATTGACGCATAGGCATTTGCGAGTACCACATAGCGATTCCTTAAAAATCGCTATTTGGTAATCGCAAAATGGAACTTTGATGCATGTGCCTCTTAGACTCTTATTTAAGGCCCCCATTACTTGCTAACATTGTCGAGGTTGGCCAGGTATGGTGGGGCTCCACTGACTGGCCCTCTCAGCAGCGTCTATGGGTAGCTCTGTCTCCATCATCCACCCACAAGAATGGTCCAAGGTCTGGTGAAGCTGTATCCATCCTCCATCTTGTGCCATGCTGAACCAGGGGCCATCCAAAATGGATACCACTGTTTTCAGTTCTCAGACACTCTCCACACCCAGAGTCTTACTATCTCATATTTGTTACACGTCTACTGCAATACACACACTTGACACACACAAAGGATATCAGCGAAAGGTCTTGGGCTCACAATAAAGTGGAACTTTACATAAGAGGGGTCAGTAGACCGTACTCTGTCTTGACGCAGAGGAAATGTTCTGGTCCAGCTAAATATTCAGAAAAACTCTGCTTTATGTGGCTTACCCAAGGCCTAAACAGGAGGCCTTTGCCAACTATGAGGGCATGCTTTAGACCCTATAGGGCATGAGGCACTGTCGCTCTCACTATAAGGTTACTTCGAGTTGAACTTGGGCTCACTGAGAGTATACCCACCGAGTGGGAGGCACTTAAAGCAGTGCTGAGGGGACTGAATTGTGAAGGCCATAGGCAGCTACAGGCCGAACTGAGTAAGGAGGAGCTGTTGCTTGCAAATGCTCAAATGGCACACCCTCCTAACGTCGCCTCACTTAGGGAAGAGCACGATATATATTTGGGCGTTTCACAGATATTTGGGACCGTCTAGATAAATACACTTTGAAACAGTACCAGCAGCGAATGCCCCGCAAGGGTGACAAGTCTGGGTGCCTTTTAGCATGGATTCTGCGTAGGAAGCAGGCCCCTCCTGTCACGATGGCACTATAGTTGCCTTTAGCCCGGGCATTGTAGATATGTTCCATAAACACCTACAACAGGTATACACAGCAGACCTGAACCTGAGCACTCACATCTATTCCCCTTTTCTGAAGGGACTAGACATCCCCAAGCTTGGGCCGATGGTGTCGGAGGCATTGGACGAACAGTTAGGACTGGAGGTTTTAGAGCAGCGCAAAGTATGCTCCCGCGATCTAAGACACCTGGTAGCGATTGCTTCCCACCTGAATTTTACCCAGCATTTTTAGCCATGTTAACACAAGGACTCCTGGAAATCTTCTTAGAGGCATCAGAGGTGGGTGTATTAACCCCAACTATGTGGGAGGGCAAGCTATGCATGCTCTTTAAACCGGGGTGAGAAGCAGACAACCCAGAAGCATATAGGTCCCTCAAAATGATAAATTCTGATGTAAAGGTGCTCAGTAAGTCACTGGCCATCCGATTGTTGCCTCATATGTCGCAACTGGTCCATGAGAACCAATCTGGCTTTATTCCCGGAAGAAGTACTGGCACGAACATTAGGCACCTGACACATGTCATACATGAGGCGGAACACTGAAATGAGGAGCTAGTGCTCGTGGCAATCAACCTGGAAAAGGCATTTGACACTGTAGACTTGGGTTACTTGATCTAGGTACTGCAGGTCGTGGGTTATGGTCCTCGGTTCTGTGGATGGGTCTGGCTCCTGTATGCGGAACCGAGCGCAAGAATGCGGTGGGGCATTACCGCTTGGAGGAGTGGACACTGGGTCGGGGAACACTGCACCTCTGCTTGCTGGTTTTCTTTTTTTATTTTCCTTGTACTGTTCTACAAAAGTGCAAATAAAGATTATAAAAAATCTTTGAGGGCATGCTTGGTATGCATCTCTAGGTCACACAACAGATTCTGGACCTTGCATTAGCAGGAACTGGCACTGTACACACACACTGAATTAACATGGTGACAGGACCAATCAAAAAGTCAGGATATCATTTTAATATGCAGTCAAGGACTCAGGAGAATGTTACATGTTTGTTTACCATGCAAAGGACATTCCTGTCTTTAACAGTAGCCTTTTATCCTTCAGGCGACTAAGTTTCGGTGGCATGTTGATCAGTCTGTTTCTAGGCAGCTTGTGAACCATCCAACCTTCTATCAACCTGATATCCCTCAACCTCACCATGTCCAAAGCATCTTATTTATGTTTGATGCTAGCCAACATCTTTTGATTTTACTGCAATTGTATGCTTGCTATACTTATTTATAGGGACGTTCAGCCAGAACTCTTCATCCACTGGTCTTTCAGTGTGTCATTCACATTTTTCTTATGCCCGCTACAGCATACAGCATGGGACAAAGAGTCAGCCACTGGCTAACTTCACTGTGAGTGACAGCATTCTGCCCTTTCACAAGGAGCATATCCACACACAAAGTGGTTTACTTCTATGCCAGGGACTCATATGGCAATGTGTGTTTTTTAAAAACCCCAAAACGTTTTAGCTTTTAGCAAATTTTTTTGTAAAATTGACGAGGGTCCAGCAGCTTCCCCAACAACTCAGCTGCCAGGCTGCTTTGCCAAGTTCCCAGAGCGGCCTCCATTTCCGGCTCTCTGCGCGATCTTCTTTGGCTTAGGCTAGAGAGTCGGATTAAATTTAAAGCCTTGAGTTACATGTTTAAGATCAAATCTGGCTCGGCTCCTCAATACCTGAAAGCATTGGTCTGCCCTTACCTACCCTCCCGCTCTCTTAGCTCCACCACTCAAGCTAAATTTTCAGTCCCCAGGATCAGACTGTCGCAGATGGGTGGCCGTTCCTTCGCTTGGTTGGGTCCTTCTGTGTGGAACTCCCTTCCTATGTCACTCCGTAACGAAACTGTGTATGGAAACTTTCGAAAAAGTTTAAAAACCTGGTTGTTTAACCAATAATACGACTCTCTCTTGATTCCTCTCAGGCTGGCGCCGGGAAACCCTTGTTGGGCAGCTGTGCGCCTTATAAAACTAAATTAACATAACATAACAATACAATTTTGCAGCAACCTTGACAAAATGAAACAAGCATTGACAAAGCCAAGAGGGTGGCAGCCAACAGTAGACATATTAGTGTTGCTAATGCTTGTTTTTTAGTGCAGTACAACGCAGAACTTGTTGGGGAATGTCAGATTGACACCTCCCCTCTGCTCCCCCAAATTCTACTGACTGCCCCCCCAAATTCTACTGACTAAGATACATCCCTAGTAGGAGATTTACTTCTATCAAGGTCAGTAGTACATTTTATTACAGGATGTAGATGAGCAGAGAATAACAGCAAAATCTGTCGGGGGAGAAAGGGGTGTAAGGGAACAAAACATACGTTAACAAGCGCAATCTTTGCATGGTCAAGAACAGAGGTGCTGGGTATGGTGGCTTAATGAACTAATGCATCCACTGTAGGAGCCTGTGTTTGACACCATGGTCACAGGTTCAAATCCCAGCGGGTCCACTCAGCCTTTCATCCTTCTGAGTTCAATAAAATGAGTACCAATGAGTACCATTGAGTTGGGTAACAATAAACATCTGTTATTCAGTGCCAAGATACCCTTGGGTGAACGTGTGCTTTACAAATACACATGTTATGTTATTAGCTCATGCTAAAATATATTTCACAAAATAATGTCAGGAGTTGCCCAAAAGAAACTGCAACAGTCAGATTTTCAGCAGTACTCATGGAAACATTTGTAAATTCCAACAAATTGCAAAATATATTCAAAATGTAGGATGAAGCCTATAAGTGCAAATGTCCTACTTTTTTGTGCATTATGTGCTACAAACGACTGTCTCTTTGTACTGGCCAGGAAAAAAATGCAATGAAGGAAATCCTGTTTCTAAAGAGCATTCCATGCCTGAAAATGTAATAGTCCTCTCCTTTTGAACTCCTTTCTGTGGGTGGTGCTATGCTGTGTACCCATATCATTGTGAACACATGAACAAAAGGTCCGTCATGCACTTCTCAAGCTCTTGCACCAATATTTACTAACCTACGCACCAACATTTACTAACCTACGTAATACGTCAGAGTTCTCTGAACTCCCATTGTTGGCATATGACGTATGTCATGTTATGTTGAATGGTTTGCAAAGCAAATTGCTTCCCCGAAACGTGGCTTCCCAGTGCTAGACCCTGAAAGCACAGCAGCTGCAACTGCCTACAGAGAAAGTGAGAAATGAGGGCTAGATGGAAAAAAGCCAAGCCTTAAGAGATTTTCTAAAGAGAAGGTGATTCTGGATTTTCCTAAGAGAGAGGAGGAGGGAATACCAGAAAGATGAGCTAGAGCATGAAGGGACCGTCGACCCTCTCTTGCTCTCCTAACCTGCGGGACAATAACTAAGTTGAGGTCAGCATAGCATAGAGGTCAAGAGGGCCAGTAAGGAGATATGAGATTGAACAGGATGGGGGCCCCCGGGGAGTGCAGGGTGTTATGAGCAATGCAGAGTCTTGAAGTGGATGTGTTTATCCTCAGGGAGCCAGTGTAGCTTGCAGAGAAGACTGGAAACAGAGGAAAATATGGGGAGTGAGAAAAGCAAGCTAGCTGCGGCTTTTTGTGTCAACTGAAGTCTCCTGGTGACTGATTTGTTGGCACCCAAACACAAAACATTGCAATAATCCAAATGGGACAAAATTACCACCTGAATTATGATTTGTTAAGAGGGGGAATCAAAAAGGCCCAGGATGGACTTGAGGCTTCTCAAGAGCCCAAAGCAAGCTCCTGCTACAGTTTTAGCTTGGGCCTCAAAAGCCAGAAAGTTATCCATCCAGGCGCCTACGTTTTTAATGGAGGACTTGGGCTTAGGGGGAGGACCAAGAGAGGCAGGCCACCAGCGGTCGCCCCAAGAATGAACATATTTACCTTACAGCAGAATTTTAGTTTTACTCACATTCAGGTGAAGACAATTGTTATTCATCCACTCAGCCACCGCAAGCATTCGTTTTTGAAAATTGATCGTGTCTTGCGTTGTGTTTTCAGAGGGTGAAGGAATGAGCTGGTTATCATTGGCATTTGACACCAGCATAAGCGCTGAGGATTTGATGACCTGTGCCAGTGGTTGAACATATATGTTGAATAGAGTAGGGCTCAATAAAGAGCCCTGGAGACACCATAATGTAGGGCATGCGGTTGGGAGCCATAAGGTGGAGAAATGACCTGGAATGAGCGCTTTGATAGAAAGGAGGCAAACCAGGTCAGAGTGGACTCTCCGATGTCGATGTTTTGTAGACCGTGAAGTAGTATTCTGTGAGATGCCGTCAAATGCGGCGCTCAAACCAAGCAGGATCAGGGCTGCAGATCTGCCCTGATCCAGGGCACGGCAGATGCCATACTGTGTGCAGGCCATACATGCTTAACACATATGTAAGGAAACAGTGACTATATCCTGTGGTACCGAAATGTGTATATTATTTAATGCAGTTGTTAATCATTCAGCATCTGTCAGATTTGTAGGTTCTGACGGTGTATGTTTCGAAATGACAATCCTGCAGGCATGGCACAATTACAGGGCACTCTAAGTGGAACGTGATTACCGGATTAATTAAATGTGAACTGTTGATGAATAGTTTTCATTCAATAATACCCAATGGGTATTTAAATGAAAAAAATGTGTGTGCCTGCAGAATATAATGATGATGTTGCCTGAGACCTGTAACCGTTAGACCTCTCTTAGTTGCTAGGAAGAATGAGCTTCAGAGTTTAAAGATTAAAGGTTAATGCGAGTTACTTATGGAGGTAGAAAGATCAAAGATGAAGTCAGAATATCTGCCTTCCGGAGTCCCAGTGACAGAGGTAACACCGATTGACATTCACCTGTTTGTAATGCTTTCACCTGCTGGTCTTTGTTACTGAGGTCACCCAGGTGCCAGCTCTGAGGTACCAGCAGGCAGAGTTAGTGTCTCTCTACTCCTCCTTTTATCCACCAAAGGATTAAGTCAGTTCCAGACAACAGTTAAGGGCCTCAAGAAAGTGAAATTGAACCAGGGGGATAAATCCCTGTACCTCCATGTAATAGGGCTGCCCACGCCGCCCACACAAACACTGTGTGATCACCTGTAGCGTATTCCATCCTGCTGTACTCCATATACGAGAGAGAGAGAGAGAATGACAGAGGTGGAGTAAAAGGGTGTGTGTTTTTTAAATGAATTCTGATACATGCAGGGAACCTCTTCTAACAGGTGTGGATGAAATTGACTATATGTCCTCCACTGCACGCCCATCTTTGGTGTTCCTGTGCTGTGCCTCACTTGCCCTCCCATCACAGGAAGACCTTTGTTGTTCCCTGTGCCCTGGAGCTCATCAAGGATAGGCAACCAGATAGACTATGCGATGAAGAGACTGCCCAAGACCTTTCGTTGACCATTCTCTGAAGAAGAACCACGTGTATCGAATACTGGTGATTCACAATACAATCATCCTATGTTGCACCCTCGATGGTGGACCAGCGCTGGATATTTAATCTGGGCGCTGTCTGGTTTAGTTCAAGTGGGTATGACGAGATAGAGTGGGCGGGCGTCCTCTGCGTCTTATCTTACCAAGGCGTTTATTATTGTGTGATGGGGGCTAGTTTGACATTACCTCCTTCAAGGAATTGTTTCACACAAAAATGTCTTTCAAACATAATGGGTGCAATAGAGCTGCCAGCTTTACGTGATCAACGTAGTTAAAATAATAGAATTATAAGGGTCATGCATTTTTGTACACATCTCAACTTCTCCTATTGGTATGTACTTTTAAGAAGGATAATTAAGAGGCGATTCCTGCACATTTTGCTAACAGTCGATTTTGCATTGTAATTTTGGCTGGAAACATGAGATCCAAAATGACAGGTTTGCCAGGTTACCTGATTAGGTGAGCTACCACTTTTCAAGGCACATTGCCTGCTTTGGAACAATTCTACGATTAGTTCTAGTTCACCTTCTTCTACAGTATTGTTATGGGTTAGGGTGCAGGTATACGATTAGCTCTGGTTCTCTTTATTTTACCTTTGTTAGGGTTTAGGTGAGCAATCCGTTTTTTCTTTCAGTGTTGCACCCTTTTATCATCTAATGCTGCAGAGGAAGACTTACCATTCTATTTATAGCCCTAGAAAATTGAGGAAATGAGTAAATTTCACCAAAATAGTCCACGGGGTGGTTTTACTGTTCAAACTCCAGTCCTATAATATTTTGGGAAAAGTTGAACATTCACCAAATAGTGTAAATTAGCTTCTCCATCATGGAAGCTGGTGCCTCGATGCAATCTCACCAGTTACTATGCTAGAGACACAACTGAAGATAACAAAAAATAGGACTATAGTACCCACCCACCCACCCCTGGTTCTCTTCTACTGGGCCAATTCTCAAGGCATTACTTCAATATAAATTATCCTCTAGGAAACACAAGGTGATTCAATTGGCCTCGAGTGAAGTGCTCAGCTGGAGCTTTTACTAAGATGCTGGTGAGGCAGAATCTTTAGATAGGAAACCTAGTGCAAACATTTAATTGAAATCGTGCCCTTCTGCTCCTATGATATCAGGTAATGGACGTTTTAATTTAATGATTAATGCAAGTTTGAAAATGCACTTAAAACACGGATCTTGCTTAATTATCAAGATTGCATTGTAGTCATATATTTATCTATCTTTTTGTGAGCTCAGCAGGTTGAACCTGTGGCTTAATGTTCTTTATCTTTATGCTGCATTTTGAAATGTATGATTGCTTGCATCGTATCTTTAATATTTGCTTCTTTTGGCTTTGATAGTGGCAATTTCTCTGTTAATGTTTGCCCGATTCAAACTGCAGCTACTTTTAATAAAGTGCCTAATAATACAGCAAGAATTTGGGTCTGGTTGAAAAAAAACAGAAACAGGAACTTCAACAAGAGCGTATATTTCACGAGATCAGGTAAAGAGCATCTCAAAGCGGAAGCGGACTTGCTACCAATGAAAGAGGTAACAAAATTAAATCACAATTGGATGTTCCTTTGGGGGATACTGAGAGTATTTTTAATGATTCCTTGTGTGGCAAGAAAACCCCTGATACTTCCCTGCTTTTCCTCAATAATGCAGGCCCAGCTAACATAGAGCATTCTTTACAATGTTTCCTAGGCTCAGATCCTCTGGCGTGCCTACTTAAGCAAAGTCAGAAAATCCAACAGGTTAGCCACTCTAGTGACATCTCCTTAACGGTAGTATATACTCTCCCAGAGATATCACTGTTTAATGCTGCTTCATCAGTGTCAAGCAAGAGTATTTAGAGAGAGTGGTGCCATTGTCACAGAGAAAGAGAAAGTCAATGGAACTTTTCTGTAGTACACCTAGTGTTATTCCTTCGTCAGGGCCAAACCTATCTGTGGCATCAGAACTATTATTTATACCATTAGTAAATCTTCCAGGCAATTATGTCTGCTTCTCTAGAACATTTCAATGTCTTGAGAGAATTTTGTCCTCTATCATGAATCTTCTGGAAAAAACTACGGACAGCTCAGATCATATCTTGGACATGTTATCAGTAATCCTGAAAGAACTCCCAATGTATTCTGTGATGGTCTATGTACCAGTTGCTAAGCAGAATGTCCAAGATAGTCTGATTCAAAAGAATGACATTGGTTTACAAGTTGGCTGACCCATTTCAGAAATGTCAATACACACATAAATCAATTCTAGAGGAAGATCTATTTTCACTGGAGCTTCTCTTTATGGAAAATTATTCATTCAAGCTTTTACGAAGGCAGCTCCAGGCAAACATTGCTCTTCAAAGCAACACATGGAAACTGAAGTTATTTCAATCTTCAAAATGAAAGGAAAAAGGGAAGCATCAGAGGGAAAAAAGCTAAAAGAAAGCTGACAAGATTAAGCAAAAAAAGGGGCTAGAAAGAAATGTTTCCTATGGAATTCCTTCGATTGGGAACTCAGTAGACCCTGGGGAAAGGTTGTAGTCTACTGATTGCTATTGGGAATCCACAGTCAACTGCAGCTTCCGAGAATATTTGTGAATCAAGTAGGTCAAGAAGGTTAATATCAGTAAAGGAGCTGGAATCTGTGATCAAAAAATATACTATCTTGGATAAGCAGGCTGACAAGATGCCATTTGGTCGGAAGAACTTTGGGCCTCATATCGCAGCGGAAATGAGTCCGCCCAACAAGGAGTCGGTGGTCCCACCTGCCATATTTTGATAAGACCGTCATGTAGGCGGTCAGAAACTGCCTGGAAGAGGGCCACAGCACAAGCCGCAGTAGAAAAGGGTATTTTTCAAACATCCATCCACCGTTTGCCAGGCCCCATGTGGTACCTGGCACATGGTGCATGGAGTTAGCAGTGGCCCATGGGGGACAAAGGCCCTGCTTGGGCCCCCAAAGTCCCTTTCTGGCTGCCTTTACATCGTGGTGGGACCACCATGAAAAGGCAGTTGGAAAGGGACATCCTAATCCGACTGCCACCCCAACGGGCTCCTTGAGCCTGTCGGAGGTGGCGGTCTTTCCCCCTGACATCATCGCTCTGACTGCCAGTATTGTAATTCGGCGGTCGTACCCATGCCCTGGATGTCGGGCAGACTGCCACTGATGGCCTGGCGTTGGCAGTCCACCCGACATCAAACTAAGGGCCTTTGTTCCAAATGCTCATTCACACTGCGACTCAAAAGACTCAAAAAAGGAAATATTAGCTTCATCGGTTGTTCTGAATCTGACCTCATCTGCATTTGTGCCTCATCGACTGTCTGATGTTCTGGAAAATGGCACTCAATATCTTCAAACCTACCAGACAAAAGTGCAAAGGAGAAAGGAGGAAATCACAATTTTGGACTTTATTGTCTTATTTGAGGATGATTCCATCTTTTTAAATTGATCTCTTCTGTTGAATCTTTTGGCAGAGGCAGACCGACTTAAGTTGGTATGGACTAGTGATCTAGAATTGGTGGAATCATAAGACACACGAGTAGAGAAGAAAATTAGGGTTACATTTAAGTCACTAATTATTGTGTAATTAATTTTGAACAGCTGTGAGTTTTTATGTCACAGGGTATCGATATTCTACACTCCTCTCCTAAAAATAAGGTCTTGCCTGTGAGTGGGAATAATTATTTACCAATTTTACGCTTGTTTAGGAATGTACTGTTTCACAGTAAGGGATGGCCACTAATGCAAAATTAGCACTAGTTTCTTGCAAGGTTGGCTCCAGAGTGGTTTCATGCAATGATTATATCTCTGGCCTGAAGACAAAAAATATCTCAATGGGGTTGGTTAGCAGGTCTGTTAAATAGTGAAAAAGTGGCTGCCCCAAATGTTTTGAATTGGAGTGTTTAGTAATGCAATCCACTCCATTAAAATTGTGTCATGCAATATAGCCAGCTGTTGGAATAATCTGGGGAAAATCCAGAATCTGGATGTATTAAATCCTGTGGTAATCTGTCTACAGGAAACGTGGGCGCCTGCTGCTTTTGAGGTTGAAAATTATGATGTGATTAGCTGTCCTGCTACCAAGTCAAAGAGAAGCCATGCTAGTAGTGGTTTAGCCACACTATTGTCCACAAATGTTACTTGGACATATCAGGTGGACTGTCATCAATCAAATTTATTACATTGTATTGTATTCCCAGAGCAGAATTCGAGTTACTGCTTTATTTTTCCTTTTATTTTGGTCAATCTTTATATTTTACCTGGTCAAGAAAACAACTACTTGTTAAGCAAGTTTTTCATTATATAAATATGATCATGCAAAAGTAGGTATCTCAGAGGTCCTAATAATAGGAGATCTTAACGCTACTGTCTCAAATCATTAATTCGCTCTATTTGCGTATAAAGAGCTGGATGAGGCTGTTAATTTACCGGCCACTGTGTTCCTTTCCTGCTCCAGGCCAAATAAAAGAGGAACTCAGATCCTGGAGGCATGTAGGGAACATGATTTTATTATCATCAATGGGAGATTACAGAGTGATATTCCAGCTCATCCCACTGATGTCACAGCAATATCAACTACGATAATTGACTATTTTATTAGTTAATTCATGGTTTTTCCCTATTTATCGGATCTATAGGTGAAAAATAATATTTGGAGTGACCACAATATTCTACTTCTTACTATCAATGGGAAACCTGATGATGTACACTCACGGCAGATCCCTGATAGTGATGATGTGTTATTTAGTGCTGTAAATGGGAAGATATTATGGACTAGGAAAGATAAGCAGTCGCTATCAGCAGAACTAAAGAAAATCACTGAAACTCTTCCCCTATTAGGTTGGCTTCCAATTGAAATATTTGAGGAGCATATGGAATAATTTGTGAGGGTAACCCAAAATTTGGTACTTAGTCTATGTAAAAAATCCATAAGGCAGTCTAATAATTTCAACAAATTGTTTGTTTTTAATTAGGGGTGGGTGAAGAATTCCGCTCCACCAGTGGAGTTTGCGGAGTGTTGCCCCCTCCGCACGGAGTTCCAAAAAACTCTGCGAAGCAAAGCGGAGTGGAGTTTCTTCTCTTGCGCAGCTCAACAACGTTAAATTGGAGAGCGGTAGAAAGAGAAATTGCAAGCTAGACCACCTCCCAGCGAGATACCTGAACACGGGCGGTTGTGGCATTGGAGCAGGCAAGGCTTAGAACAGGCCACTAAACTTTGGATAATATAACTGTAATACATCTTATATTGGAGAAATATGTGAAACATAAGGGGATGCCTGTCTATGCAGCCTATATTGACTATTTCACTGCTTTTGATCGCGTAGACAGGCAGTCACTTTGGAAGAAGTTGAGTGCCATGGGAATATCAGGGGGTCTTTTGAAACTCATTATTGCTCTTCACAAAGCTACCTGGTGTCATGTTATGTTAGGAGGCAAGCGGGGTTTGACTCTGAAAATCCCTACCAGATATGGCTTGAAACAGGGATGCCTCTTGGCCCCTCTCCTTTTTCCGCTATATATTGGATCTGCCTGATGTATTCAGTAAGATAGCTGGTGATGCCCCAAAATTAGGCTCTTATCCTTGAGACACACTCCTTTACGTGGACGATATCATCCTGCTAGACCTGACTCCTAAATGTCTTCAGAGACGTCTTGATACCATGTCATCATAATCTGACACTCAAATCCTGAAGGTAAATATAAATTAAACTAAGGTCATGAGGTTTTGTCCAAAGGAGTGTCAGATAAATTTAACGTATAAGTGGTCTTTTAATAATTCTGCCATCAAAGTAGTAAACTCCGCCCTTCTCTTGGAAGAATTATGTCAGCAAACTTGGCTAAAAGCAAACATATTGCACATATATCAAATGAGGCGTTTGCCAATGGAAATGCACTAAAGGTACTGTATGGAGCAACAGGTCAAAGGTACTTTAATCATCTCTTAACAGTATATAAAATGAAAATTCCACCAGCACTTTTATATGTTATAGAGACAATAAGTACTAATCAGTAGCACTTCATGCATGAGGTGGAGGGGAACATTCTTCGCACTGTTTGCACTTTAAATTCTATGGTCTCAATTAGGATTGGTGAGCACTTTCATAAGAGGAATGGCTGTTAGTTTACGCTGACACCTGTAGGAAAGTGCCCTGTTTTGAATGGTTACCCCCTACTTTTTGCCTGATTCTGGATGCACTTTGACTGAATGCGCACTGGGTCCCTGCTAATCAGTTTCCCAGTGCATTTGTTCTTTCTCAAAACTGTACCTTTGTCTCTACAATTGGCACACCTCTGGCCCACATATAAGCCCCTTGTAAAAGGTACCACTGGTACCAAGGGTCTTGTGACCAGCGATATCATACCCACTGTCATTGTAGACTGTGTGTTTAGGTGCATCTAAAACTGAAGAGTCGACATGGCACACATCCCTGTGTGCCATGCCTACAAACCATTGCCTGTGGCATAGGTAATTCACACCTCTAGCAGGCCTCACAGCCCTAAGAAGGGTGCATTATGCCACAGGTGAGGGCATAGCTGCATGAGCAATATGTCCCTGCAGTGTCTAAGTCCATTCTTAGACATTGTAAGTGCAGTGAAGCCATATCGAGTACATGGGCTGGGAGTTTGTCATTATGAACTCCACAGCTCCATGATGGCTTTACTAATTGCTAGGACGTTTGATATCAAGCTTCTCTGCATAATAAACCCACACTGATGCCAGTGTTGTATTTATTGTAAGATGCGTCAGGGAGCATCTTAGAGATGACCCCTGAAAAACGACCAACTCTCTGGTGTGCAGCTGACTGGTCTGCACGAGCCTGCCACTTCCAGATAAGTTTCTGACCCCTGAGGTGGGAGCCTTGCACCCTCGTGGGTCAGAAATAAAGCCTGCTCTATGTGGAGGTGCTTCACACCTACCCCCAAGCAGGAACAGCATTCAGGGCGGTGAGCCTCAAAGGCTTCCTGCCCTTTGTTATGATAGCAAGGGCCTCTCCAGCTAGTGGAGATACCTTTCCACTGACCAAGCCCCACTTATTGGCGGCAAGGTCGGCGGGAAAATTAGTAAGCAGGAGAAGTGTGTCCCCTCTCAGACAGGACCACCCCTAAGGTGTCCTGAGCTAAAGTGACCCCCTCCTTAGAAAATGGTCCATGTTGGATGGAAGGAGTTTAGCCAATAGGATTAGGGATGCCCCCTCCCCAAATGGAGGAAACATACAAAGGGTGTAGTCACCTTAAAAGTGAGTAGCCTATTGGCTACTACCTGCCAGTACCTGCAACGCCCCAAACATTTAGTATTTAGAAGCACCCCTGAACCTTGATCCTCAGATTCCTGTGACCTAAGAAGAAGAAGGATAAAGAAGACGCCCTGCAGCAATCCTGAAGATGACTTCTGATTTGGTCCCAACCCTACCGACCTGTCTCCAGCTTAAAGACTCTGCAAAGAAGACTATGCCTGTCCTGCAACCAGTGACTTCCAGAAATCCAAGGAAGACTTCCTGCACTTCAACAAAGATCAGATCTCCCAAGGACAGCAGTTCTGTCCACAAGAAACCCACTCCAAGGACTCTGGATCCAGCTGGAACTGCGATGCCTGCCTACTCTGCACCTGACGCCCATGGCCTGAGTCTGAGTGGCCCACCTGTCCAGTGATGTCTCCCCAGCAATCCTGACCGCGAAACCACCAGTGACTGACCTCTCCTGGACTCCATGAAGACGCCTGCAGCCTCATCTCGAAGGGTCCCCCTGACCGAGACTGACTCCGGTAAAGAAGTTCCGACATCCAAGGGCACCCCTGCATCCTCAGCCCCCCACTTTTGGAGATCCCAGCCAGACAGTGCCTAGGCATCCACCGACACCTCAACTTACCTGCCCAGCTGTTGGTCACCTTTGTCCAGCCTTCTGGTCCGAGCCTGTAGCCTCTTTGTGCAACCGAGATTCCCCATTCACTTGCATTGGGCGCCCAACGCTGATTTGCACCCTGAACCCGGCCGCCCGTGAGCCGCTGGTGGTGCATAGTTGGTTCTGACTTGTGCACCCCTGTGCTTGCCTAATCTCCCGGGGTCTACGCCCGAAACCGCGGGTACATACCTGAAGCCAGCACCTCTGTGGGTGTCCTCAGTCTCCACTGACTAACATTCGGCTCACTGACATCTGCACCCAGATGCTTCGGTGCCACTGGCGGTGCAGTATCTACCTTGATCTGACCCTTGCCCAGTGTCAATCTAGAAACCCGAAGACTGGATGTGTAAGTTGAGTACTTACCTGTAAAGGTGCATAACTGTCTATTTTCCTTCCATAGGATTGCATTGCATTTCTTGATAATTGCTCTAACTGTCTATCTTCTACCTTGTCAAGTTACTGCTAATGTTGATTGACACCACAAATTATTTTCAGTATCACTGTAAAGTACTCTGATTGCCTTTGCAAACACATTCCTATTTACCTGAAAAGTATTGCTATTTTAGACTGGTACTTACCTGCAACTGAGTTTCTCTTGGTTCTAAAATAAAAGTAACAAAGTCATATTTTTATACAAAAAAATTGGTCACACTATACCTTACTTTGGTACAATATATACAGAGACAGCTTCCTACATTGGTGGATCAGTGGTGGGGTCTACAGCTTTGCTTTTGCTGGATCACTCTTACAATAAGTGAGCACACAACTACAATCCAGAAATTACCTTTAGATTCAACTGCATTTTATTTTAATTGTCAATTTTTCCAAATTTTTGAAAGTCTTGTCAGGGCCTTGGTTAAGTCCCTTTAGTATTTTAAAAGTTTAAATATTTACTTTAGTTAGGGGTAAAAGTGCTTAGAAGTTTTGTTAGTCCTTTTAAAAAGGCCCCAACAAAAATTGACATAATGGAAGATTCAGATAATATGGTTGTGGAACTCAACATCACCCCTTACCTCTATCTTGGCTGGAAGGAGCTCTTGGCAGAATATGCTAAGGAACACCTTTCTGAAGAGGATGACCTCCCTGCAGAAGGAGAAAGTAGTGATGAGGGAGATAATTCCCACCCTTCTCATCTCAAGTGACATTGAGGACAGCCTCACTGAACAAAACATCCTTTTAGTAAAGTTGACTAAAAGACTGGGCCTGGAAGATAGACTCCTAGCTATAGAAAAGGAAAGAGCAGAAATGGGTCTAGCACCCATAAATGGCGGCAGCAATTTAATATCTAGGGACAGAGAGAATTCTTATGACCCTAAAATCCCCAAAGGGTTTGTCCCCAAGTATGAGTAAGGTGATGATATCACACAATGGTTCACAGCCTTTGAGAGGGCCTGTGGAATGAGAAAAGTGGAGAAGTCACAATAGGGAGCATTGCTTTGGGAACTGTTCACTAGTAATTGCAGAGACAGACTCCTGACCCTTACTGGGGCAAATGCTGAGTCCTATGACCTCATGAAAGGTATACTGATTGAGGGCTTTGGACTCACCACTGAGGAATATAGAATTTGATTCAAGGGCTCACAAAACCTTGAGTCCATCCTGGATTGACCTCATAGACTACTCAGTGAAAACACTAGATGGCTGGTTAACTGTAAGTGAAGTGCATGACTATGCTGGGCTTTATAATCTGTTTATGAAAGAACATATTTTAAGTAAATGCATTAATGAAAAGTTGCATCAGTATCTGGTAGACCTAGGTCCAATTTCTCTCCAAGAATTGGGAAAGAAGGCAGACCACAGGGTCAAGACTAGGGTGACCAAGACCAGCAATGGGGTTGACCTAAAGAAAGGGGTTACAAAATCTCCCCAGGGGAAAGTGGGTGATCATCCTAAAGATAAAAGTCAAGAGTCTTCTAAAGGACCCCAAAAACCTGCACAGGAGGGTGGGCCCCAGACCTCTTCACAACCCAGCAGTGGATACAAATGTAAAAATGTTGATCCCTTGAAGGCCTTGTGTTACAACTGTAAGAGGTTGGGACACAAAATTGGAGACCTGCCTGTTCCAAAACAAATTCCCCTGGTACCCCTCCGGTTAGCACTGGTATGGCAAGTCTCCATGGGGGATAAATAGTGTGACCTGAGCAAATCAGGGTTCACACTGAAGCTATTTTAGTCTCTGAGGGTGGGGTAGATTTGGCGACTCTTGCTGTCTGGCCCTCTAAAATAAAGATGTACCAGTAGCATCCCTTCATTAATGGGACTAGAGTAGAAGCCCTGAGGGATACTGGTGCCAGTGTCACCGTAATGAAAAAAACACTGGTTTCCCCAGGACAATATTTGGTTGGAAAAACCTATCCAGTAACCTAAGCTGATAATGTCACTACAGTCCACCCCATGGCTATGGTATCATTTGAGTGGGGAGGGGTTTCTGGCCTGAAACAGGTAGTGGTCTCTTCCAACATCCCAGTTGAATGTCTGCTAGGGAATTATCTGGAGACCTCAGCATGGGCTGAGGTATAACTGAAAACCCATGCAGCCATGCTGGGAATCTCTGAGTTGGCGTGTGTAAAAACAAGGGCACAAAGCCAAGCACAGGGTGAAAAAGAAATGTTGGAGTCTGGAATAATGGCCCAACCTTCCAAGAGGAAAGGTAAGAAGACTGGGGAACCAGCTTCCGTACAGCAGAAGATCAGGACCCATTTCCTCAGGAAGAGGACTTGTCAACCCAAGAGGCAACTGAGTCTATGGAACTTGAACCTTACCAGGTTGAGCTCCTGGGCCCTGGAGGACCCTCTAGGGAACAGCTGTGCCTTGGACAGAGGACCTGTCTAACTCTTGAAAGCCTGTGACAGCAGGCTGCTGCACAGCAAAAGTGAGATGCCAGTAGCTCCCACAGAACCTATTGAGAGGGGGGACTCCTTTACACTGAGGCCAGAGACTCCAAACCTGGTACCAGTAGGAGAGTGTTAATGCCTCAGCAGTTCAGAGAATTCCTCCTCACATTGGCCCATGGCATCCCCCTAGCTGGGCATCTTGACCAGACTAAAACGTGGAATAGGCCTGTCAGCCATTACTACTATCCAAACGTGTCTCAGAATTTAAAGGGATTTTGCAACTTATGTGTCACCTGTCAAGCCAGTGGCAAGCCAGTTGAACAACCAAAGGTCCCCTTAATTTCACTACCATTGGTTGGGGTTCCTTTTGGAAGGGTAGGTGTGGACTCAGTGGGTCCACTTGAACCTCCCACGACATCAGGAAACAAATAAATACTGGTAGTAGTGGATCATGCTAACATGTATCTTGAGGCAATTCCCCTTAGGACTACTACATCCCCTGCAGTAGCCAAGGCCCTCCTTGGTATCTTTACCAGGGTAGGGTTTCCTAAGGATGTGGTATCAGACATAGGTTCCAACTTCATGTCTGCATACCTGACACACATGTGGAATGAGTGTGGGGTGACCTATAAGTTCACTACACCTTATCATCCACAAACCAATGGCCTTGTTAAAAAGGTCCAAGAAGGCTTTGAAAGGTATGATCTTGAGACTCTCTGAAAAGCTAAAAATGAGATGGGATGTCCTTTTGGCATGCCTGATTTTTGCCTACAGAGAGGTGTCTCAGACAGGAGTAGGATGTTCCCCCTTTGAATTTCTGTTTGGCCATCCTGTTAGGGGATACTTTGTCTTGTGAAGGAAGGTTGGGAGAAGCCTCTCCAAGAACCTAATCAGGATATTATGTACTATGTACTAGGCCTATGTACCGGAATGGCAGAGTACATGGAGAAAACATCCCTAAACCTTGAGGCCAGCCAGGAGCTCCAGAAGCTCTGGTATGGCCAAAAGGTTGTACTGGTGGAGTTCCAACCAGGGCAGAAGGTGTAGGTTTTGGAGCCTGTGGCACCAAGGGCCCTCCAAGACAAATAAAGTGGTCCTTACCATATCCTCGAAACAAAATGAGGTCACCTACTTGGTAGACCTGGGCACTAGCAGGACCCCAAGATGGTAATCCATGTGAACCGCCTCAAATATTTCCATGACAGGGCTGATGTAACCATCCTGATGGTTACTGAGGAGGATCAGGAGACAGAGAGTGAACCTCTCCCTGACCTCCTCTCTTACAGTCCAAAGGATGGGTCAGTTCAGTTGTCTACTCAAACTCCCTCTCTGCCCAACAGCAGGCTGACTACAGGCATGTCCTAGAGTAGTTTGGTGAGATCTTCTCCTTAACGCCTGCAGAGACACACAGGTGTACCCATGATGTAAACCCTGGGGACAGCTTGCCTGTCACAACAAAGATCTATTGGCAGTCTGACCAAGTTAAGCAGAGCATCAAAGCTGAAGTAAGCAAGGGTTAGGGGTTATTGAACCCTCTGAGAGTCCCTGGGCCAGCCCAGTGGTCTTAATCTTCAAGCCTCACCCACAGGGTGGAAAGAGAGAAATTAGGTTTTGTTTGGACCACAGAGGCCTCAATGCTGTCACTAAGACTGATGCTCACCCTATACCCAGGGCTGATGAGCTGTTAGACAAATTGGGTGCAGACAAATTTCTCAGTTCCTTTGACTTAACTGCAGAGTACTCACAGATTGGCATGGCCCCAGGAGCCAAAGAAAAGACAGCATTCTACACACTGGATGGGCATTTTCAGTTTACTGTTATGCTCTCTGGCTTAAAGAATGCCCCTGCCACCTTCCAAAGGTTGGTGAATCAAGTCCTTGCTGGGTTAGAGACCTTTAGTGCAGCATACCCTGTTGATATTGCTGTCTTTAGCTCCTCCTGGCAGGATCACCTGGTCCACCTGGGGAAGGTTTACAGGTACTGCAATCTGCAGGCCTAACTATCAAGGCATCCAAATGCCAGATAGGGCAGGGTACTGTTGTATACCAGGGCCACCTTGTATGTGGAGGCCAAGTGCAACCATTATAACCCAAGATCCAGACAATTCTGGACTGGAAAGCTCCAACAACCCAGACCCAAGTCAGGGCATTCTTTGGATCGACTGGGTACTATGGGCCAGATGTACGACAGGATTTTGCATACACAAATGGGTTTGCGACCCGTTTGCGCTTGCAAAATCCCTGTTGGCCATGTACTAACACTATTTTGCGAGTCGCAAAAAATTGTTACTCGTAAAATAGGGTTTAGCGACTCGCAATTACGAAGGGGCGTTCCAAGGGCATCCCTTCCTAATTGCGACTCGCAGCCCTATGTATGAATGTTTTAAAAACACTCACAATTTACGCTCTCTTCAAGAGGGTGGTAATGCAGTTGCAAATGCAGGGGAAAATATTTTTTAGGGCAAGCAGTGGTCCCATGGACCACTACCTGCCCTTAAAAAATGAAACGAAAAAGTTTCATTTTATTTTTTTTAAATGCATCCCATTTTCCTTTAAGGAGAACGGGCTGCATTTAAAAGAAAACTGCTTTATTTAAAAGCAGTCCCAGACATGGAGGTCTGCTGAGCCCAGCAGGCCACCATACCTGGGAGGAGCCTGCCATTCTTAATGGGGTTGCAAATTACGAGTGCCTCATTAATATTCATGAGGCATGCAATTTGCGACCCCATTGAGAATCGCAAACAGTGTCTCAGACACTGTTGTACATTGGAAATTGCGACTCGCAATTTGCGACTCGCAATCGAGCGTAAATTGCGAGTCGCAATTTACAATGTTCGTACATCTGGCCCCTTAATAGGTTTGTGAAGGGGTATGGATCCATTGTGACACCCCTCACAGAACTCACCTCCAAGAAGCTGCTCAAGAAAGTAAACTAGACAGTTAGTTGTTAAAAGGCTTTTGATACCCTGAAAGAGGCAATGTGCTCAGCACCAATTCTCAAAGCTCCAGACTACTCTAAGCAGTTCATTGTGCAGACTGATGCCTCTGAGCTAGGGATAGTAGCAGTCCTATACCAAACCAACGATGATGGGCAAGCAACAGGTTACTCCCCAGGGAACAGCTTTGGAGTGCCATTGAGAGGGAGGCCTTTGCCGTGGTCTGGTCCCTGAAGAAGCTGAGACCATACCTGTTCTGTTGGTACTCGCCTCCTTATTCAAACTGACCACAGACCTCTCAAATGGCTTATGCAGATGAAAGGTGAGAACCCAAAACTACAGGGAATTGACTTTACAGTGGAACACAGACCGGGGACTGCCCATGATAATACAGATGGACTTTACAGGATCTTCCACTTAGACAATGAAGACTTTCTTGGGAAAGGTTAGTCTCATCCTCTTTCATTTAGGGGGGGTTCTGTAGAAAAGTGCCCCTTTCTGCATGGTTACCCCTCAGTAATGGCTGATTTCATTACAAGATCGGAGGCTACCATTATGCACTAACTTTTATTTGCTGCCCCAACATGCAGCCCTTTAAAGAACATGTGTTACATCACAAGTAAAACATTCCATAGAACTTTAGAACGATAACATAGTAACAGTGTAGCTAGGCATCATCCTCTTTTATTGGCTGCTCCTCACCAGTTAAGTAAATTCAACTTGTAGCTCATAGTTTTGCTATCTCTAATCTTTATTTTCAGGACTTACAAGGTAAGTGAACTTTTTTTATACTAGGGTAGCGACCCCTCCATTTTCTGGTCGGGTCCCTACTCCGCCTTATGCGTAGTTTAAGCATTTTATGGCTTACTTGTGCCTTTAAACCCTTACTTATGCCTGTGCTTTTTATTAATGCTCAACGCTTCTTTTACTAATTATTAAACAACATACGAATGTAAATGAGAACAAGAAATTTGTATGCCAGGTTAAACTGACTGACCTCAGCTCAGCGAATGCGTCAACCGGCATATCCGGTTCATATGGCTGAGTTTCTTCAAAGACTCTGTCCAATGTAACGAGCTCGGGCTCCGCCTCTTCTTCCCAATCATGGCGAAGGGATCACGGGCACCGCAGAGAGCGCTTCCAGACTCTCGTGGGCCCCCCTCCTCCTGCTTGCTACACCTCTGGCGAGGTCTCTCCCCCCTTGGAGAGAGACCGTCTCCACAAACAAGGCTTCGGTCCTCTCGCCCCCCCACCACCTTTTCCGGCCTGCAGCAGCTTTTGTCAAGGTCTCTCTCCACTGGCGGAGAGACGGAGAGAGACAGTTTACTTTTGACTGACCTCGGAGCTGGGATTTGAGAGCGGGAGACGGACGCGACTACGCCCCCGACTTTCCCAGTTCCGTGTACACCGTTTGTTTTCCCTCACTGAATGCATGACTTCCCCCACGTTTTTGACGATCGGGGAGTGACGCATACCCAAATTGGGTAAAGGTAACAAAGGAATAACACTGCTGGTACCATCTCCAAGGTAACCAAGCAAGCTCAAGCCTCACAACCGTCTTTCCCTGACACTGAAGCAGGCAGGCTCAATGACAGTTACACTTTGATACTAAAACAAGATAAGAAAGGATATTTTTTCATAAAAATAAAAAAAATGGGGAATAAGGGGATTTTCAAACTCTACCCCTTGGTTATTAGGCATCTAGCTTATGTCCTTTCAAAGGATACTCTGAGCCTAAGATCCTTAGCAAGAATGGTTGGCCTTCTGTCCTCTTCTATCCAAGCTGTTTCACCAGGTCCTTTACACTACAGGGTCCTGCAGAGATTTAAATCCTTGGGTTTAAGGAAGGGACTATGATACTCAGACAAGGTTCCCTTGTCTCAAGAAGCACGAGAGGATCTCCTGTGGTGGTGGAACAATCTGGACAGTTGGAATGGGAAGGCAATCTTCGGGAACATCCCGGATTTCATAGTGGAATCAGACCCAAGCAACTTAGGTTGGGGTGCGAGAATAGGTATGACAGAGACTGGAGGGAAATGGTCACAAGAGGAACGTCTACTTCACATAAATTGTCTAGAGATGATGGCTGGATCGAACGCACTGATGAGCTTCAAGTCATCCATAAAGAACAGCTTAGTACTCTGGACAACTTCACAGGCGTGTCCTATATCAATCGCCTAGGGGGCGCAAGGTCCAGAACACCCTCCAATATGGCCAAGGAAATTTGGTATTTTTGCTGGACACAGAAAATTTGACTAAAAGCAGAGTTCATTTCTGGTCACCAGAACATAAGAGCAGATTGGAACTCAAGGTTTCTAAGGGACTCAAGCGACTGGAAACTGAACCCAAAAGTTTTTCAAAAGATTCAGAACCTTTGGGGCCCCATCCAAGTGGATCTGTTCGCCAGCAGATTAACATATCAAGTAGAACAGTCCTTTGGCTAGAGACCAGACCCCAAAGCTATGGGAGTAGATGCTCTACTTCAAACCTGGGACATGAGGAACTGTTATGCTTTTCCCCCTTTCGCTCTAATACATAGGGTATTATTGAAAATACGGAGAGAGAAACACAAGATAATTTTGGTAACTCCCTTTTGCGATACACAGGTATGGTTTCCCAGGGTCTTGGAACTAGCAATAGACTTCCCACGTTTAATTCCAGGGAATTTGGACCTTTTCCTAGGACAAGAAGGGGAGCAACATCCTCTCTTACTAGAAGGAAACATGAAACTTCTTGTTTGGAGGATTTCAGGCGATCAAGCAGATACTCAGGCCTTTCAGGAGAGGCTAGAAGCCTACTGGATGAGTCATGGGCACCAGGAACAAGGAAAAGATACACTGGTGTATGGAAAAAATGGTCTAGTTGGTGCATGGAACGAGATTTGGATCCCGTGGTTACTCCTATAATTTATATAGCCAATTTCTTAGCAGAATTGTTTAGGTCAGGCCTTTGCTATCGAACTGTTAACTGTTATAGATCAGGAGTTTCAGCTGGTCACTCACTGATAAATGAATTTTCAGTTGGTAGCGATCCTTTGATCCGCAGAGTAATGAAAGGGATAAGACTTAAACGCCCTCCTAGGGCTAGATATCAGTCCTTATGGAACGTCAATCTTATTTTTGACTTATTTATGTCCTGGCCTGACAACCCTTTACTATCAAGAAAACAGTTGTCTATGAAATTAGCTACTCTTCTCTGCCTTATATCTTTCAGAAGAGTATCTGATGTTAGAGCATTAGAACTCTGCAACAGATTTTTTTCCCCAGACCGGGTCCATTTTGACATTTGTAGAAGAACCAAAACAATGTCTGAGAGTATTGTTTACCCTTATTTTAATGATTGTAAAAAACTTTGCGTTGTTAGTTGTTTGAAAGCTTACGAAAGTGTTACGTCTGTTGTTAGACCAGTTGGTGAAAATTAATTGTTGATATCTTTTGTGAAGCCTTATAAAGCTATATCTACAGCTTCTATCTCTAGATGGGTAAGAACGATTATGTTTGAAGCTGGAGTGGATTTAACTAAATTTGGAGCACACTCTTCCAGGGGTGCAATGGCCACCAAAATCTTTTGGGCTGGTGGTACACTTTTAGATATACTTAAAGCGGCAGACTGGTCTAGTGCTTCTACATTTGCAAGTTTTTACCTTCAACCAGTGGAGCACGTGAGCAGTGTGGCGTTAAATAGCTTTAAACTTGCATAATGGTAGCCTCCGGTCTTGTAATGAAATGGCGATTCTCCAATTAACATACAAAGAGAATCTTGATTTCATTAAAGACAACGGAGGCTAAAATTATCCCACCTTCCACACCCATGTGGAGTAATGTTATAATTTTAAAATAAATAAGTTCATTCTAAATTTGGATTTTATATTTTTATATGTATGTTATGGGTGCTTTGCTGCCTGTGCAATGCTTATTTTACTTGATAATTAAAATTTAAAATATTTCTAGTGGTTATCACTCTTTTCTATCTTTTTCAGACAATTCTTCTTCATGAAGTTTCTTTCTTCATCGAGCTATACCATCAATTCAACAAGTTTATTCGGATGAGTTTAACTTTTCGTTGCAGCCTTAAGAGGATGATGCCTAGCTACACTGTTACTATGTTATCTTTCTAAAGTTCTATGGAATGTTTTATTTGTGATGTAACACATGTTCTTTAAAGGGCTGCATGTTGGGGCAGCAAATGCAAGTTATTGCATAATGTTAGCCTTCGTTGTCTTTAATGAAATCAAGATTCTCTCTGTATGTTAATTGGAGAATCACCATTCCCGGTGCACTTTGACTGAATGTGCTAATGTTTCCAGGGCCTGTGTTCTTTCCCAAAACTGTACCTTTGTCTCAACAATTGACACACCTCTGGCCCACATATAAGCCCCTTGTAAAAGGTAACAGTGGTACCAAGGGCCTTGTGATCAGAGAGGGTTTCTATGGGCTGCAGCATGTATTGTGCCACCCTCAAAGACACCTCACCAAACCAATACCCACTGCCATTGCAGACTGTGGGCCTGATTCTGATGCGGGTTGGAAAGCTTCCCGACCGAATCGGTTTGGAAATGGTTTCCGGCCCACTCAGATCGGGAGAGTCCGACCGATGGAGTACGATGCATCCGGATGCTTCCAGATACGATTTGGTTGGACTCCCATTGACTTCAATGGGAGCATATGTTCCTAACCGCATCATAATTGGGCCCTGGGTCGGGAAGACACGTTCCCGATCCGATTTGGAAGGAGCAAATGCCATTAGGAGGCCTTCCTAACCGCATCAGAATCAGGCCCTAGGTGGGAATGCTTTCCTAACCGCATCAGAATCAGGCCCTAAGTGTTTAAGTGCAGCTAAACTGAAGAATCGACATAGTACACATCCATAGTGCCATCCCTACAAACCACTGCCTATGGCATAGGTAAGTCATCCCTCTAGCAGGCCTCACAACCCTAAGGCAGGGTGCACTAAACTACAGGTGAGGGCTTAAGTGCATGAGCAATATGCCCATACAGTGTCTAAGCCCATTCTTAGACATTGTAAGTGCAATGAAGCTATATCGAGTACATGGGCTGGGAGTTTGTCATTATGACCTCCACAGCTCCATGATGGCTTTACCAAATGCTAGGAAGTTTGATATCAAACTTCGCAGCATAATAAACCCACAATGATGCCGGTGCTGGATTTATTGTAAAATGCACTCAGAGGGCATCTTAGAGGGCCCCCCTGAAAAACTACCAACTCTCTGGGGTGCAGCTGACTGGTCTGCACCAGCCTGCCACTTCCAGACAAGTTTCTGACCCCCTGAGGTGGGAGCCTTGTGCTCTTGTGGATCAGAAACAAAGCTTGCATGGGGTGGAGGTACTTCTCACCTACCCCCAAGCAGGAACAGCATTCAGGGTGGTGAGCCTCAAAGGCTTCCTCACCTTTGTTATGCTAGCAAGCGCCTCTCCAGCTAGAGGAGATGCCCGCCCCCCCTGGCCAAGCCCCAATTTTGGTGGCAAGGCCGGGGGGAACATTAGTAAGCAGGAGAAGTGTGTCCCCTCTCAGCCAGGACCACCCCTAAGGTGTCCCAAGCTGAAGTGACCCCCTCCTTAGAAAATCCTCCATATTGGATGGAAGGATTTTAGCCAATAGGATTAGATTCCTCTGCAAGGAAGAGGATGCCTGTCCTGCAGCCAGCGACTTCCAGAAACCTGAGTAAGACTGCCTGCACTTCAACAAAGACCAGATCTTCTGAGGACAGCAGCTCTGACTACAAGAAACCCACTCCAAGGACTCCGGATCCAGCTGGAACCACAGTGTCTGCTCACTCACTCTGCACCCGACGCAGACGGCCCGAGTCTGAGTGGCCCATCTGTCCAGTGAAGTCTCCCCAGCGATCCTGACCTCAAAACCACCAGAGGCTGCCTTCTCCTGGACTCCTCGGAGATGCCTGCAGCCTCATCTCTAAGTGTCCCCCTGACTGCGACCAGCTCTGGTAAAGAAGTTCCGACATCCAAAGGCACCCATGCATCCTCAGCCCCCCAACTTTTAGGAGCCAAGCCAACAGTGCCCAGGCATCCACCGACACCTCTACTTACCTGCCCAGCTGTTGGTCACCTTTGTACAACCTCCTGGTCCAAGCCTACAGTCTCTTTTGCGACTGAGATTCCATATTCACTTGCATTGGGCGCCCAATGCTGATTTGCACCCTGAACCCGGCCCGGCCACCCCTGTGACGCTGGTTGTGTGTGGTTGGCACTGCCTTGTGGCCCCCCATGTGCTTGCCTAAACCCCCTGGGCCTCTGCCCTGAAACCACTGGTACCTACCTGCAGCCAGCACCTCTGTGGGTGACCCCAGTCTCTGTTGACTAACATTGGTCTCAGTGACCTCTGCACGAGGATGCCCCAGTGCTGGTGGCGGTGTAATATCTACCTTGATCTAACCCTTGCCCAGTGTTGGTCTAGAACCCCAAAGACTGGATGTGTAATTTGAATACTTACCTGTAAATGTGCATAACTGTTTTCCTCCCATAGGATTGCGTTGCATTTCTTGGTAATTGCACTGTCTATCTTCTACATTGTCAAGTTACTGCTAGTGTTGATTGACACCACAAAGTATTTTCGGTATCACTGTAAAGAAATTGCAAACACATTCCTATTGTACCTGAAAAGTATTGCTATTTTAAACTGGCACTTACCTGCAACTGAGTTTCTCTTAGTTCTTAAATTAAAGTAACAAAGTAATATTTTTAAACAAAACAATTGGTCTTGGATGGATTCATTCTTTGAGTGAGTGTAATCATTTCTTGCCTGAGTGTGTACAACAAATGCTTAACACAGCCCTCTGATTAGCCTAACTGCTCAACCACACTACCACAAAAGAGAGTAAGGTATTATCTACTTTAGCCTCTGTAAAGCCTCTGGGGATCCACTGGACTCTGTGCACACTATACCTTTTTTTTTTTTTTTAACAGCATTTTCTATAGTGCGAACTTGACCCGAAGGTATCAGGTATCAGAGCGCTTTACACGAGCACCAGTTGCATTACTTGAGGACACATTAATTTTTTCAGGCACGGGGAGATTAAGTGATTTGCCTAGGATCACAGGATGTTCAGCGTCATTGCCGAGACTCAAACCCGGTTCCCCAGATTCGAGGCCGACCGCCCTAGCCATTAGGCCAACTCCTTTCCCCTTACCTTACTTTGGCACAATATATACAGAGCCAGCTTCCTACTGTACCATTGTCTATTACATGTGATGGAGCAGGGTTTCAAAAATGAAACTTGCTTGTATGCAATCCTCCTCATAGTATTAAATTATTAAACTTGTATTGTTAATACTAATCTTTGCATTCACAAACACAAAAGGGATAGACGCTTGCCTATGTGTTTTACTAATGAATAACGCTTGTCTATAAACCAAAATGGCCGCTAAAGCGCGGGACTTCACTGCGCATGTCGCAACCTGATCACATGGTGTGATGTCTTTCTTTGCTTGGTGGGAAACTTCTGCTTCTGCGCAGTGTGCATTAAAATGGCCGCTTAATGTTTTCACATGCTTAAGCTTGCTCTCATGTCATTATTAAATTGTCATTTTCTTAATGCTAATAATGCAGGATAGGATTATAATTAAATGGGAATAGAGTAGGGAAAGTGGGCATACAGTGAAACATTTTATTTGTGATTTTAATATTTTCTTCTTGCACTTTTAGTAATTCGTAAAATTGGGCCTGGGTTGGTGATTTGAAACTCGAGAGACAGATGGTTCTGCGCATGTGTCCTGTGTGCCTGCCAAGTGAAGTCAACTTGGACGTCTCCCAAGGCCACGACCTATTGGCCGAAGATGATGTACACTATGTTTCCGGAGGACAAAATGGATACTTTTCCCCTGTAAATTGTATAACATTTGTCGTGAGACGGGTGGGAAATAAAGTGAATGTATTAATTTGAAGGGCGGAAGCTAAATACAATAGGCTTCACAATTTAGGCCAAATTTGACATGGTACGAGAATCCACCCCTGTCCAATCAGAAGTAGTGGTCCCATATTTTAGCAACATTAAGGGGAGGTACAAGGGCGTAGAAGGGTATAATAGAATATAGCATTAGTAATTAGTTAGCTCAGAGAACAGAAGATACCGAAGACAGAGCTAGATTCCACGGAGATGCTGCAGAGAACAGGCGTCCATGCTGTTAGCACAGACTCTCAGAACATACAGAAGAGCTCCAGGCTGCCCTGCTGATCGGTTGCTGACTGAATCCCTATCCAGAAGAGGTCCTGAGGAGGGGGCGGCAGAGTCCATTAGAACGGGAGAATCGAGGAGAAGTCGAGTGCCAGAGAGGGGAACGGCGCAGGCGTCGTTATAGAGAGGTTACTGGTCCTGTCCTGATCCTGAAGGAGGTCTTTGTTCTTCATCCTTCCAGGGTCCTATCTTTTCCAACTCCTTGGCTAAGGGGCTTGGTTCTTGTATTTAGGTAACTATACTGCAACCTTTAGTTGCGCTGCTGTCTCTATCCTCTCATTTTTTTTCCTTAAACACTGGCATTTATTAGCAAATTCATTCCTATGCTTTCTCTTGGGTATTTTGATCAAGTACCGTGTTTTCTGTATTTTACTCTGCTAAAACTTTAGATAAACATTTTAAAACTTCCTGATTCAGTGGTTATTTCAGAATTATGTATTATATTGAATGTCACTCATTTTAAACTTCCCAATTAGCAAAGGATCCATTGGTAAAATTATTACTCTTCAATCAGAAGGTAATTGGTAGCAGGGATTTTTGATAAAAGAGTACAACTGACACTCCAGCGTAAGTATTAGTGTAGTATGAATGTATGGGCCCAAGTGAGTATATGGTGTATGAATGCTGTTTCCTAATATCGCGCTGGATCAGTGTTCTGGTAAGCAGAGGACGGTTTTTGTTACTCTTTGTTAATTGGGTAATGAGAATTTTATTTGTATTTTTTATGAACTAACATCCGCTTATTTTTGAGTTTTTGTTATATGTTGTCCAGAATACCCCGGGTAGGTAAAAAGAATAGTGGGTGGCAAGTGGAAGCCATACTGCAGTGAGGTTATCTGTCAGGCAGAAATAGTACTGAGAAGTTAAGCAGGACTTCAAGTACTTGATAGGGACTCTATGCGTGTGAGTAATAGCAAAAAGGGTACGCTGATAAAATTTTTATGTTATATCACCTAGTAAGGGTAACATTGGAGAAGTAACAGGTACTTCTGGAGCTTGTGTGAAGAGTAGACGGAAGTGTTTTACTCGTAGTGTATGCATTAGTAAACGGAAAGATTTTACTAAAGTGTGGAAGAAACTATCTTTTTCTAAATTAGTGGAAACTGGCACGATAGCGAATGTTTTATGTTGTTACTGAAAATAAATTAAGATTTATAGAGAAAATAAGTTTGCGTAAATTTTTGTAAAGGGAGGGTCAGTAGTCAGGAGTAGTGCTGACGTCACAGGTGCTGCGCTGGGATTGGTTAAACCAGCGAGAACAGAAAAGAGCAGATTGTAAAGGAGGGGTTGACAGAGAAACGTCACCAAAAGGCCGCGCAAGATTGGCTCGGAATTAAAAAGGTAGCAGACATTTGATTGGTCGGAATTATAGAAGCAAATTTCTTAGTGGATAAGGATTGCATGTTAAAACGCGATCAAACTTTAACAGGAACTCGTCCGGATAGGAGATTCCTAGGTTTTGCAGAATATAATTTTGTACACAGAAGATTAGATAGAATATACGGAGAAAGGAGAAAAATTATTTTAAAAAGGATAAACCAATCAAAACTAGAGAAGGAATTATTAATCCACCAGCTAAAACGCTAGCATCATTTATGATGATGGAGAGAGGTTATCATACTTGTGTATGGATGGAGAATTGGATAGAATACACTAAAAATGATGGAGTATTAGCATTTCCCGAGAATGGTACCTTCAATGGAAGAATTCTTCAAAATTTGAGATTGAGGATGAATGATTTAGAACCCAGACCTAGATTAACCCAGTATGAAGCCCTAGAAGAATGGGAAACCGAGGCATTTGAGCGGGATAGATCTAGAAGTAATAGGAGTTACCCAGGATTTTACCCCAGGTATTTACGTGAGTCAAGAGAGGGTCAGATGAAACAATGGAGAAGGGCAATGATTACAGAGGGACTGTATCCATTATTCACAGAAGGAGAAAAATCAGGAGGCAAATGTACAGAAAAGACAAAACATTTAATAAGAAATGAGGATTCAGAAGAAGAATTTATGGAAGAAATGTTGAGAAATCCCCCACCATATCAGGAAGGGACAAGTGGATGCACCCAAAGTGCACCACCGAAAACTCCAATGATACCACAAGTAATGCATGAATTTACCCCGACTAGAATACTTCATGACAAAGAAAAAGAAGCCCTAGAAAAGACCAGAGCAGAATTAATACAGAAAATAACCCAGATAAAAGTACATCCTGATTCATTGACTATTCCTGTAACAATTGGTCCAGTAGTTCCATTATATGGTACTCAGGGAAATTTTCCTCAACCCATACTTGCACCTACTCCTGTGAGTAACCCCAAACCTGAAGCTCCAGTTATAATTGAGGATCAATTTAGTGACTGTGAATCCACAATATCACTCATGGATTTACCTATTCGAGGTTCTGTAAATAATACTCCAAGAAGAGATGTACCTGAGTGTTCAAAAGATGTGAGTTTAATAACTTCATCAGGGGCAAAGAGTGCCACCATAGTAACACCTGAAGATCTAGAAAGATGGGTACAAGGGTCAGTTAAACAGTGCACACCTCCAAAAGTACTGGATATCCATAAATTAAAAGTTGAATTAGAAGAAATAATAGCTAGAAATGTAGGACTAGAACGCTTAAATACCTATGATGAAGAAGAATTATTATTCCTGTGCAGGAGTATCACCAGAAATGTAAAAATATTCCATGAAAAATTGTCCAATTTAGCACTACAGATGGGCATAGAAAAAGGGAGATCAAAAGTATTACAGAAACCATATAGAGCAGAATTTGCGGACAAAGATTTAGAAAATATGAATGCCTCTGGAAAAAGACTACAAATAAGAGAATTAATGTTAGTTTTACAAAAATGGGGAGACCTAGATAAATGGAGAACTAGGTGGGCCAAGAAAAAGGAAGAGGCACGAACAAGTAGAACAGCATCTGAATATGTACTGAAGGAAGCAGGAAAAGCAGATCAAATGTATCCAATGCGAGAAGTTGCGGGAGGAGGATATGTACATGTCCCATGGAGCAGACAGGATATTTGATCATTTACGAATGATTTTCCAAAGCTGAGGGAAAAGCCAATTGAATGGTACAAGCAGGTTGAAAGGTTTGTGAAGGTGTCAAAGGTATTGTTGAAGGATTTGGATGGTCTGTTTGACATAGTGGTACCTGCCGATTTATGGACAGATTGTAAGATCACAGTGGATTGGCCAAGTGATGAGTATCCCAGAGATCCAAAGACAGGTGCCCCGTCAAGTGATGTGATGAAAAAGTACCAGCAGGTGATAACATACCTGAAAGGGAAAATACCCCCGAAAGAAACAGATTGGGTGAAAATAGATCGAACGACCCAAGAAGCCAGTGAAACAGTACATTCTTACTATGAGCGCCTCTTGCAGGTCTTTAAGCAGTATAGTGGATTTGAGGACATTGGAGACAAAAACATGAGTCAGTTTGTGTATCGGTTTGTTTACGGTCTAAAGCCAGAGATTTGCCAGATGATTAAACAACACATGCTGTGTTGGCAGGGAAAGCCCATAGATGAAATTTTGAAGTATGCGAAATATTGTGGAGACGATATTGAGGATAGACACAAGAAATTGCAGGAAAAAGTGATGTGGGCACAAGTGAAAATGGCAGAGAAGCAGGGAATAAATTTGGAAAATCCGAGTGAAAATCCAGGAAAAGATTCTGGAACGAGTGGTGATACGGGGAATGGTGGAAAATTTAGAGGACGAATGAGTAGAGAAGAAGCTAAAAAGAAATTTCCTTGTCATGGATGCGGAAAATTGGGGCATTGGAAGGACGAGTGTAAAAAGATTCGAAATAATAATGGCCCAAATCAAAACTTAAATCCACAGACGCAGAATGACTCACAACAGGGTATAAATCCCCAGAGTCAGTTGCCACCTCCACCTGTTCAGGGTAATGTAAGCAGAGCAAAACACGGTACAGACATCGGATACCCGGGAGGAAGTGGTAAGAATGATTATATGACATCACAATTTCTTTTGCAGGACAATTTCAGTGACTCCTACTCATGACGGTGCCTAGGAGAGGGGAAGAAGGAGTGCGTACTTGGCGCATCCTTACAGGTAGATCAGTCTGGTCCATATGTTGAAGGGAATGTGAAAGGTAATGATATTACTTTCCTTTTGGACACTGGTCTGTGAGATCAGCAGACATCCCAGACCTTCCTCTCTCTGGTGAAGATATCCAAGTAGTGGGGGTAGCTAATCAAAGAATTAGAACACCTCTTACCGAACCAATGGAAGTTAAAATTGGAAACTTCAGAGAAATGCACCAATTTGTAGTGTGCGATTCTAGCCCAGTGAATTTATTAGGTAGAGACTTATTGTGCAAAATGAACTGTACAATTTTCTGCACGCCGGATGGTGTGGCAGTTCAGACACCAGATGAGGACCATGTATATAAAATTATGGTTGCAAAACAAGGTACAGAAATAGATGAAATGTTTTCGTTGATAACAAAAGATGAGTTGCCAGAAGAATTAAAAGGTACAGTAAACCAAATAGTATGGGATTTCACCGGAAAAGAAGCAGGACTTATGGCAAAAATAGATCCAGTTCAAATTACTGTAAAAGAAGGTGCGATTTTCCCAAATACTAAACAATACAAAATGAGTGCAGAAGTAAAAGCAGGAGTCATTGAAGAGATCAATCGAATGGTAAAACAAAACATTCTAAAAGAAGTAATGAGTAGCCCATGCAATTCACCAATCATGGGACTAAAGAAACCTAGTGGAAAATATAGGATTGTTCAAGACCTGAGGAAAATAAATAAGATTGTAGAACCATGTTGTCCTATAGTACCAAATCCTGCAGTAATCCTATATCAGATTCCTTGGAATGCAGGATGGTTCACAGTAATTGATTTATGTCAAGCATTCTTTTCAATACCATTGCATCCAGACAGCCAGTATCCTTTCTCATTCAAATTTGAGAATAAAGTATATGTGTGGAATCGTGTTCCTCAGGGGTACACCGAAAGTCCTTCCATTTTCAACCAGATACTGAAAAAGTGCCTTGAAAAATTAGTAATGCCAGGAAGCTCAGTTTTAGTTCAATATATCGACGACTTATTAGTGGCGTCGAACACCAGAGAAGACTGTGTTGTTGATTCCATAGCATTATTAAATCTTTTGGCTGAGGAAGGGCATAAAGTCTCACCTGAAAAGTTACAGTTTTGCAGGACAGCAGTTAAATATCTGGGACATCAAATTGAGAGGGGAAAAAGAAGAATAACATCTGAAAGAGTAGAATTAATAAAGAGAATGCAAATGCCTGTAACCCAAAGACAAGTGCGAATGTTCCTAGGAATAGTAGGATACTGTCGACAATGGTTACCAAATTTTTCCATGTTGGCTAAGCCCTTAAATAACATGACGAAAAAGAAAGCAAAGGACCCTGTTGAGTGGGAGGATGAAAGTGTAGAAGCTTTTGTAAAATTGAGAAACGCACTTTGTTCAGCACCTGCCTTAGGTTTGCCTGATTATAAAAGAGAATTCGCATTATTCTGTCAAGAGAGAGAAAACTGTGCACTTTCTGTCCTAACTCAGAGACATGGACTAGACAGACGTCCTATAGCGTATTTTTCTGCTACATTGGACCCAGTAGCAGCCGCGTTGCCAGGATGCTTAAAAGCAGTAGCAGCAACTTGTTTGAGCATTGAACAAAGCGAGTCAATTGTGATGGGACACCCTGTAAAAGTATATGTTCCACATGCAGTTGTGATTCTGTTGACAAGAACCCGAACTCAGCATCTTACTCCTAGTCGGCTGACTAAATATGAGAGAATAATAATGGGTGCTGAGAATGTGACTATGGTAAGGTGCACGATAATAAATCCAGCAACTCTATTGCCAGACCCATATCATGAAACAAATAAAGATGACGAAGAAGATGAACATGATTGTGTACAGATTACAGAATTATGTACAAAACCACGCCCAGACATTGAGGAACAGCCTCTTAAAAAGCCAGACAGGGAGCTATTTGTCGATGGATCATGTCAAAGACATGAAGATGGTAAACTAACTGCTGCCTATGCAGTATGTGAATTAACTGGAATAGTCGAAGCATTCGATTACCAGGAGTAAAATCTGCACAAGTAGCTGAATTGATTGCATTAATAAAAGCTTGCAAAATTGGGAGGAATCAGAGAGTAACTATATTTACTGATAGTCAATATGGTTACAGGGTTGTGCATGATTTTGGCCAACTGTGGATGCAGAGGGATTTCATGACTTCTTCAGGATCCCCTATTAAAAATGGACAATTTGTAAGAGAATTGCTAGAAGCAATTGCCGCACATCAGTCATGAGATGACTGGGTGGTAGTCGGCAACAGATATGCAGACCTGGTGGCTCAACATTGTGCCAAAACCAGAACGTCAGTAAATAAGAGGGTGGAAAGAATGGGAATCAGCTGCCAACTTATGCTGTATATGCCACCAGAAACTTGGAATGAAGTTAAGAAATTGCAAGATGAGGTTGATGAAAGTGAAAAGAATCTGTGGATTAAAGTAGGTTGTTCACAAAGGGGAGATGATGAAGTATGGATCAGTGCAGATGGCAGACCAGTCATGCCAGTCATGCCAGACTGTTTACTCTCACAAATGGCTAGAATGCATCATGGAGACACACACATAGGGAGAGATGCAATGATTAGGCTGTTCAGACAAAATTGGTACAATCCCAAATTCAGGGCTGTTGCAGAGAGTCTTTGCCAGAGATGTCTAACTTGCCAAATGCACAATCCAGGCAGGAAAACGATAATTGGGTTTGGAAAGATTGGAAAGGCAGAAGGCCCATTTATAAGACTCCAGTTTGACTTCATACAGTTACCACCATGTAGAGGGCTGAAGTACGTACTAGTCATAGTGTGCCTGTTTTCCTAGTGGGTGGAGGCTTACCCTACTAGAAGAAATGACAGCATTACAGTTGCAAAACTATTGCTACGAGAGCTCATACCAAGATTTGGTTTTCCAGTATCTTTGGAATCAGATAGAGGAAAACACTTTAATAGTAAAGTGATCCAGATAATCTGTGAAGCATTTCAAATCAAACAGAAATTGCACTGTGCAAATCGCCCAGAGGCTTCTGGAGTGGTTGAACAATTGAATGGCACTATAAAGTCAAGATTGGGAATAATGTGTGCATCAACATCATTAGAGTGGCCAGACGCATTGCCACTTGTCTTGATGGGAATCAGAATCATACCTGACAGAACAACAGGATTGAGCCCCCATGAAATAATGATGGGAAGAGCAATGAGACAAACACATGTTCCCACAAACAAATTAGTAAATATATCTGATGATATGGTTCTGGATTATTGCAAAGGATTGGCTGACCTCGTGCGTTCTGTCTCTCATCAGGTTGGAGAAGACACAGTTTCCAGGCAGCCTGAACTAGAACATGATCTGAATCCTGGTGATTGGGTGGTAGCGAAGAATCACACCAGAGAAACGTGTCTATCACCCAGGTGGAGCAGTCCTTGTCAAGTCATATTGACCACCAATACAGCAGTGAAGTGTGCAAGATTTCCTAATTGGATTCACGTAAGCCACACAAAGAGAGTACCAGAACCTGAAGACGAGAATCTACAGACAACGCCAGTCACTGAAGAAGCTGAAGGATGTCCAGCTGAGGAATCTCAAGCTAGAGGTTCGAGAGAAGCTGACGGAGAACAACCGAGCACAAGTCAGGATTGGATACCAGTGGTAGAAGTTCCTGAAGTATACCACAGAACAAGAAGTCAAGTGAAATTGGAAGAAATTGAAGAAGATCAGATAGGTGAAGAAGAAGCAGTTCAGGTACCAGAAGAAAAGACAATAAGAGAACCTGAGCAAGGTCAGATAGGGAAAGAAAATTGGACTCAAAACAGTGAAGATTTAATAAACTTTGAAGAGGGACAGACAGGTCTAGAAGAATCCGGTCAGGCTGCAGAAGTACACAGTGCAATAAGCCCTGATCAGAATAAGTTAGATCAAGAAAAGTACACAGAAGAAGAAAACGCTGAAACCAATGAACTTGAAGAAATAAATAAAGAACAAGGTCAATTATTGGAAACTCACAGTGGAGCTGTTACAGAGAAACCAATCAGACCTGAAAAGGAACAAACAAAAGAAGCAGTAATAAAAGAAAACAAAACAGTATTAAGAGGTGAAGATAACGAGATCGCTGAAGACGAAAACAGAGAAACAGTGCCAACCAAGAAAACAAGAAAAGGAGATCATTGGCCAAGTGTCATTAAAAGAGCAAAGTACCACATAACAACCAGAAGTGAAGATCCAGAACAAGTACCTGAAGTGACAAGTCAAACAGAACAAGAGAAAAAGTCAGGAAAAAGCAAAAGACTGAGACTTGTGAATAACAAATTCAAGGGTCCTGAATGGACTTATATTATTCTTGAAGATTTTGAAAGCTCAGAGTCAAGTGACAGTGGTGGCGAAGGAACAAGTGCAGAACTAACTTACGAAGAAGAAACAAGACCACCCTGACTAAGCAAAAGAATCCTCTAAAGAAAAGAAGAAGAGATAAGAAGAGCAATCTTCCTTGTCGAAAAATGCCTGATGATAGAGTTTCTGGGAGACCAAAACGAAATTGTTGTAGAAGATGCTGTGCAATTTGCATATGTAGTCTAGTATTGGTGCTTATAGTATGGTTAGTCCTGATTGTAGCAGTTCCTTACCTTATGATAATAGATAAGAAGATTAATAATGAAACTAAAGGGAAGACAGCAAACATGAAGGGCAATAGAGTAGAACTAATGGCAGAAGATGAGGCAGAAATTCATCATGAAATAGCTGATAACGACACTAGTTTAAATGTTTTCACAAAGTTATTGTTTCAGTATGTAGACACAATGGAAGTTAGTAATTGTTATGTCTGTATGAAGTTACCTGAATCAGTAGCAGAAGGATTAATATACCATCACTTACCACTGACATATGGCATCTCATGTAGTGTATTAACAAGTTTATTTTATAGAACAGGTAGACTGCAGTATTATTATTCAAACTTAGATGTGATATTTTCTGAAGTTCCAATTCGCAAGAATATGAACCCAGTGCTTAGTAGTCAAGATGCACAGTTTATGGGAGAATTTTTCTTAACAATGAAATCGATAGACATAACACATGCACATAGACACAATCTAACATGTTCTTTATTAGAAGAAGAGAAGATATTTCTGAATTTAGTAGAAGATAGAAGACATGATTTTCAAAAGAAAGCTTCAGAGCATAAGGCTCAGTTGCCACCTTGGGCAGAAAAAGAAGGGAGTTACACACCTGGCAAAGCTCAAGCTGCTATGGCTCTGGATTTCGTAAAGAAAGGGAAAATGTGTCTACATAGGTTAAAGACTGACTATAACAATGTTTTCATCGGTACCAGTGAATGTGAACACAATTTTTTAATTCTTGGAGGTTGGGGACTCAAAGGAGGAACAGATTCAGTTTTTCCAGGAATGTATTATATATGCGGGAATAAGGCTTACTTTAGGCTTCCTGCACGGTGGTATGGAAGTTGTTATTTTGGAATAGTTTTTCCAAAAATATACCACGTAAAAAGAAACACTGGGAGCAATGAAAACAATAGTGAATTAATACGTAGTAAAAGAGCTAGTTTTTCTGAAATTGTAGGTGATATATTTGGTGCATTGATACCTTCAGTGGGAATAATTCTGAACTCAAGGAAAATATGCAAATTGTCTACAGTGGTTGATCGTTTATCAACGGATACTGCTGGAGGTTTTCTAATGATTAATGCGGAAATGGTTGCGATTAGATCTATGGTGATGCAAAATCGACTTGCTCTTGACATTCTATTGGCAAAAGAGGAGGAGTCTGTAAATTATTGAGGACGAAACATTGTTGCACTTATATTCCTGATAAGAGTGCAGAAATTGGAACGTATATTCAGAATATAACTAAACTTGAGAAGGAACTTAAACCACTGGAAGTTGATAGTGTGTGGGAAAGATTGACAAATAGTATCTCGTCAATTGGAACCTGGTTTGCTAATGTAGGAAAAGGACTTATAGGTCAAATATTAGTACCCTTAGCAGGGATAGCAATAATAATTTTAGCAATAACAATATGGTGCAAATGCTGTAGAAAGAATGGAACATATATAATGACAGGAAAAGGAAAGAAGAGAAAACTAGATGAAATCGAACTAGAAGAATGGAGAAGTGATTTATACAAGAAATTAAAAGGAGAATGTAAGAATAGAAAAAGTAAAAATGAGAATGAAACGATTTGCTAGAAGTTGGCATCTGATTGAGGGTAGTGTTTTTGATGGCTCAGAAACGCCATCAGAGAGGGGATTGATGGAGCAGGGTTTCAAAAATGAAACTTGCTTGTATGCAATCCTCCTCATAGTATTACATTATTAAACTTGTATTGTTAATACTAATCTTTGCATTCACAAACACAAAAGGGATAGACGCTTGCCTATGTGTTTTACTAATGAATAACGCTTGTCTATAAACCAAAATGGCCGCTAAAGTGCGGGACTTCACTGCGCATGTCGCAACCTGATCACATGGTGTGGCGTCTTTCTTTGCTTGGTGGGAAACTTCTGCTTCTGCGCAGTGTGCATTAAAATGGCCGCTTAATGTTTTCACATGCTTAAGCTTGCTCTCATGTCATTATTAAATTGTCATTTTCTTAATGCTACTAATGCAGGATAGGATTATAATTAAATGGGAATAGAGTAGGGAAAGTGGGCATACAGTGAAACATTTTATTTGTGATTTTAATATTTTCTTCTTGCACTTTTAGTAATTCGTAAAATTGGGCCTGGGTTGGTGATTTGAAACTCGAGAGACAGATGGTTCTGCGCATGTGTCCTGTGTGCCTGCCAAGTGAAGTCAACTTGGACGTCTCCCAAGGCCACGACCTATTGGCCGAAGATGATGTACACTATGTTTCCGGAGGACAAAATTGATACTTTTCCCCTGTAAATTGTATAACATTTGTCGTGAGACGGGTGGGAAATAAAGTGAATGTATTAATTTGAAGGGGCGGGAAGCTAAATACAATAGGCTTCACAATTTAGGCCAAATTTGACATGGTACGAGAATCCACCCCCTGTCCCTGTCCAATCAGAAGTAGTGGTCCCATATTTTAGCAACATTAAGGGGAGGTACATGGGCGTAGAAGGGTATAATAGAATATAGCATTAGTAATTAGTTAGCTCAGAGAACAGAAGATACCGAAGACAGAGCTAGATTCCACGGAGATGCTGCAGAGAACAGGCATCCATGTTGTTAGCACAGACTCTCAGAACATACAGAAGAGCTCCAGGCTGCCCTGCTGATCGGTTGCTGACTGAATCCCTATCCAGAAGAGGTCCTGAGGAGGGGGCGGCGGAGTCCATTAGAACGGGAGAATCGAGGAGAAGTCGAGTGCCAGAGAGGGGAACGGCGCAGGCGTCGTTATAGAGAGGTTACTGGTCCTGTCCTGATCCTGAAGGAGGTCTTTGTTCTTCATCCTTCCAGGGTCTTATCTTTTCCAACTCCTTGGCTAAGGGGCTTGGTTCTTGTATTTAGGTAACTATACTGCAACCTTTAGTTGCGCTGCTGTCTCTATCCTCTCATTTTTTTTCCTTAAACACTGTCATTTATTAGCAAATTCATTCCTATGCTTTCTCTTGGGTATTTTGATCAAGTACCGTGTTTTCTGTATTTTACTCTGCTAAAACTTTAGATAAACATTTTAAAACTTCCTGATTCAGTGGTTATTTCAGAATTATGTATTATATTGAATGTCACTCATTTTAAATTTCCCAATTAGCAAAGGATCCATTGGTAAAATTATTACTCTTCAATCAGAAGGTAATTGGTAGCAGGGATTTTTGATAAAAGAGTACAACTGACACTCCAGCGTAAGTATTAGTGTAGTATGAATGTATGGGCCCAAGTGAGTATATGGTGTATGAATGCTGTTTGCTAATATCGCGCTGGATCACATGTTAAAGAAACGTCCTTAAAGGGTCCTATGGCTTCGGAATGTCTTGCTCCTACTGTTGAGGCTGGATCATTTTTAACTAATATTTTAACTGAACTTTAGCACTTTTCTTTGACTAGATTAAATGTCCATAATATGAGCTATGTTCATTTTAAAAACTATCTAAAATATACTATGAAAAATTGCTTGATGGAAAATGATATAGAGATATGTACAGCAAAACGTTCTTTCCGTTGCATTATTCAATCATGTCCGGCAGCAGGCTCTCAAATGTATTTGATTTGGAACCTGGAAGATAGAGTGCGAAGATGCATAATGCACTATATGTTGTACAGACTATTGAACACGTTATATTTGCTTGTCCTGCCTTAAAAATATATCAACAGAGATTCTTAAAAAAAAGTTTTTTTAAAATATGCTATTTCCAAGGCAAGAGCTGCAATGGAGAGCATAAATTATCCAGTTAATGAATTGATGCGTTGTAAATGTTTTTTGACTTTTTAGCTCCTTTTTAGGTCTCGCGCCTAGCGTTGCAGTGCGCAACACTGCTCGCGCAGCACTGCTCGCGCAGCGCGAGACCTCTTGTATGGGCTTCAGAAAGCTAACCACACGCTTGTGCGTGTGGTTTTGCTTTCGCAGGCTGGCATTGGCTGTAGCGTGCTTTTTTTTTTTTTAAACGGCACGCAATTGGGCAAAGGCGGGCGCATGTCCCGCCTTTGCTCAGCCCATGCCCGTCCTGTGTCTAGGACGCGCATCAGCGCGCGGCACAGACGACAGGCTCCCTCGCCCCCCCGCTCCTCTGTGGTGCGCGCGCACCACAGGTTTCGATTCCGTGCTTGTTATTTTTGCTGCCTTGTTTCCCGTTTGAGACCAAGTGTGATCCCGACCGGGGTGTAACTCTGCGTGCCTCTGGGACCAAACACATGGAAGCAAGTTGGTGTCTGAGTGGAGCTCCGGCGATCTTGGGAAACGCCTGCTTTATTCATAACCACCCACATACGTTTTAAATACATTGCCGCCAACCACTTTTTTATTACCATTGCTCACGCTTCACTCGCACGCACATAGGTTTTATGTGCACCGGTGCTGACTACTTGTTTATTTCCATGGCACCTGCTTTAGTCGGAGTCATGCTCGCACCCACATAGGTTTTGTGTGCACGAGCGCCGACTACTCATTTTTTTTTTGCTGCCTTGTTTCCCGTTTGAGACCAAGTTTGATCCCGACCGGGGCGTAACTCTGCGGGCCTCTGGGAGCAAACACATGGGAGCAAGTTGGTGTCTGAGTGCAGCTCCGGCGATCTTGGGAAAGCGAGCATGAGCCGCACGGATTACTGTGTTTATCCTATCTCGGACAAACTGCACCAGACAAGCAAAAACATGGCTCTGCAAACAAGTAAGAGACTTCTTCAGCTGTTGCTGCCCACCGTGAACCCTTTGCAGGCTCTGCTGGTGGCAGAGCAAGCGGTAACGTGGTGTTTCGGTATTTAACTGGTTACTAGCATTCATTGCTTGTAGGAGAAAGCGTTGTAAATGCGTGTAATTTTTCTGTTTATGATCCGCAGTGTTGGAAAGTGTATTTTTAGTGCTGGAAAGGGAACTAAAGCAGAAATGACATCTGGGATGTTTGTCTGAAGTTTAAGGAGGGACAAGGTTTTTTTAGTTAAAAATGTATTTTTTCTTTTGTGAACAGAAGGCTAAAAATGTCCCATGTAAATAAAATACGTGCCGGACATTTTCATGTGTTACATTGGCTCAGCTCCGTCGTCGCCTAATAATATCATGAAGCAATGCGATATAAGTGGTCTAGATCTGCTCGGTGTATGCTGGAATACGTTTGTGTGTCTGTCGGGCGGGGAACTTCTAGGGGAACCTCTTTTCTCCTAATGGTCTTTCTTTACTTTTCATTCAATTTAAACATTATTACAGTTTCTAATTTGACGTAAATCCTTTCAGCTTAACTAATTTCTCACTCTCTACAAACTACACCTTATTCTAACTATTGCATTCTGTTTGGGTAGTTATATAGCTCTTTCCATACCCTTTTGCGGCCTAAAGCACTTCAGTTTAAATATATCCTTACAATGGTGAAATGTCTGTGGAAACCTGTTTGGACGGAGGCACTTATGATAATCTTAATGGCTAGGGTTTTTTTTGTGAACGATTTTACTAGTGTGGCTTTCTTTTCATGTGAACCATCATACTATTTATGACTCTGTAAGTATCAGTGTGCTTATGTAACAGAGAATGGAAAATAAAAAAAATGTATTCAGGGTTGTGTGCTTATTACGGCCAAACTTAACACGTACTGTTAGTACAACAAAATATATAACCAAATCAAAAAGGGTCTGATTTTACCCAATATTTGGCTTCTGTTTTAAAAAAAAATGTTCTCTAATAATTATCTGATTTGACAATATCTTCATACACGTGATGACATGACAATCATATCTTGCGTTTCATGTCATGAACAGGATGTTGCCTTACATTTGACTGTGCCATGGCAATTTCTAATTTGCACCCAGTTTCAGACCACATTAGTTATTGGATAAAATGTTTAATTCTACGTGCTTCTGCATTTGTATTTCAAAGATGGAAGCACCTATGCACGTGGAGGGAAGGGGCTAAAAGTGGTATTCAAATAATATTCTGTGGCTGGTGACAAATTTAAGTTTAAAAACATGCAAACGCATTCAGCCCTAGACAGGGGTAGAAAAACAGAGGAGTGTGTTGGTACGTTTTTTACCATAACCACTAAAGTAACCACTACAGTAGCTTAGTAAGATAATGTCGTTGTTGCAGGGATTTGAAAACACTGTGTGTGCGTGTGTGTATTTATATATACACACACATATACATACTACAAAGGCAGAAATAGCACATTTTCTACTCATGTTAAATACTTCTAAGGTCCCAAAGGCGAGACCTATTGCATTGCAAATGCTTGTTAAAGTTGTATTAATGGATGTAATTTTGTATATTGTAGATCTCATCGTAAGATCTAAATCTCTAATAAAAAACCTTGCTTACTGAGCACTTGCCCATTTTGGTTTCATGAGAACTATTTACTAGGATGTTATACTAAATGTTTGTACTCTTGCACTTATATTTTTCTGACAGTAACTTAGAAGCTGATTTTGCCACCGGAGATGCTCAATGGCCTATACTCAACCTTGGACAGTTGCATTTTGTATAGTGCTACACTGTTGCTGTGGGTCTCAGGGAAGGCACAACTAACTCAGACACACCACATGGTGTGCAACTACTGCAAATGGGGCTTGTGTCCTTGGTTCCCTTTGATTGTCGCCCTTAGCCATGCTCGGCCACAGGATGAGTGAATGTGTATTATGGCTGCCATTGCGGCTGGATGGTACAGTAGATCTCTCATAACAAGAAAACACTGAGTACTTTTAATGAAAAACAACCGTTTAACATAGAGCGAGACCAGGATCCTATTCAGCCACATTGAAAATTACGAACTGTACTCAAAGTTTTGGAAGTGTTGTAAATGCATTAGTTGGGCCTTAGTCCCTGTCTTCTGCTTTCTCGTTGCACTTGGCGCCTAGTTGACTATGTAAACCTGGACCAAACGCTTAGCAATATTACTGGTGTGGTGGTGGTGATTGTATCATGTTTGGAGTGATTAAGGTGTTATTTGAACTTTGACACATTGTGGATCACTCGTTCATGATTTGGCTCAGCAATAATCATCATCCAGTTAACATAAACTACTGTCTAGATGAGACTTTGAGCAGCACTCAAAACCTTTCCTCAGGGTGGGTGTCCTGGTACTTTACCATACATGTTGACTGACTAGGGTTTAGAGTCTCTTTGACTACTGGCTTGCTCACTGGAGGCTCAGGATCTTTGTTTGCTTTTTTACAGTCTGATAGGAACCTATGGTGGAGCATTTATGGATGGTTTTCCTGACCGCCCATCCAAACAACATGGATGTTGGCGTTCACTTGTTAGTGTAATGTAGCTTGTTTCTGTGGATGGAATTAAGTTTTGTATTGTCAGTTCGGTGCCTTTCTTTTGTTTGACAGTTATGCGATAAATCGTTTATAAATCTTTCATATCCCCCCTTGGCCTGAGGCTATCATGGGGTGATTCTCAGAAGATCAGTGTTATGAGCTTGGAGATATTCCTGAAAGGCACTGCCTGATAAAGGGGCAAATATCATCTTGAGCATGGCTGGTTGTGTTTTTGTGCAGGATTCCACTAGTGCTAGCAGGTATTGGCCATCCAGGATTAAACAGAAATCAACATTCTCACTGGTCCATAAACCAATACATTCTTGTTCTGGTATTTTGGGGATGGGTCATGCTGCTGGTGGCCTGCGAGCTGTCGTTCACTTACTACATCTTCTGCCTTTCGTCAAGACGGGGGAACCATACAATCTCTCAGAATTCCATCTGTTTGCAGTGGTGTAGCAATGGTGGGGGGTGGTGGACTGCCCCTGGCCGCACTGGTTTTGGGGGCGGCGGCCTCTTCCCCCACCCCCCCGCTCTTACCTGCACCATGGGCGGCCAAATGGTCTACCTACGCCACTGTCTGTTTGCACCATTCCTTGATGTCTTTGCTGTGCCAACTCTAAAGTTCAATTTATTAGAATTCTTGGCATTATGGTTCTGTCACCCCCCCAGACATTGCTGCAAAGTTAATGGCAAGCCCTTCACAGCACACAAAACATCAGACAGGTTCCAATGCCAAGATGGTGATGTCTAGGACGTTGTTCCATGAATTAGGCCTCTCTGTTGCAAGTGCTGTCTGACGCATTCATACTCAACATTGGTTTTTTGATCTCCTTAAATATCTTAGCCTTACAACAGGCTCCATCATGAAGTTGATGTGTTCTTCTGTGTTCTCAGACACAACGTAGATCTCTGTGGCAGTGCTGGGTGCATGAGCAGGTAGTCCACTAGGTGGTTGACATCCAGACATAGGTTTCCTAACCCCTAGAAGGAATTATGGAGAAAAGGAAAACTGCATGTCTTTTTCACTCCTTTCTTATTGAGTTACACTCTGGTAGGTTGAGCGTTTGGAGTCAGATAAACCTGTTAGAGTATCTCTTATCTGCACATGGTATAAACCGAGTCCAGCCCTGTACCATGAAATCGGTACACACAATGGTTGGTATTTTACATTGTATAAATATTTAACCCATTATGGTTTAAGCAGTGATGGCGGTTCTTCATAGACTTATTCCTTATGCTCACTTTTCTCTTTTTTCCCCTCTGTTCTTTTTTCTTTTCTTTCAATATGTCACTCACTATTACTCAGTATCCATGTCCCTTTACCATATGGCCCAGTCCAGTCAGTACTGGTACCTAGCAACTAAGAGGAAGACTTCCTCATCCTGATGAAATGCCCAACAGCACCTAGCAAAAGACACACAAATGATGTCCAGAATGCGGAACAAATCAAACATTCACCCCAGTCAAGAGATGTGGGTTAAATCCATCGTTCTCACCGTGCCACCCCCGTTTAGACCCAGTCATATGCAAATCAGTCTTGACCCTGCTCCTCATGGGAATAGTCCAGCCCAAACTGCCAAGCCAGGTCCTCCTGGGACCAGAAACAAGCATCCTGGGACCGGTGGTTTCGGGGTATCACCCCTCATCAGCCACGCTAGCTTGAATTTAGTGGCAGAGTGAGCCCCGGATCCACGTCTTAGCCATGCTGTCTTAATGGAAGCATCTGTGTGGTGTGTGTGTTGGCGTGGCAAATATTTATTCATCACTGGGCAGACCAGTGTTGGATCATTGCAGGAGAGGTGCAGAGTACCTTCCCTCTCACCCCAACTCACTTGTCACTAGTGAGCTGTTGGTTATAGCCCCTAGGGAACTCAAGTAAAATACAGTTGCACCACACAGAGGGGCATATTTAAAAGGGGTTATCACCACCAGAACATCACTTTTGATGACGTTGGTGGCAATAACCTTTCGCCTTATTTACAAGGCGGCGTTAAGTCACTTAACGTGGCTTGACGCCGCCTTGTAAATAATGCCCCTATTCACGGAGCACTTAGCGTGAATGCGGTGTGCAATGTGTGTTGCAGTGTGTGTTCCAGCACAACACCCATTGAATTTGACGCTGCCCCCTATTTACAAGGCTGGCATAAATATGGGGCAGTGCCAAAAATAAGACCAGGAAAAACTTGGGGGCCCATTAGGATTGCGGGCGGAACACCCCCGCCGGGCCGGCGGTAGCCACCGCTGGCCCGGCTGGGGCGATCCACCCACCATCCATGCCTGATTGACCCCCCGCCATATTAGTATGGCTGGGGGGTCTGCAGCGGACGGGAAGACCGTCCGCCGCCTTCCGCCCGGTCGACTCGTTGACCGGGCGGAAAAGGGGCACAATATGGTGGCGGTGTCTGCAAGACACCGCCATCCATATTATGATGCATGCGAGATTCGCCTTTCCAAGGCGGCGTTGCCGCCATGGAAAGGCATGCGGTGTCTGGTATTGGGGGCCCTTTGCGGGCCCCCAGGGTGTTGTGGGGTGGGGGTTGCACATGGGGGGTACCCATGGTACCTCCCCTTATTGCCATGCACTACGTGGCAGGCACCACGTGGTGCCTGCCATGTAATGCATGGCAATGATGTGCGCACTCCTATTGCATTGCGGGCCGGTCTGCAGCCAGCAGATCCACCCGCAATGTATTAGGCCCAGGATGCGCCCGCCAGTGTGGCGGGCACATCATAATATGCATTGCGGGACCGCCGCAACTTCGGCGGTCGGTCCCTGGCTCCGTTGCGATGGCGGGCGGACTTTGTCCGCCCGCCATCGTAATGGACCCCTCTGTCTTAAACTGGCGCAACAAGGAGAAATTATTAATTTCTCCTCGTTTTTGTTGTTTCTATGTGTGCTGCATTCTGCATCACACATTATATTTCCTAGGGTGTCCATAAACGGGCTTTCCCGACTCATGTCCTTATATAGGCACAATTTGCCTTGCCCTTATATAGGCATAAAATCCCAGACCTTATTTAGGCATAAACCATGCACTCCAAATACAGGCATGGATTCCGACATCCGTCCACTCTAGCCTCACAACGAGTTCATGAAAAACAGACCCTTAGGCTGCGGGAGTTTCCCTTGCCCAGGACTATTGATTTCTTCAAGGACTCATATATTATGCATGAACCATTATTCCTTAGGGATTCATTCATGACGTCTTTCGCTGCCCAACTCACGTCAATGCTAACATTTTCAGGTATAAATATACCTTCCCAAACCCCTGTAAATCAGAGGAGACCTCGACTTCAGAGGAGCCCGATTCCCGGCCGGACGCACTGAGAAGACACTGTCATTCCTGCACGCAGAGAGTCCAGCTTCCAGTGATCTAACTTCCCTTGCGGGGTGTTGGAGTTCGAGTCTGGGAAAGAGATTCCTACCTCTCTCATTCTTCAGGTATGGAGCAGACTAGAACCTAGAGGGACTCTTGGCATACTAGACTCTTGGCATGCTAGGCGCAACATACTCTTAGTATACTCTAGTCAGGATTACATCACCTACTTCTACTTCTCCCTACACCTAGGATAGGTTAGGTACACTGGGGTAGAACTAGGCTAGAAACGCATCGTATGAGTACTCACATTTTTAGGCTGTGTCATTTTATGTAAATGCATATATGCTGAAAAGATAATGCTAACTCAGTATTATTTATTTCTACTGCTCACTCTGTACATTATTTATCTTGCATACTGTCTTGTGATCGTAACAGCACATTTAACTTACAACAGAAACAAGACTGTTCAATAAATCCTTTATTGAAACGCCCGTCTGTTATTTCTGTGTAACTTTGAGAGTAACCAAAACATGCACGACTGAGCTGAGTGAAATAGTTATCTATTGTTTCTACGACTCTGGGACACGTCCTGATTCTGTAAGGGAAACACAGTGGTCAAGTTTTGCGGCTGCCAGAAACTACTCCCTTCTTGTCGTCAAGAAGTTTCTAGTGGCCTCTGAGCTAGCTGGCACAAGAAATTAAGTTTAATATACTCGATAGGGACATACCGACCTTAGTCCTATGTCAAACCTATAGGATATATTATTCCAATGCGCAGAGCCTATAAGGGAAATAGGAGCTACACTACATGGCGCCCAACGTTTGGTAAGGCAGTAATTCAACGTTAGATACTGAGTAACTCAGCCGTGCTTCTTCTTTTTCTCTCAGAGACCCCTACCCATATACTCCAAAAGACGTCTGGAGTGGGCAGGGTTAGTATCCGCCATGGCTACATAGGGCAGTACCCTATATATTAGCTGTTTGGTTTGCTCAACGTTGAAGGATACAGTGTTCCACAATATTGTGCACCTTATCTTTGTTTCCTTGAAACTTGTTCTACATTTTTCATAAAACAAAATGTCCTTAAACGGGGACAATCCCGCCGGAAACGGTGGAGCTGCGGCTGATCCAGCCCAGCCAGCACTTTTTAACAACACAGGTTTAAATGAAACCGAGGAGGGTGTCATCGACATCGCTCCAAACTTAAGAAGAGCCATTACTCTAAAACTTATAAAACATGGCCTATCACCGAGAGGAGGTAGAGCAGTTTTCGTGATTGAGGCACATGAATCCTTTCAGACAGAGGTATTCTATTCATGGGTAATATTTCCTGAATCCAATCCAGTAACACACATGTTTCACTTCTACAAAGAAGATGAACCACCAGAGGAATACATTCCTTTCGAGGATATAGAAATTCCATTAACATACCAAGAGCATCAGCTCTGGTTTAAAGGCGCCCTAAAACATCACAAAAACATAACCAGGCTCGGTCCACTAGGTAGACCAGGAGCAACATGGCCGATTCTAGCCGGCTATACACCTCATCCCGACATCGAAATAATGTCAGATGAGAAACTACTTACTCAACTCACAGAGTTAATAAAAATCTACAGACAATTGGTTCAATATGTCATGCGGACTTTTACTGTCCAACCACCATTAACAATTCCAAATCAAACCCCTCACCAGGGGAATACTCTAAAAATTACACCACAGACTCTACGCAGTCATGGGTAAAATGCCCACTAAGCGGGAGCAAATTCCATTTTGGATAGCTCAAAAAATTACTCAAATCGAAGCAGTATTTCCAAATACTAGCCCACATGAGAAACACAGAATCCTAACCATTAGTTTACCAATGGGGATCACACCACAACTGGAAGACTGCACCACTTGGGGCTCAGTCTTTGCTGCCATCTACACTAAAACACACGGCATTCCGTCAATTGCGGTAATACCTGATGTCCTAAAACAAATTCAAAACGAATACAGGGCAGAGCCTGCTTTAAATTTAGGTATGAAATTACTGAAACATTTTGACCAGGTCTCAACAATAATATTATCTAATATTAAAGGAGAGGCAGCAGCAGTGGCGATCCGACAAAAATTAAGGGAATTTGATGTTACAGAACATCAAACAGAGCTACCCAGAATTATAGAACAATCTTATGCAGAATTAGGCAGAGATAGTTTGGGTGGGAGACCAGTTAAACAGAAACTATCTGAAAGTCCTGAGAAGGACTCAATTAAACAAACTCCTACATCCTCTAAAAAGAAGTGGGAGTCTAATAAACAAAATTCAAATGAGAAAGGTTCTCAATCCCGAGGTAGGTCTCCTCAAAAGGAGCCCTCTGAAAGGAGGTATAACCTCAGGAATAGGGATAATTTGAGAAAACCTGATAGGTATCAAGATACTGATACACGTTCCTCTCGTCCCTTTCAGGTCTCATCACAGACTTCGGAAAGAAGAGGACGAACAGAACATAGAGAAGAACGCGTGAAATCGAAAGACGACAAACACGCTCCAAAAACTAAGGCAAAACCTCAATTCTCCAAAAAGAAAGTAGCAGGTCTGAAGATCAGAAATGCCGAGAATACTGAGAACACAACTCAAGAACGGAGAATGGGCTCAGACAATGCTGGACAGTGCAGCAAAAGTCACAATAGCTCACCAGAACCTGAAGGAACTTCTGGAGATAGTGGACTTGAATGAGTACATTACGGTAGAGACTGTAGACACCAGGGTTAGTACTCCACAAAAGTTATTTGACATAACACTCCGGATGGAGGGAGACAAACCTAGACAGGTTAAAGCACTCTTTTGGGAAAAACTATCAAAGGGTTATGACATACTTCTAGCAGAAAAGGACTGGCCACCACAATTTGTCAGGGAGTGCCCACATGGCGAGGACATTATTATGCCTGCCTTCTCCAATCACATACCAATTAACCTAAAATATACATATGCCAGAAAATGGGCAGTGGCCCAGGCTCCAGCATTATATAAAAATCATGTAGTATGGGATGAGGACTCACCTCACCATAAAATAAATCTGAAACATGAACCAACTGCACAGAGGCAGTATCCTATTAAGCAAGAAGCTAAAAAAACAGGTCAGGGAGATCTTAGATCAACTTAAATATCAAGGGGTGATTGAAACATGCACCTCCGCAATGAACAATCCTTTGTTTCCTGTCTCCAAACCAGACAATACATATCGTCTAGTTTTGGACTACAGACATTTAAACACTTGTTCTAAAACTTTTGCAGTGCAAAATGCACATAGCACAGCATTAATGAATAACATTGTGCGTAAAAAATACAAAACAACATTAGACATCTCAAATGGTTTCTTTTGTCAAAATATAGCACCTGAAAGTAGGTACTTAACGGCATTCTCCATAATGGGGACCCAGCGTCACTTTTGTCGACTCCCACAAGGGTTCAAGAACAGCCCAGGTTTATTCTCAGCGAGAGTAACTGAGTTATTACAAATTTATGACAACGAGGCATTGTCCTATGTCGATGACATTTATCTGACAGACGATGACTTGGAAAAACACTTGAACAGGGTGAGCACCATTATACTGGGATTCGCCTCTGAGGGCTACAAGTTCAACTTTAAAAAGTCCCGAATTGCCCATCTCAATGTCCTATTTTTGGGATATGAGCTTTCAAGTGAAGGCAAGAGCTTGGCAGCTAACTTTTTAGAGAAATGTGCGCTGCTCCAACCTCCAAAGACGCTAAAAAACTTACAATCCATCCTGGGTTTCCTAAATTTTGGAAGAACATACATACTAAACTATGCAGAAAGGGTTAAACCTCTCTATGCATTAATCAAACCTGATTTTTCTATCAAAAACTGGACACAGGAACACACAGAAATTTTGCGTTCACTCCAGGCTAACATGATAGCAACCAAACACTTACAAACACGCGTAAGTCAAAGAAATTTGGTGATCCGAATAATTTCGGGTCAATGTGGATTCACCTACTTAACCTTCAATGAGGGTGAAAAAGTACCAATTGCGCACAAATCACATTTGTACACACAAACGGAAAAGCGATTCAGTTCTACTGAAAAAATTCTAACAGCAGTTCAAACAGCTGTAGCAAAAGAAAGAGCCTTAGCCCAAGGGAAACGCATAATTGTCGTAACCCCAGTACCAGCTTTAGAAGCGGTCACAAAAGCAAGCATTCCAAATGCTAAAGCACTACATCCGAGATGGATACAATGGGTTAATTCTCTTGCTGCACCTGATGTTGAATACGTTTTTGATCCAGATTTAAAAACACAAGCATTTCTCCAATATGAACAAGAATGTCCTCTGCCCACTGAGATTCTGCCTCTCGATCAGTATGAATTCATAATTTACACTGACGGATCCGCACAGCCCGCAACAGGGAGTAAGCAAGCTTACAGTGCAGCGTGTGCTATCGTTAAAGGTCGCATGCGAAATGGCATCTTCAGACCTATGGTCACAAAAACTCAATCACTAGGTGATTCTACAGCTCAGCGAGCTGAACTACAAGCATTCAAACTGGCACTTGAGAGTACGGATCGAGAATTCCTCACACTAATCGTGTGCGATTCCTTTTACTGTGTTCAGTCGTATAATAACTATATACAAAACTGGCTTGAAAATGGTTTCAAAGATGCGAAAGGTGGCACAATAAAGCACAAACTGCTTTGGGAACAAGTAGTTCAGTTGAAAAACGAACTACCAAAGGCTCACGTGATTCACACACTGAGTCATCAGCGTAATGGCGTTCACGTTGCAGGGAATTCATTGGCTGACGAAGCCGCAAAGGGGGCTGTGCAGACGGCTTCCGTAGCTTCGATCACTCGTTCAAAAACAAAAATAGACGGTGAGATAATGTTAGCTGTCAATGCTTCGAGCAAAGGCAGCAGTGCAGCGTTACCAAAAAAGTTTCCACTCAAGTACTCTTATGTAATTGATGCGAATAACGTTCCTTTTGCTCGAATCCCTGGAGTGGGGGATAGGGTAATTCCAAACATGGAACGAAGAGCAGCTTTGATTTATGAAACACATTTGGGGGAGGGTCTGTCACACCAAGGGATCTCTAAAACAATTTTGACGTTAAAAGAGATGTACTGGTGGCCTCGAATGAATACACACATTCACATATTTATCAACAACTGCTTAGACTGTAAATTACAGCGAGAGAGCCACCAGACACCATGCTGCGAATGCGGCAACCCAGTACAGACACCACTGTTAGACAGCATTCGGCTATCTACTCGCCGGCGTCCAACTGGACAAAGGCATTCCCGCAAATACTAAATCTAGGTTCCTATGGTTATGGCCTCAGCGCTCGGCTGACGCTCGAACTGTTATAAAAGATTTGCGAGTCTTTATCGGCACATACGCAATAGGCACGCTACATTCTGACCAGGGTCCTGCGTTTAGCTCTAGGGCTTACAAGGAGGCCATGGCCAGTCTGGGCGTTGCATTGCGGTACTCCTCTCCATTCCATCCAGAGGGAAATTATGTTGTGGAAAGGAAAAACCAGGACATAAAGCAGTCTATAACAGCTAGGGTATTAGGTTCGGGTGATGGGTGGGTCAAACACCTCAATAGCGTACAGCGCGCTCTCAACAATCTGCCAAGAAGTTCTCTAGGGGGGGTCACTCCATATGAGGTCCTATTTGGGACAAGAATGTGGGTTCCAGACTTAGAACACGTAGGCACAGTGGTGGAAAATAAACCATTTGATATCAAAGATCGTTTGGCTGTTTTACAGGATCTTAACAAATTAAGAACGAAACAAAGCAACGTATCCCTACAGCCAACCACCACTGGGGAAATATTGGCGGTCCCACCAAGGCCTGTCTGGATTCCAAAAGTTGGGGATCTAGTCAGAGAAAAAATCGCGGACAAGAAGGAATTTGGACCTTCTTACAGACAACCGGTACCTGTTCTAGCTGTTCAAGGAACAAGCACAGTACTTCTGCCGCCCCTTGCTGGAAGAAAGGAGAAAAGATTTGTGCCCATCGACCTGATCAAACCACAGTATGTGGCCAATACTAAGCAGTAGGCCTCGTGGACTCCGACCTAGTAGCAGACGCACTCCTCTCGCTACTATTCAAGAGGTTCAGACTGAAAGACTGATCACGATCGAGAATTCAGCTGTAACAAATGAAGGACTAAGCAACCAAGCCATGGAACTCATCCCGCTTGACAACCAAATAACAGTTCGTCCAAATACACCTGTCTACACCAACGTGACACATGATGAACTGTCTCCTGTGATTTCTACAAATCCTGATGCAATTCCAACAATTGACAGAACTGCTTCTGGCTATTTCATTGACTTTGATACGTTCTCAGAAGATCCAAGCGAACCTGAAACGACGCCAGCAACTTTCAAACTAAAGCAGCAAGTACGAGACTTTATTCACTTTCTGAAAAAGACTTATCTGGTTTCTCCATGGATTGAACTCTGGATTACATCTGGACTTTTTGTTTTCCTGCTCTGGTTAGCTTTGGTAACAACTATAAGCGTGCTTATAAGTGGCAGATACATCCATGTGGATAGTGAAGGAAAAGGCGTTAACGTACTTTTGAAACCACATAAATCTTCCCATCGTGAAGCAAGAGACTTGTCATCAGTGAACATCACAGCTGTTCCTATACAAGATGGTATAGTGTGGGACAAAACAGATTATGAAATTTTCGGACCAACGGAACAATTGAACATTCCACATTTGTTTAAAATTTCACTAAGTGATTTAATTACGTCCAGTACCTATTCAGATGATTGGGACTTTGAGACTGTGACTGACATAATGTTTGATCTAGAAAAATCTGCTGCATTTTCTAAAAATGAATATTTAGAGGGTTCATCAGACTATGAAGAACTGTATTGTTATAACCACTATAGTCATCATTATTTGCATAAAACTGCATATCCAAGAAATGTGTTTATGTTTAACCAATGGGAACATTGTCCTACACCACCAAAAGGTAGTTCAAAAACTTTTGCTAGTAAGTTTCCATATTTTTTAGGTTACAATACATCTGACCCAGCAACGTTTTACTACAGAAATGTAAACAAAACAGGACTGAAAATTATGTTAACAAATACGAAACAGATTTACTCTGCAGCATTCATTGCCCAACTGTCAACACAGGGTTTCGACTTATGGAAAGACACAATAGAGACAAAAACTGTCTGGGGTAGTAAAGATTGGCAAGTACATGGTATAGAAGCATTATTTAGAGCCTGTATCATCCCTGAACAAATACTGTTTTTGAATGAAACCGTCCAACAAACATCTTGTCTTGGATTGGCCAAGATCAAAGAGATGAAATCACCTTCTGTGCCAACACCTGCCAGTGATAATAATACAAAGGCAGTGGTGACAGTTGACAATATACTACAATTCAACAGATCTGATCCAAATTGGAAGAAATGGTTGATCTGGCCCTTAGACACAAACAACTGTCAGGAAAGGTTCTTGAACAAAACTCAGGGCTTTACTATTCATAGGCCAGACCCAAGATATGTCCAAAGACAACATCCGGGGGTAGTAACAACATATAGTGTAGGAAAATTATGCCTCGAATGGCTGCATAGATCTACACTACAGGATGTGAAACAACACTTATCCTTACTTACAGGAGACGCAGATCTTAGGGAATTCTTGCTTGGACCGAGAAAACCGCGTCAAAAACGTTTCATATATGCCGGCATTTATGCTGCTTATAATGAAGCATGGAAAGTGTCACAGATAGAGGCCGCAGAACGAATACGTGAACTTGATCGTATTAATTTAGAAAAAATACACTCTGTGGTCGACAATGGGTTAACAACTTTGTCCTCCAGAATATATTCATTGGATGGCATTGTATCATCTGCTATCGACATTCTAGAACAAGATTTGGCTATGTTACAACAAGGTCAATCTCAATTACGTTCTATAGTGTTATTGAGCTGGACGCTGCAATCTTTGCGAGCGGGCTATGTGCCTTGGCGTTTCATCAACACGTCGTCTCTGTTTGCAGAATACAATCTCACTGATAAACAGGTCGAATTGGCACAAAGAGGAGCAAGGTATACAGTGCTAAGCATTGAAAAACTGGAGAAGTTACCATTCACAGTGGCAGAAAAATCAGCTACAGAATGGGTTATTCATGGCAAAATAACATTACCTGTGACAACTTTTCAGTTTCAGTATTGCCTCAGACAAATGCAAGCAGGCAAATATGAACGGTTGGGTAAGGAATACATTAAGACATTTTGGGATTTACCGTATACACATAGATGTTGGAGTGGGGATCGTGAAGTGTTTCTTAGCGGTACCAACTGTAAAAATGCACTGACCGGTTCACTTATGTGTCAGGACATTTCTTTACATGGGACTTGTAATGGTTCAGTGGCAAATTTGTCTTGCCATCAGCATGGTACACCAGCTGCTGTGATTAATCCAACGTTTGGACAACTTTCTAACGGGAGTTACCTCATGCTGAATGATCAGAGTTGCTGTGGAATGTTGCCAGGCATCCCATATCTAGTAACGGTCAACTCCAGGGTCACTTGCTGTATGCAAGTATTGTTTGCCCCAATAGACACAGTCAGGGAGTCGCCGCTATGGCCTTCGCTGAACGTCTCTTTTATAAGATTTGATACTTTAAGCAGAATGAAAGCCATGCTTTTACAGCAAACAGTGCCTTTGACCTCGGCCAAAGAAACCTATGATCTACAAGTAGCAAGGACTTCGGCTGAGATACAGACTTTAATACGTACAAACTGCCCTATACATTTCGTAGAAATGGTATCACGTATCTTTAACATGTCAGATACGACCGGAATTGTACATGTATTTAAGAGCATTTGCTCCGGTCTGTTAGCACCTTTCCAGGCAATACTTGGAATCATCCCCAACTTTGCACATTCGGTGTTTGGTGGAATACCATTAATTCTCGCACTTGTTGCCGGAATTTTATTCATCTTTCTACTATTGCGCTATGGCCAGCCTATTCGCAGACATCACTCCGAGCGAAATGGAGAAAGCTCTCCTTGAAAGAAAGTGCCGTGAGCGAATAGTACAGCTATTGGCCATGACTCGTCTAAGGGACCTTAATACAACTTGCTTCCTGTCATTCAGACCAATCTGGCAAGATTGCATCTTACCTGTTCTACGATGCCTGCTATGCGGTGAAGAATGCGTGTTGGACGCTTGTCTAACATATCCATCAGCCACGCCAAAGGACGTCGATACTTTGCTGGTCCCGATAACGGCCCATGCTTTGTGTTGTCCCCAGAGGCTACCAATCCTGATGTCAGCATTCATTGAGATCTCACAGACGCTTCTGGCTGCTGCTGAGGTACGAGAGACAACTCCAGGCACACAGGTAACAACAGACGCGAACATTGCTGCGGCGACCTATGCTGCGAGCGATGCTTCACATCTTTGTGCGGTCAATCTCTTACACGAGGTGTTCCAACTTACACCAACGACTGTGGATGATGTTTTGTCTATTGAAATAGATGATCTCATGTTTACACCAGACCCATAAACTGACTCTGAATCAGCATACTGTGTTCCAGAGATGCAGTAACAATTTGGCCTTCAGTTTTCAAATACTTGGAACTCTACCAAATTTGAACTTTTGTCCCATTTTTTTGAACGAAAATGGCACTTCGATCTGCTTAAAGTAGAACTAGCTTTATAATACGGACTTGGCAGTACTTCCAGGGACACTTAGTCATCTTGTGTGTCTAGAACAGTTCATTTAATTTTTATGACAGGAAATAACTTCGATTCTGTATTAAGTTATCGATCATTTTCGTCATATGTAATTATTGCTTTTATGTTTCATTCCGATTGCATTTATTTCGAACTTTATGCTGGAAATGAAGACATTGCTTAATGATGTACGGAAACCTTTGCATTTTCAATATGTTTTTTAATGCTTTTAGAAAATATTTTTAATATGCAGTACTCCATTTTAATGTTTTAGCATTTTTTATATGTTTAGCATTTTAGTATCATCGTACAAACGAAAGAGGAGTGGGTGTTGTATATTTCCTAGGGTGTCCATAAACGGGCTTTCCCGACTCATGTCCTTATATAGGCACAATTCGCCTTGCCCTTATATAGGCATAAAATCCCAGACCTTATTTAGGCATAAACCATGCACTCCAAATACAGGCATGGATTCCGACATCCGTCCACCCTAGCCTCACAACGAGTTCATGAAAAAACAGACCCTTAGGCTGCGGGAGTTTCCCTTGCCCAGGACTATTGATTTCTTCAAGGACTCATCTATTATGCATGAACCATTATTCCTTAGGGATTCATTCATGACGTCTTTCGCTGCCCAACTCACATCAATGCTAACATTTTCAGGTATAAATATACCTTCCCAAACCCCTGTAAATCAGAGGAGACCTCGACTTCAGAGGAGCCCGATTCCCGGCCGGAAGCACTGAGAAGACACTGTCATTCCTGCACGCAGAGAGTCCAGCTTCCAGTGATCTAACTTCCCTTGCGGGGTGTTGGAGTTCGAGTCTGGGAAAGAGATTCCTACCTCTCTCATTCTTCAGGTATGGAGCAGACTAGAACCTAGAGGGACTCTTGGCATACTGGACTCTTGGCATGCTAGGCGCAACATACTCTTAGTATACTCTAGTCAGGATTACATCACCTACTTCTACTTCTCCCTACACCTAGGATAGGTTAGGTACACTGGGGTAGAACTAGGCTAGAAACGCATCGTATGAGTACTCGCATTTTTAGGCTGTGTCATTTTATGTAAATGCATATATGCTGAAAAGATAATGCTAACGCAGTATTATTTATTTCTACTGCTCACTCTGTACATTATTTATCTCGCATACTGTCTTGTGATCGTCACAGCACATTTAACTTACAACAGAAACAAGACTGTTCAATAAATCCTTTATTGAAACGCCCGACTGTTATTTCTGTGTAACTTTGAGTGTAACCAAAACATGCACAACTGAGCTGAGTGAAATAGTTATCTATTGTTTCTACGACTCTGGGACACGTCCTGATTCTGTAAGGGAAACACAGTGGTCATGTTTTGCGGCTGCCAGAAACTACTCCCTTCTTGTTGTCAAGAAGTTTCTAGTGGCCTCTGAGCAAGCTGGCACAAGTAATTAAGTTTAATATACTCGATAGGGACATACCGACCTTAGTCCTATGTCAAACCTATAGGATATATTATTCCAATGCGCAGAGCCTATAAGGGAAATAGGAGCTACACTACAACAACACCCATTGATTTTTGACGCTGCCCCCTATTTACAAGGCTGGCATAAATATGGGGCAGTGCCAAAAATAAGACCAGGAAAAACTTGGGGGCCCATTAGGATTGCGGGCAGATCGCCCCCGCCGGGCCGGCGGTAGCCACCGCTGGCCCAGCGGGGGCGATCCACCCACCATCCATGCCTGATTGACCCCCCGCCATATTAGTATGGCTGGGGGGTCTGCAGCGGACGGGAAGACCGTCCGCCGCTTTTCCGCCGGTCGACTCGTTGACCGGGCGGAAAAGGGGCACAATATGGTGGCGGTGTCTGCAAGACACCGCCATCCATATTATGATGCATGCGGAGATTCGCCTTTCCAAGGCGGCGTTGCCGCCATGGAAAGGCATGCGGTGTCTGGTATTGGGGGCCCTTTGCAGGCCCCCAGGGTGTTGGGGATGTGGGGGTTGCACATGGGGGGTACCCATGGTACCCCCCCTCATTGCCATGCACTACGTGGCAGGCACCACGTGGTGCCTGCCATGTAATGCATGGCAATGATGTGCGCACTCCTATTGCATTGCGGGCCGGTCTGCAGCCAGCAGATCCACCCGCAATGTATTAGGCCCAGGATGCGCCCGCCAGTGTGGCGGGCACATCATAATATGCATTGCGGGACCGCCGCAACTTCGGGGGTCGGTCCCTGGCTCCGTTGCGATGGCGGGCGGACTTTGTCCTCCCGCCATCGTAATGGACCCCTCTGTCTTAAACTGGCGCAACAAGGAGAAATTATTAATTTCTCCTCGTTTTTGTTGTTTCTATGTGTGCTGCATTCTGCATCACACATAGAAAGAGTAAATCGCCATTAGTGATTGTTCATGTGCAGGAAGGTGTCCCTTCCTACGGTGCACAGAAAGAATATCGAGGTTTTTTTTTCGACCTACAGAAATATCGAGTTGTAAATATCGGAGGGGCAGAATATCGACTTCAAGATTATCGGTGACCAGAATATCGACCTGAAGGTAAGAAATATTGTTTTAGTTAATATCGAAGTTAGTAATATCGTTTGCAAAAATATCGTTGTTAATAATATCGATGTTTATATTAGTGTTATGTATTTTAGTATGTATTTTATATGTATGTGCTCCACATTTTTTGTTATGTTTTGTATTTTTTTTAAATTTATGTATTACATTTTTAGAAGTTAGTAATTTTTTTTAAAGTAAATTTTGCGTTTTAGTACTGTAGCGGGTTGTGGGTTTATAGGGGAATAGGGTGGAAAGGAATTTAATTATAGTGAATTAAATAATAATTTTTTGAAATTATTAATTATTTTTAATTACATTTTGCATTTTAGTTCCGTAGCGGGTTGTGGGTTTATAGGGGAATAGGGTGGGAAGTAATTTAATTATAATAAAGTAATTATTAATTTTTATTTTTTGGTATTGATAATTAATTTATTGTTAATTAATTGTTAATTGGTAATTCATTTTTATTAATTGATTAATTGATAATTATATTAATTGTGTTAATTTAGTTTAGGAGCGGGTTGTGGGTTTATAGGGGAATAGGGTGGGAAGTAATTTATTATAATTAAGTAATTATTAATTTTTATTTATTGGTATTGATAATTCATTTATTGTTCATTAATTATTAATTGGTAATTCAATTTTATTAATTGATTAATTGATAATTATATTAATTGTGTTAATTTTTTCGGAGCGGGTTGTGGGTTTATAGGGGAATAGGGTGGGAAGTAAATTAATTATAATAAATTAATTATTAATTTTTATTTTTTGCTATTGATAATTAATTTATTGTTTATTAATTATTAATTGGTAATTATTTTTATTAATTGATTAATTGATAATTATATTAATTGTGTTAATTGAGTTTAGGAGCGGGTTGTGTGTTTATAGGGGAATAGGGTGGGAAGTAATTTATTATAATTAAGTAATTATTAATTTTCATTTATTGGTATTGCTAATTTATTGTTAATTAATTATTAATTGGTAATTCATTTTTATTAGTTGATTAATTGATAATTATATTAATTGTGTTAATTTTTTTCGGAGTGGGTTGTGGGTTTATAGGGGAATAGGGTGGGAAGTAAATTAATTATAATATAATAATTATTAATTTTTATTTTTGGGTATTGATAATTAATTTATTGTTTATTAATTATTATTTGGTAATAAATTTTTATTAATTGATAAATATATTAATTGTGTTAATTTAGTTTAGGAGCGGGTTGTGTGTTTATAGGGGAATAGGGCGTGAAGTAATTTATTATAATTAAGTAATTATTATTTTTTATTTATTGGTATTGATAATTAATGTATTGTTAATTCGTTAATAATTGGTCATTTATTTTCTATTAATTGATTAATTGTTTATTATATTAATTGTGTTAATTTATTTTAGGAGCGGGTTGTGGGTTTATAGGGAATAGGGTGGGAAGTAATTTAATGTTATTAAAGTAATTATTAATTTTAATTTATTGGTATTCATAATTAAATTATTGTTAGTTAATTATAAGGGGCTCATTACGATGGCGGGCGGAAGCACAACCACGGGGCTGGCGGAAAATATATTTTTCCGCACTCCAGTAGCGGTCCTCGCGCCCGCCATATTACAATGGGCAAACAAAGCCCATTTACCGTCGACCGCGGAGCGTCGTAAACCGCCAGAAATTTACGCCCGCCACCGCGCCGGAGGTAGCGAATAGAGACCCACCTCCGTGTGGAATGACGTCCTGTCCGCCGTACAAATCACGATGCAACAAAAAGCCCATCACACCGCAGTGGAGAACCCACCCACCCAGAGACGGCGGAAGTACGACAGCGGAACGCGAAACCAGACTCCCGGTCTCCTCCACCCGGTCCGGACCGCAATGGATCCAGCTCTCCAAGCCTTTCCGCTGCTGTACCTTATCCACTACCAGCAAGTAATGGACTGTCGCGGACAACGCCGCAGGTACGCAAATACACAACTCCGCACACAACCACAACACAACTCCTGTGCTGATATGCGGTTCCTGTCCACATCAGACACTCTGGTGGTGACAGGAACACATCCCCAAGTGTACCCACAGAAGTCCTACCTCTAAAAAAATAACCCCTCCGCATCTGGGTCACCTATCAACCGCGAAATCACTGCAATGTCCGGGTCACGTCACCACAGCGGTGAAGACGCGGGAAAACCTGTGCACAATATAGTAGGCAGGGCCGGCGCCAGGCATGGGCAGTCCACAAAGATTCACAGGGCTCCACCTCCACCCTACACACACTACGCTTCCCACACCCATTTGGGGACATGCTGTGTGCTCCTCCTGTGCCCCCCTGCACAATTCATCTGCCAGGTGTAGCCAGACCTTGCACCTCACACACCAAAGGAGCAGGGAGCCTGGCTTGGAAGGCGGGGTTGAAGAGGAACACCCTGCACAGAAGCTCAGGGGCTCGACAACCCTCCCCCTCACACCTACCTTCCACGCATGTGAAGCAAAATGAGTATAATTCAAAAATGAAGACTGACACTGCATAAGAACATCCACTGAACTCTTCACACTGCCTGTCAAGTCACTCACAAACACCCCACACTGACACCCAGCCACATACCCATACCATAGCCCAGCAGCAATGGAGGACAATAAATGGGTCAGCCAAAAGTGAAGTGGATAGTGCTGGAAAGCCATGGAGCAAGCCACATAACTAGTGTACAACACATGCAAGAGAAGGAACATATCACACCACCCTTTGGGCATCAAATCACACATGGGTGGCACAGTGAGTGAAATTAACCCAAAGTGACCTACATGCAACAACTCAGGGAGACATCAAGGCAAGCCATGCATAGGCATATGAATGATAGGAAGTGTCTGAAGTCAAACAGTGACCAGCCACACATCTGTGTCAACTTACTTGACATGTGTATGTCATCAGCACAACACACAAGGCTCATTGTCACACTCCCTGACTGTCAAACACAAGTAGGACCTTCACACATGCCCCTCATCTACCCACCTCACACCTGCAACACTCAACACCAGTGTGAAACACACAGAATGGTGCAAATGATGTCCTGTGAGTTCACTGACAACCAATCACACTCCTTGGGGTGCATCCACAAACATCACACTCACACTCAGGGATGTCTGAACCAATGCTGACACAAAAACAATAGCCAAACACAAAGCTCATAAACAACATACACAGAAGTCCAACAAGCCCACACATGGGCAGCCAAACAGTGGAAAGGCAATGTGACCCTAGACAGAACAGGAATTCACAACATTGTCACTCATGGCCAATGCACAGACACCATACATCAATACAAACAAGAGGTGCATCCTCAAAAATCAACCATGAACACCAACTGGGATCAATGGGACAATCAGCTAACACAGACAGAGACACGACACCACTCATCAAGTGGACAAGGTGCCATATTGTACCACAAGCATGCACATGCACAATCCTGAAAAGTGACAGGTCAAAAATAGGAGGACAAACCACCAATGTGCACTCAAAACAAGCCCAGCAACAGGAATACACCTTGCTGCATGTGACAGACACACAAGTAATGCACACCACACCTGAAACACACATCTGAATGTATCACACAGCAACAACCACTCACACACAACATCATGCACATAGAACATCACACACACATAGCATCTGTCAGTAGAAAGAGCCAACACAGGCCAAACACTGCATACATCCACAACAAAAACACAACAGATGCCCAGACCAATCCATCACAATGCAAACTCAGCTGCACATCAGGGGGATGCACAACAAGCAAGTACAAGGCAACATACACTGACAACACAGCATGCACACCAAGCAGTGTGTGCACAACAACCAAATCAGTAGCACACACAGCTGAGTGCAACACCATGTACTCCCACAACACAAATCATCACAGCACACAGAGAACATCATACTCAGGAAGGGTAGCAGTACCTCAGCAAACACACATACAGCTTAGCCATCACCCACAGATGCACAACTCAGGGACACCCAGGTGCAAACAACATGACCAGAGGACTGTGCTGCCCAAACATCTGCACTGCACATGAGCAACCATGACAGCAAACCAGTACAAGAAAATTGCACATAACTAATTGGGAAACTGTCCTGAGTAGCACATTTGTCCTGTACACAGATCAGCCTCACACAGCATAGTGTCACAATATGAAGTGGTGGGGATGCTCACACACTGCCAAGCCATGGGGTGGAAGACATGAGATTTAAGTGGTGTGTACTTCAGTAGTGGACAGGTGAGCAGTGTACAGTACACAAACACATAGAGGAGTTACTCACAATGTGTAGGCATCCGAAGCACATATAGGGGATGGCATTACTCCACATACCACATACCATACTGGATCCAAAAATGGGTCATGTGACAGCAATGCATGAGAAAACACACAAATAATGTCAGTGTGGCTGAGCAGGTCTGCACAGTGTGCACAAACAGTAACAAGACACATGGCTGATCAACAAAACACAACACAGACTTGGCTGTCACACACTCTGCATACTCACAACTGGCAGCAACAACAAGTAGGTGTCCCCCAGGAGTGCAAGGACACACCTACACACTGCACAGTGCCCAACCTACAACTCCTACATGTGCCCACAATATGAAGCATATGGCAGACAATTGAAACAAACAGGCACTCATCTTCTGGGTCATACATGTGTGCAGTTGGCATTGCAGGGGCACACACACATCAACACTACTGACAATTACAGCCCATTCACAATTCATGACCACACAAGTGCACACATCCAAATGTACCCATGTGACTAGGAAGACAGACCATACATCAACACTGCTGTTCACACATCAATGAAGATCACACAGATCTGATGGACCCTGGCAAGCCCACAAGTAATACTGTGGATAGAATTCACCTCTGTTCTGGTATTGCATCATAAAATGACATGTGTACAATTTAGCAAACATGACCATATGATGAGTATGACAATAGTAGACCATCACAAACACCCATCATTGCACCCTCAACCCTCAGAATGAAGAAGAACTAAAGTGCCCCTCACCACTGGCAAACCCTGAAAAAGTTAAATAAGCAATTGCCAATGTTAAAGTGGCATACAGAGCATTTGTCACATGCAACCATACCCATACAGAAAACACTTTTATTTAGCAAGGACACTGACAAAGCAGACGACAGGAGTAACTGTTTTTATTACATATCACCAAGATAGGCATGAAAAGTAGACAACAGCAAGGCCATTGGCCAGTCCATAGTTCAAAGGAGAGACATGTGTGCATGCGAACCTGCACAGGAAATGGGCATCCAAAGTTACTAACAGCAAGGCCATTGGCCAGTCCATAGTTCAAAGGAGAGACATGTGTGCATGAGAACCGGCACAGGGAATGGTCATCCAAAGTTACAAACAGCAAGGCCAGTGGCCAGTCCATAGTTCAAAGGAGGGACATGTGTGCATGAGAACCTGCACAGGGAATGGGCATCCAAAGTTACAAACAGCAAGGCCAGTGGCCAGTCCATAGTTCAAAGGAGGGACATGTGTGCATGAGAACCTGCACAGGGAATGGGCATCCAAAGTTACAACCAGCAAGGCCAGTGGCCAGTCCATAGTTCAAAGGAGGGACATGTGTGCATGAGAACCTGCACAGGGAATGGGCATCCAAAGTTACAAACAGCAAGGCCAGTGGCCAGTCCATAGTTCAAAGGAGGGACATGTGTGCATGAGAACCTGCACAGGGAATGGGCATCCAAAATTACAATCAGCAAGGCCAGTGGCCAGTCCATAGTTCAAAGGAGGGACATGTGTGCATGAGAACCTGCACAGGGAATGGGCATCCAAAGTTACAAACAGCAAGGCCAGTGGCCAGTCCATAGTTCAAAGGAGGGACATGTGTGCATGAGAACCTGCACAGGGAATGGGCATCCAAAGTTACAAACAGCAAGGCCAGTGGCCAGTCCATAGTTCAAAGGAGGGACATGTGTGCATGAGAACCTGCACAGGGAATGTGTGACACCGTACACTGCCATGGTAAGTAACACAGCTAGGGGGATACCAATGGGCAGTCCAGGCACCGCTGTGGGAGAGATAGGTTTGGGAGGGGGACTTTGCCTCAGACTTGGCTGTCAGTCGAACTGGGAGGTGGCTGATTGTCGGGGCCAGTTGGAGTACTGGACCTGGGGGAGAGAGGACCAGCTGAGGTAGAGGCATCAGTGGCTTTGGTAGGCGGAGGGCTGCTTGGACCGGGTGGCATGGTGGCATGGGGAGGCGGAGACATGCTGCCATGAGACACAGTGTGTGAGGGTGAATGTGGAGGGCTGCCTCTCCACTTCTTGGGAATTCAATAGGGAAGAATTGTCTTGGTAGGAGTAGGAAGTGTGGTGGGCACAACAGCCTCACTCTCCACCAAAGGTGCATCAGGTGCAGGTGGCTCCCCCTGTGGGGATTTGCTGGATCTGGCGGTATGCTTGGCCTGGCCGTGCCTTTTCCCCTCCATCCCCTGTTGACCATGTGAACCCCCCACAGTGCCCTCCTGTCCCAGCTTCACAGGGGTGTGGGTGGGAGTTGAGGTTGTGGGTGAATCTGCCTTAGAGGGCTGTTTCTGCGGACTCTTAGCAGGCACCAGCTTCACAGCAGGCACGGCAACAGTTTGCCTGTCTTTGGGAGCCGCTTTTGGGATGGGAGTGTCCTTGGATGGGGCTGATTTTGAGGCATGTGAGCCTGAGGCCTGCTTCTTGGCTTGATGCCCCTGAGTGTCACCTGATGGGCTTTTTCCTTTGCGCCCCTGTGTGAGTTTCTTTTGTTTGGGGGATGGTGTCCGCACTCTGGGCCGCTTGGGGTGCTGCTGTTGTGTGCTGCGTGTGGAGTACCTGGAGCCTGAGGGCTGTGGTGTGTGGTCACTCTCGTCAGATGTTGCCACTGGCAGGGGGGTTGCCAAAGAGACTGGAGCTGGACTCTGAGCCTGTGACAGCTGAATGGCTGCCGTCACTGTGGAGGACAAAGACTGGACAGTTCTGTGTAGCCCACCCATGTCAGAATGAATCCCCTCCATGAAGGCAACTACCTGTGCCAACTTCTTGTCATGATCCTGGAAGGCATTCAGGAGAGTTGTCTGACCCACAAACAGCTGGCGCAAAAGGCCCACAGCCTCAACACTGAGGGCAGCAGGAGAGACAGGGGCAGGGGCAGCGGTGCCTGGGGGAAGGACACATTCTTCCCTTCTTACTGCTGCGGGCACGTGCAGCACTAGTGGAAGTAGCCGGGAGGGTGGGCACTGGACGATGTGTGGTGGAACATGAGTCAGATTTCCCGCTCCCTGTGCCCGCCAACATCGAGGAGTCACCGCTGGCGTCAGATGACGTTGAGGTTGGTGTTTCTGGGCATGATTCTTCAAGGGCACTCCTGTCCCCCTCCGAGGCGCTGGTCACATCAGTGTCAGTGAGATCATGTGTAGCAGTCGTGCAAGATGCCTCACCACTGGTGTCCGTCCCCTGTCCTTCTGTGCCCTCGGTAGATGCTGCAAGAGACAGAGACGTAGGTTCAGTTTAGTGCCATACTCACAAACATCATATGCAAACAAAGCACAAAACAAGATGATGATACCCCCATGTTGCACACACCCCTGTGCAGCCTGCATTTGCAACCTAAATGCTAAAAGCAAAAGATGCATGGTAACATGCTTACTTGGCATTAATGACCCATGTGATGTTCACACAGCCAAATAGCTTGCCCGTGCCTCCATGTAACCTGACATACAGATACCTGTAAGCATACCTAAGTGCCCGTAGGTGAAAAAGATGTACATCTCAACATGTTGTCACAGTCACATATGGAGTCCCTTTAAGGGGACAACACAGATACAGAGTCCAAAATGTCCTTTTGCAATGGCCATAAGCTTCAGCTATCCCCCATGTTGTGCTTCGAAGCACAACTACACTTGCACATTGGTGTCAAATGTGTAGTTCTCACAATTTCGAGGTCAGGCACTGCACACATCGACGAAAGCACACTAAGATGAGGCACACTGCCGTTCACTGCCCAGTGATGTCCATGACTCCCCAGATGCAGCTGACGCCATAAGGCCACATCTCAGCATGCAATGTCAAGGGCCAGTACATTAAACACATGATAAAGTACATGTGGCGTAAATGCATAACAGCTGCACTCAACACTGAGGGCTATTACAAGCCATTGCATCACAATAGAAACCTCACAGAGATCCGCATTGGCTCAGGGTTGGGATACATGCAGTCACTCACACCCAAATTCACCCTTCGCAGAATACTCACCCCAAACTTGCTGCTGATGGGCCCTCAAACGTCCATTCAGGTCTGGCTGTGTCACTGCCAAGATGCGGGCCATTAGTGGTGTCATGCTCCTGCGCGCCAACCTGCCAGTCCGAGGGAGCAGCCCCAGCGTCATCTCTGCCACGTTTTTGCTCAGCCGGCAGATGTCATCACACCTCTTGTGACAGTGTGTGTGCCATCGGTTGGAGACACCCAGAGCCCGCACCTTGCGTGCAATGGGCCTCCATAAGGCCTTACGCTGGTGGACTTTAAGCTGCAGGCATGGGAGACAAGAGGAAGAAATATCAGTAACACTGGGTTTTGCACCACTGTGTCTCAGTACAGGAGCATACACAAACTTAGCACAGCTATACAGATATGTTTAGCAGGGGCCATACAGCATGACACGTACTACATTAGCATAAGACAATCATCCCCAAATGCATGCAGGTATGAGGATGGACACAGTACCTGGCCATCTCATGCACATGCAGAATGCCAGCACAGAAAGCAATGTGAAGAAGGACCATATCTGCAATGCAGTTTGTGAGGGAGCAAGACATACATCACATTGTACATGTAGTTTCGGGGCAGAATCACTGTGTCCAACAATGCACACCACTCATGTTCCTTGGGCTGCGAATGTCTACCTGTGTCATGGAGGTCACATTTAGGGACATGAACTAACATTCTCACACCCTTCTCACAAGGTCTGTCTTGTGCAATCCACAGGCCTGAGATAGATCATTGCGGGATAGGGTGGCAGATAACACATATGTCTCACTCTGTCCCTTCAGTGATGGCTCCCTGTCAAATTGGGCAGTAACTGTGCAGGCCAGGGGGGCTCACACTGAGCTTAAACGTGGGCCATCAGAACATTCACATACATGTACAATATGAGAGGGCAAACAGTGCCTACACATGCGAGTCAGTACACAAATGAAAATAATGGAAGGGGGATGTTTATGAAGTACAAGAATCTGCTGTTTCATATGGGAATTTCCACCAGGAGTGTCCCCCTCAGCCATTTCACTCCTATGCATACTGCTCACAGATCCATGATGGCAATACAGAGTCAAACACACTTCCATCAGCACCCTCTGGACGGAAAGTCTTTGTAATGTCACAAATGAGCATTTGAATACCTCATGGACTCAAACATCCATTAGAACAGGCAATGTATGTACTGACTTCCACTTTCCAAACCTGCAGTGTCACTGTATGGCTGCAAGGACACTGCATGTCACTCCCATCCTGAAGTGCTGCCCGGGAAATGTGTAAAATAGGCTACCAACCCCATTTTACTGAAGTAATCATGCTAGGCAGTGTATCACCCAAACCCATACTCTCAGGCACATACTGCAGCAGATCAACTTCATGTGTGCACTACCTGCACTCTCACTTCCACTCTGAAACACTTACCATGACATCTGGAGCACCATATAGCCTCCCATACTGTGAGAACACCTCATCCACAAGGACCTCCAGCTCCTCTGTGGTGAAGGGAAGGGCCCTGATGTTCTCAGTTCTCGCCATCACTGGGTCCAGGAGACAGGAACAGCAGCAGTTGGTGGTGAAGAGTGTCAGTCAGCAGTGTCTGGAAGCAGTGGAAATGTGTGGCTCTCTCCCACACATATATAGCCCCCTGGGGTTGTTTCAGTGGTACTCAGCTGCTGCAATTGGTGGTCCAGGTCAGCTTTTTTCAAATGCATCCAATGACCGGCCCCGCGGTAGCGGAGCACGCCTACTGCGATTTTCAAAAGTGCATTTGTCTACCGCGATTGCGGTTCCCATTGGCTGTAAGGGCATGGGCATTGGCGGTGTGACACCGCGGGCCTAGGCGGTCGCTACCGCGATCGTTCATCATTCAATTGCACCCAATGACCAGCCCCGCAGTAGCGGAGCACGCCTACCGTGATTTTCAAAAGTGCATTTGTCTACCGTGATTGCGGTTCCCATTGGCTGTAAGGGCATGGGCATTGGCGGTGTGACACCGCGGGGCCCAAGCGGTCACTACCGCGATTTGGCATCTTTACCTTGGTGCCTATGGCCGTGATTGCAGTGGCGGTGCATGCTTACGGCACCTATGGACACATCTTGCGGTAGCAATGGCAATGGCCAGTTCTCAGCATTGAACAGTAGACACTTACTATGAATCATGCCACCAGATAGTGTAATTCAATGCTAGTCTGACATTTAACTCACTGATGACTACACATGCCATGACAGTGCACAGGATTACATGCATTGGAATGTACTCCCTCACATGTCACTTATGATGTTGTTGTGCATGTACACAGACCTGTTGTGTGATGGACTCTCAAATATGTACACATGTCAATGTGTGAGATGGCTAAGCAACCCACATTAATGAATGACTAACTACATGATGTGCATATTTCACTGTGTAGATTGCTGAACTCATGTTGATACTTGATCTTCATGCACACACTGTGCTCACTGTGTTGTTGATCTGTGCCCTGTCCGAATTACGCAAGAAGGTGTGGCAGGTACAGCAGCTACGTAGAAGCCAGCAGTGTTGCTGTTTCAGACATGTGCTGTGTCAACTACTCTCAGGGCTGGTGACACAAGATGTAGGAATGTACCTTTTGGCATTCACATAGTCTGAATCTGTTGTGGGGCTACTCACTGTGTAAATACTGGACACGTGTACAACTACTTTAGATCAAGGTGTCTCTACATGTGACTTGTGCTGTAAGCTGTAGTTTCAGGCCATTCATTGTTGGCGCTGTGTCGGTCAAATCGTAAGATGTTGGACACATCTGAGAGGGGAATTGAATTGACATGTGTCCCCTTTCATCCTACCTAGGAGGTGGCCAAATGTGCATCGTCCATTCACATTGCTTGCGGACATGGAGGATGAGGATATCATACGGAAATTCCGTTTGGATCGACCTACCCTTCTGGACCTATGTGCTCAGTTGGAGCCCCATCTGAGGCCTCGCAGAACCTATCCAACTGCACTGACACCAACATGTAAGGTGATGGCGGCCCTGCATTTTTTTGCAACTGGTTCATTCCAGTACATGGTGGGCAGCGCAGGTGGGATGTCTAAACCAATGTTCAGCATGGTGCTACGTGATGTCCTGTCCGCTATGATGAACTACAAGGACAGCTACATCCATTTCCCCAGGAGACATGAGTTGGCAGCTGTGAAGGGAGATTTTTATGACCTTGCCCACATCCCTAATGTTGTTGGTGCCATTGACTGCACACATGTTGGCCTGGTTCCACCACAGGCACATGAGCACATCTACAGGAACAGGAAGCATACCCATTCCATCAATGTGCAAGTGGTATGCCAGGCGGATATGATAATCTCCCATGTCTGTGCCAAATTGCCAGGATCAGCCCATGACTCCTACATCCTGCGTAACAGCATCGTACCACAGCTGATGGCAAATCTGCATCCGGAGCATGCGTGGATTGTGGGTGAGTACGCAGAGTCACGTAGTGTGCTGTATGTGTGACATGCTGTCCTCTGCCACAGTTTTTAGGTCTCGCCTAGCGTTACAGCGCATGCGCTGCTCGCTCGGCGAGACTTAAAGTGAGAGAGGAGATTGAGAGGAGATTTCAGAAGGGGACTTGAAGCCCCGCCCCTCTTTTTCATTGGCTGGCGTCACCGTTTATGCTAAACGGTGGCCTGCCATTGGAAATGAGGTTTTTTTGTTGCCGCCCTTTCTCCTTTTTGTCCGGCCCATAAGGACAGGATCGTCTGCTTTGCGGCTGTCGCAAAGCAATTTCTTATCTTTAGGGGGGCCATCTGTTTCTAATTAGCTTTCACTTTTGTTCGCTAGGCGAGCGCAGGGGCCATCTGTTTTTTTTCTTCAGTGTGTTGTCTTCGTTGTTGCCATGAGCTTTCACTTTTGTTCGCCAGGCCCGCGCAGGGGCCATCTGTTTTTTTTCTTCAGTGTGTTGTCTTCGTTGTTGCAGAGTCATAAGAACAGATTTAGTAACATGTATATTAATAGAGAGGAATCCTACTCATTTTATTCATTTCCCCATATTTTCAGTGGGCGCATAACGAGGGACAATATGTTTGTCTGCTACAAATAATATATTCTCACATTTGGTTATTACTGACCAATTTAGCAGTGTCCACAAATGTTCTGACGACGGACCACGTCCAGTGCACAGCACGTCATTACCGTACTAAGTACGGAAGCCCGCAATGGACATCATCGTGCTAGTTTCATTTGCAAACTTCTGGAGTCCAGGAAGGCGGCCGCTGTAATGTTTAAAAACACACCGACAGAGAGGCCCTTTAAAGCACGGGGTATTCTGGGCGCCATTTTCGTACCTAGCTGTTGACTTTTTGTTTTTAATTAATGTCCTGCTTACAGTTTATCGTTTATTTTCTAAATGTCCCTCGTCGGGGTACTAAGCGCTCTTTATAAACGCAATTTTACAAGAAATTTAAAACACGGTAGAGTTGTCTCGCGTGAAATGTTCGCAGGGTTTAAGCGAACCGATATTTAAAGAAATGAAACGTAAAGTTCCTCGAGGCGCCGGGAGCAGCGCTTTCGATAGTTATTTAAATGTATAGGACGTAGAGGTTCACAACAAAGACTCTGACAATTCGGCACGAGCTATTTTTAATTTCATATATATATCCCCATCTACAAAAAGGGAGGAAGCAAAGACCTCTCGTGGGCATTTTATGGGTGCAATTTATTCAATTAAAGAGCACGGCTGTCCGGGGTTTAAAGATGCACATGCCCCATAAATGTTGCAATGAAAAAGAATATAAGTCATTCTCTTAAATGACGATAGCATATTAATAATTCTATACTGACACTGCTGCCAGTAGAAACACAAAAATGTAGTAATAACGTCAATGCGACTGGTGGCTTCTGAGATAAGCAGTTGTACAGTGAGAGCAGCGGCAGTCAGGTTTAGGGTGAGAATACAGACAAAAAGTATTATGATGAGTATGGTAACAATATTAATATTATTTTCACATTTGTTTAGTGTAATGATGATGAGAATAATAATAATAATTTTTTATTATTAATATTATTATTTTTTTATTAATTTTATCATCATCGTCAGGAAACAGATTTGACAGTGACAGCCGTATTTGACAATAAACAGTGACACTGGCTGCGGGTAATTAATTTATTAAATGCAGCCACCAGTTCATTATGTCATTCACGGTGGATTCTCACAGACTGACTTACATACACTTCCCTCCCCACACTTAATTCCAGTTTGGTGTGTTTGAAAATGTTTTACATTTGTGCACAAAACAAAACGCCATGTGAGGCCCTTGGAAGAGTTTTAATTCGGTGTGGGCCTGTGTTCACTGGACAACTCGATGTACCCTCTGCCCTGTCATTCGAGGGGTTTTAGAAACGCAAGAATAAGGCATGTTCCGCACGGAGGGAAAGGCGGTGTTTCTTCTGCTTAAAACTACAACAACGGTACGGTGTTTTCATACAGTGCTCGCACTACACTTCTAACAATAAGGGTTACTTTTGCCCAAGAAGCGGCACTCAATTTATCGACCACAGAAGGAAGCAAGGCTGGGCCAGTCTTTAAGGAATTTGAACTCCTAACTTAAAGATGACGGTACGTGTCAGCGGCGAGCGTTTAAGACACTGAGCCGTCCTATGACCGCTTAATTTGGATAAAACGCTAAATTACCTTAGCATGAATGACTTTTACTGTGTGAGGAAGTCACCCAGTAACATATGCTTTTCTGCATACGTTTTGCATCTTCAGAAAGCAGATGGAACATGTCTGCATTCGGGAAATCAAATGCAGGAAAGCGCCCGGTAATTCCAGACATCACATATTATTCCACATTCAAGGCCTAAAAACTCATAATTGCACAATACATGGTGCTACGTGATGTCCTGTCCGCTATGATGAACTACAAGGACAGCTACATCCATTTCCCCAGGAGACATGAGTTGGCAGCTGTGAAGGGAGATTTTTATGACCTTGCCCACATCCCTAATGTTGTTGGTGCCATTGACTGCACACATGTTGGCCTGGTTCCACCACAGGCACATGAGCACATCTACAGGAACAGGAAGCATACCCATTCCATCAATGTGCAAGTGGTATGCCAGGCGGATATGATAATCTCCCATGTCTGTGCCAAATTTCCAGGATCAGCCCATGACTCCTACATCCTGCGTAACAGCATCGTACCACAGCTGATGGCAAATCTGCATCCGGAGCGTGCGTGGATTGTGGGTGAGTACGCAGAGTCAAGTAGTGTGCTGTATGTGTGGCATGCTGTCCTCTGCCACAGTTTTTAGGTCTCGCCTAGCGTTACAGCGCATGCGCTGCTCGCTCGGCGAGACTTAAAGTGAGAGAGGAGATTGAGAGGAGATTTCAGAAGGGGACTTGAAGCCCCGCCCCTCTTTTTCATTGGCTGGCGTCACCGTTTATGCTAAACGGTGGCCTGCCATTGGAAATGAGGTTTTTTGTTGCCGCCCTTTCTCCTTTTTGTCCGGCCCATAAGGACAGGATCGTCTGCTTTGCGGCTGTCGCAAAGCAATTTCTTATCTTTAGGGGGCCATCTGTTTCTAATTAGCTTTCACTTTTGTTCGCTAGGCGAGCGCAGGGGCCATCTGTTTTTTTTCTTCAGTGTGTTGTCTTTGTTGTTGCCATGAGCTTTCACTTTTGTTCGCCAGGCCCGCGCAGGCGCCATCTGTTTTTTTTCTTCAGTGTGTTGTCTTCGTTGTTGCAGAGTCATAAGAACAGATTTAGTAACATGTATATTAATAGAGAGGAATCCTACTCATTTTATTCATTTCCCCATATTTTCAGTGGGCGCATAACGAGGGACAATATGTTTGTCTGCTACAAATAATATATTCTCACATTTGGTTATTACTGACCAATTTAGCAGTGTCCACAAATGTTCTGACGACGGACCACGTCCAGTGCACAGCACGTCATTACCGTACTAAGTACGGAAGCCCGCAATGGACATCATCGTGCTAGTTTCATTTGCAAACTTCTGGAGTCCAGGAAGGCGGCCGCTGTAATGTTTAAAAACACACCGACAGAGAGGCCCTTTAAAGCACGGGGTATTCTGGGCGCCATTTTCGTACCTAGCTGTTGACTTTTTGTTTTTAATTAATGTCCTGCTTACAGTTTATCGTTTATTTTCTAAATGTCCCTCGTCGGGGTACTAAGCGCTCTTTATAAACGCAATTTTACAAGAAATTTAAAACACGGTAGAGTTGTCTCGCGTGAAATGTTCGCAGGGTTTAAGCGAACCGATATTTAAAGAAATGAAACGTAAAGTTCCTCGAGGCGCCGGGAGCAGCGCTTTCGATAGTTATTTAAATGTATAGGACGTAGAGGTTCACAACAAAGACTCTGACAATTCGGCACGAGCTATTTTTAATTTCATATATATATCCCCATCTACAAAAAGGGAGGAAGCAAAGACCTCTCGTGGGCATTTTATGGGTGCAATTTATTCAATTAAAGAGCACGGCTGTCCGGGGTTTAAAGATGCACATGCCCCATAAATGTTGCAATGAAAAAAGAATATAAGTCATTCTCTTAAATGACGATAGCATATTAATAATTCTATACTGACACTGCTGCCAGTAGAAACACAAAAATTTAGTAATAACGTCAATGCGACTGGTGGCTTCTGAGATAAGCAGTTGTACAGTGAGAGCAGCGGCAGTCAGGTTTAGGGTGAGAATACAGACAAAAAGTATTATGATGAGTATGGTAACAATATTAATATTATTTTCACATTTGTTTAGTGTAATGATGATGAGAATAATAATAATAATTTTTATTATTAATATTATTATTTTTTTATTAATTTTATCATCATCGTCAGGAAACAGATTTGACAGTGACAGCCGTATTTGACAATAAACAGTGACACTGGCTGCGGGTAATTAATTTATTAAATGCAGCCACCAGTTCATTATGTCATTCACGGTGGATTCTCACAGACTGACTTACATACACTTCCCTCCCCACACTTAATTCCAGTTTGGTGTGTTTGAAAATGTTTTACATTTGTGCACAAAACAAAACGCCATGTGAGGCCCTTGGAAGAGTTTTAATTCGGTGTGGGCCTGTGTTCACTGGACAACTCGATGTACCCTCTGCCCTGTCATTCGAGGGGTTTTAGAAACGCAAGAATAAGGCATGTTCCGCACGGAGGGAAAGGCGGTGTTTCTTCTGCTTAAAACTACAACAACGGTACGGTGTTTTCATACAGTGCTCGCACTACACTTCTAACAATAAGGGTTACTTTTGCCCAAGAAGTGGCACTCAATTTATCGACCACAGAAGGAAGCAAGGCTGGGCCAGTCTTTAAGGAATTTGAACTCCTAACTTAAAGATGACGGTACGTGTCAGCGGCGAGCGTTTAAGACACTGAGCCGTCCTATGACCGCTTAATTTGGATAAAACGCTAAATTACCTTAGCATGAATGACTTTTACTGTGTGAGGAAGTCACCCAGTAACATATGCTTTTCTGCATACGTTTTGCATCTTCAGAAAGCAGATGGAACATGTCTGCATTCGGGAAATCAAATGCAGGAAAGCGCCCGGTAATTCCAGACATCACATATTATTCCACATTCAAGGCCTAAAAACTCATAATTGCACAATACATGGTGCTACGTGATGTCCTGTCCGCTATGATGAACTACAAGGACAGCTACATCCATTTCCCCAGGAGACATGAGTTGGCAGCTGTGAAGGGAGATTTTTATGACCTTGCCCACATCCCTAATGTTGTTGGTGCCATTGACTGCACACATGTTGGCCTGGTTCCACCACAGGCACATGAGCACATCTACAGGAACAGGAAGCATACCCATTCCATCAATGTGCAAGTGGTATGCCAGGCGGATATGATAATCTCCCATGTCTGTGCCAAATTTCCAGGATCAGCCCATGACTCCTACATCCTGCGTAACAGCATCGTACCACAGCTGATGGCAAATCTGCATCCGGAGCGTGCGTGGATTGTGGGTGAGTACGCAGAGTCAAGTAGTGTGCTGTATGTTTGGCATGCTGTCCTCTGCCACAGTTTTTAGGTCTCGCCTAGCGTTACAGCGCATGCGCTGCTCGCTCGGCGAAACTTATAGTAGAGAGGAGATTGAGAGGAGATTTCAGAAGGGGACTTAAAGCCCCGCCCCTCTTTTTCATTGGCTGGCATCACCGTTTATGCTAAACGGTGGCCTGCCATTGGAAATGAGGTTTTTTTGTTGCCGCCCTTTCTCCTTTTCGTCCGGCCCATACGGACAGGATCGTCTGCTTTGCGGCTATCGCAAAGCAATTTCTTATCTTTAGGGGGGCCATCTGTTTCTAATTAGCTTTCACTTTTGTTCGCGAGGCGAGCGCAGGGGCCATCTGTTTTTTTTCTTCAGTGTGTTGTCTTCGTTGTTGCAATGAGCTTTCACTTTTGTTCGCCAGGCCTGCGCAGGGGCCATCTGTTTTTTTTCTTCAGTGTGTTGTCTTCGTTGTTGCAGAGTCATAAGAACAGATTTAGTAACATGTATATTAATAGAGAGGAATCCTACTCATTTTATTCATTTCCCCATATTTTCAGTGGGCGCATAACGAAGGACAATATGTTTGTCTGCTACAAATAATATATTCTCACATTTGGTTATTACTGACCAATTTAGCAGTGTCCACAAATGTTCTGAGGACGGACCATGTCCAGTGCACAGCACGTCATTACCGTACTAAGTACGGAAGCCCGCAATGGACATCATCGTGCTAGTTTCATTTGCAAACTTCTGGAGTCCAGGAAGGCGGCCGCTGTAATGTTTAAAAAACACACCGACAGAGAGGCCCTTTAAAGCACGGGGTATTCTGGGCGCCATTTTCGTACCTAGCTGTTGACTTTTTTGTTTTTAATTAATGTCCTGCTTACAGTTTATCGTTTATTTCCAAATGTCCCTCGTCGGGGGTACTAAGCGCTCTTTATAAACGCAATTTTACAAGAAATTTAAAACACGGTAGAGTTGCCTCGCGTGAAATGTTCGCAGGGTTTAAGCGAACCGATATTTAAAGAAATGAAACGTAAAGTTCCTCGAGGCGCCGGGAGCAGCGCTTTCGATAGTTATTTAAATGTATAGAACGTAGAGGTTCACAACAAAGACTCTGACAATTCGGCACGAGCTATTTTTAATTTCATATATATATCCCCATCTACAAAAAGGGAGGAAGCAAAGACCTCTCGTGGGCATTTTATGGGTGCAATTTATTCAATTAAGGAGCACGGCTGTCCGGGGTTTAAAGATGCACACGCCCCATAAATGTTGCAATGAAAAAAGAATATAAGTCATTCTCTTAAATGACGATAGCATATTAATAATTCTATACTGACACTGCTGCCAGTAGAAACACAAAAATTTAGTAATAACGTCAATGCGACTGGTGGCTTCTGAGATAAGCAGTTGTACAGTGAGAGCAGCGGCAGTCAGGTTTAGGGTGAGAATACAGACAAAAAGTATTATGATGAGTATGGTAACAATATTAATATTATTTTCACATTTGTTTAGTGTAATGATGATGAGAATAATAATAATAATTTTTATTATTAATATTATTATTTTTTATTAATTTTATCATCATCGTCAGGAAACAGATTTGACAGTGACAGCCGTATTTGACAATAAACAGTGACACTGGCTGCGGGTAATTAATTTATTAAATGCAGCCACCAGTTCATTATGTCATTCACGGTGGATTCTCACAGACTGACTTACATACACTTCCCTCCCCACACTTAATTCCAGTTTGGTGTGTTTGAAAATGTTTTACATTTGTGCACAAAACAAAACGCCATGTGAGGCCCTTGGAAGAGTTTTAATTCGGTGTGGGCCCGTGTTCACTGGACAACTCGATGTACCCTCTGCCCTGTCATTCGAGGGGTTTTAGAAACGCAAGAATAAGGCATGTTCCGCACGGAGGGAAAGGCGGTGTTTCTTCTGCTTAAAACTACAACAACGGTACGGTGTTTTCATACAGTGCTCGCACTACACTTCTAACAATAAGAGTTACTTTTGCCCAAGAAGTGGCACTCAATTTATCGACCACAGAAGGAAGCAAGGCTGGGCCAGTCTATAAGGAATTTGAACTCCTAACTTAAATATGACGGTACGTGTCAGCGGCGAGCGTTTAAGACACTGAGCCGTCCTGGCGGCCTACTATGACCGCTTAATTTGGATAAAACGCTAAATTACCTCAGCATGAATGACTTTTACTGTGTGAGGAAGTCACCCAGTAACATATGCTTTTCTGCATACGTTTTGCATCTTCAGAAAGCAGATGGAACATGTCTGCATTCGGGAAATCAAATGCAGGAAAGCGCCCGGTAATTCCAGACATCACATATTATTCCACATTCAAGGCCTAAAAACTCATAATTGCACAATACAGGGGCGGACATACAAGCCAGAATTTGTAATTTCAGACCCGGTATTCCATTTCCCGTTGTGTCACTCAGCTCTGAATCTGTCCCTAATCTGTCAAATGTTCAACCAGGAACACGAGTCCGAATTCTGATTTCCTACTAATAAGGACTATCATTGCCGAAGCACCCCAAAAAATTGAATTGTTTGAGGAGCTAGACAATTTGGTATTGCTATGGTGGTGCTCATTTTATTGACTTCAGAGTGATGAAAGTCTGAATCAGCCAAAGAGCGCTAGTTTGCTAGTTCTTGAATACATTGTGTGATCCTGGGCAAATCATTCTATCCAATTCCCAGAGCCTGTGTTCCTTCTAAATGGCACGATTGTGAGAACTCTGTTTCAGTTAATTATTTGTGTCTGTGCAGATCTCCATGATAACTTTGAGCTCGAGACCTATCCAATCTTGAATTAACCTTGGCCTATGAGAGTTTTAGGTAGAACATGGCAATCTGGTTGTTTAATTTGGGGTGATCTGATGAGGGAGGTGTTTGGAATTTGGGGGATACCGAAATTAATTTTGTTCATTGTGCAGAAAGGACCGCTATGTTGAAGTGGGGGTGGGCGCAGCACTCAAGGCGCTCTCCAGTGAGTCACCACAGGGCTCTGCCCCCCAACACACTCTTTTTTTTTTTTTTTTTTTACTTTAATAAGCGCAGCGCCGTCTTCACGGACTCCGCGCTATGCAATGCAATAGGTGTTGCTTTTGGTATTGTAAATAACAATGCCTTTTAATTTTTTTTAAAGACATTGCCATTTACAATGTCAATAGCTCAAAATAATGTCATTGCGAGACCTATTGTATTGTAAATGCTTGTTTTACAAAGTTGGTCAGTGTATCTCACACCTAGGTGACTCTGCATATCCCATCCGGCCTTGGTTGCTGAACCCACTGCGGAATCCCAGGACCCCGGGTCAAGTCCGCTACAATGAGGCCCATGGGAGGACACGTCGTGTGGTGGAGCGTACTTTTGGTCTTCTTAAGTCTCGATTTCAGTGCCTGGACAGGACCGGAGGTGCACTGATGTACTCTCCACAAAAGGTGTGTCAGATCGTAGTTGCATGCTGCATGCTCCACAACCTGGCCTTGCGCAAAGAGATCCCCCTGATCCTGGACGATGATGAGCAGCAGATGCCCCCGCCTGCAAACCCACACATGTCCAGTGACGAGGATAGTGGAGAGGAGGAAGGTGTCGACCTGCGTCAACAGCTCATCAACCGCTACTTCCCTTGAAGGTGAGTGACATTGTACAACGGTGCCATTGTATGCTGTTTTTGTTGTTGTTGAAAATGCCTAGGGGAGCTTTGTGACAGCTGCCTGTTGGCTCTGTGCTGAGGGCTGATGTTTCTGGGACAGGGTAGTTATGCACAGCTACATGATGTCTATGTCGATATCGTTGCTCATTGTAATGTGTGCAGGTTTGAGTACCTTGATAACAAGTGTTGTGTAATGGGTGTGATGCCATCACCTGACAAGTGAATGTTGTTCTCTTGTGTTTTCCTAGGTCCCTTCAGCCTCTCAATGCCTCACAACAATCAGTGCACCTGGTACATTGTAATCTGAGTCAAGATTGTACATCCTGTGATAAACATGGAGCTGACACGAAAACATAGGTGTGTAAAGAGGGTTTATTTACAATAAGTATATGTGACAGGGAAGTGATTATTTACAAAAAGGTGCAAAGTGAATCAATGAGTTGTCAGTGATGGTAGACGAGACAATAGGGTAGTCACCACATTGATGTGGTGACACAGTCCAACAGACGCCTGCCATCAGCATGGCAGTGTGGGTAAGGATAGTCAACAAAGTCAATGGTAAGGTGAGGAGAGGTGCCATCATGGCTGGCTCTTTGACTTGCATTTGGCTGGTGCTTTGCCACGTGATCCTCCCGTGCTTTTCCTCGGACGGCCCCTTGAGCGTTTGGCAGGGGGGGCCTCTGCTGCGGGATCTGCGGTGTCTGAGGACTCATCCTGTTCCAGCTCACCCCTCTCTGTGGCCGCAGGTGAGGTGGTGGGACTGTCATCCTGCGGGCCACTGGAGGGAGGTTGAGCTGTCCTTTGGGCCACAGGCCTGTCCCTCAGAACACCCACAAGCTGGCCCAAGAGGTCCACGATTTGGCCCATATGCATGTCCATGGACTTCAGCAGCAGGCGGACCTCACACACTTCTTCCAGAACCTGGCCCATCTGTCCCTGGGTCAATTCATAGGCCCCAAGGACTCTTGCGATGTTGGCCAGGGCTTCGGACCCAGTGCCCTGTTAGATTTGTCACCCAGTTGCCCTCCTACCTGCCCTGCTGTCCCGGACCTGTGGCGTCACCACTCGACGCACCCGCTGACTCTCCCTGCCCTCCTCAGATTGTGGGGTGGTGTGGGTATCTTCTGAGGCAGGGACAGTGTTGCAGGCAGCACTGGTGGTGGTGGTGGTGCTGGAGGCCGCACAGGTCATTGCAGCAGGGGTCAGCGCAGTTGTTGCTGAGGTGGTGGTGATGGGGACAGGGGGGCCTGGGCCCTGGTGAGCCCTGGCAGGCCTGATGGGCCAGGTTCTGTGTCCGCATCCGAGGAATTTAGGGAGTCTGCATCCGAGAGTCCAGGTTCCGGGGGGAGTGGCTCAGCAGGTTGGTGTTGTCATCTGCAGCAGTCAATTCTTGGTCACCTGTGGTACAGAGAAGAAATGGTCATTGAAGTGCACCCCACAAGCTTGGTGTTAGATGTTTGAATGTTACATGTTATACACCACACAGTTTACATTGAGATCACTTTGTATGGCTGCACGGTACTGTGCATCATGACATGATGTGGAGGTACATACATTACTTGTCCATGGTGTGACATGTCAATAGATACCATGCTCCACGTACAGATTGTGTGATTACAAGGACATGTCGTCATCTAACGACTAGCAGCACAACAACTTTATGTGAAGCGTATTTGTTGTTTACTCTGCATGTAAGACGTTCATTCTGCGCATGTACTGGCCATTGTTATCTCATGCATCCCTCTGTCATATCATGTGCTTTGCTTTCTTTTTAACACTGACCATGCTTGCTTTGTTTTCATATGGGCCTTCATGCTCTGCCCTATGGCACTTACAGATAGCATTCAGTGCTGTGCATGATTGTGCCCTTAATTTCTTCTACATGTGACTTTGTGGTTCAAACTTTAATTTCTGTGACAGTTACATATGCTTAGCTGTCTGCACACTGGAAGTGGCTATTGGATCTATGCCAAGTTGGGTGGGATGTGAGGGCTGGTGTGGTCATATGGCTCCATGCTTTTTGAGAGACATGGCAGGGTGCATGCACTGTCTACCTACCTGTTCTGTGGCACAGGTGGGGGGAATTGCTGACACATGGTTGTGGGTGTGGGGGAGTGCTCCATCTTGCTCCGCTGTGGGACAAGGGGGCCTGGTGGGAGTTGTAGTGCTGGCTTGCCACACACCAACATCCCTCCATGTGAAAATGGCTACCTACCTGTAAGTTTGATGAGTGAAATACAATGGCTGCTACATGCTTATGGGTGGGGGGGAGTGCTCCATCCTGCTGAGCTGTGGGACAAGGGGGCCTGGTGGGAGTTGTAGTGCTGGCTGCCTATCCTCACACCCCCATCCCTGTTAAGATGGCTGCCTCCCTCTGAAGTGGAGCAGAGGTAGGGAATAGGTTACACATGGCTCTTGGATGGGGGAGTGTTCCATCCTGCTCAGGGGTGGGACAGGAGAGCATAAGATGGCTACCTACCTGTGAGTCTGGTTGGTGATATACAATGGCTGACACATGCTTCTGGGTGTGGGGGCGAGTGTTCCATCTTGCTCAGCTGTGGGACAAGGGTGCCTGGTGGGAGTTGTAGTGCTGGCTTGCCACCCACAAACACCCCTCCATGTGAAAATGGCTACCTACCTGTTGGTTTGATGAGGGGAATGCAATGGCTGCCACATGCTTCTGGGTGTGGGGTGGAGTGCTCCATCCTGCTCAGCTGTGGGACAAGGGGGCCTGGTGGGAGTTGTACTGCTGGCTGCCCGTCCACAAACACCCCTCCCTGTTGAGATGGCTACCTACCTGTTAGTTTGATGTGAGCAAACCCCCCTCCCTGTTAAGATGGCTACCTACCTGTAAGTTTGGTTGCTGAAATACAATGGCTGCCACATGCTTCTGGGTGTGGGGGGAATGCTCCATCTTGCTGAGCTGTGGGACAAGGGGGCCTGGTGGGAGTTGTAGTGCTGGCTGCCTATCCTCACACACCCCTCCCTGTTAAGATGGCTGCCTCCCTGTGAAGTGGAGCAGAGATAGGGAATAGGTTACACATGGCTCTTGGATGGGAGAGTGTTCCATCCTGCTCAGGGGTGGGACAGGAGAGCATAAGATGGCTACCTACCTGTGAGTTTGGTTGGTGATATACAATGGCTGCCACATGCTTCTGGGTGGGGGGAGTGCTCCACCCTGCTCAGCTGTGGGACAAGGGTGCCTGGTGGGAGTTGTAGTGCTGGCTTGCCACCCAAAAACAACCCTCCATGTGAAAATGGCTACCTACCTGTTGGTTTGATGAGGGGAATGCAATGGCTGCCGCATGCTTCTGGGTGGGGGGAGTGCTCCACCCTGCTCAGCTGTGGGACAAGGGGGCCTGGTGGGAGTTGTAGTGCTGGCTGCCTGTACACATGCCCCCATGGTAATGTTGCTAGCTACCTTTGGGGTGAATCAGAGGAAGTGAATGTTGGATCTGTGAGACATGTGTTGGGGAGTGTGTGGTGCACATGGATGCATTTGGGCCTGGGGGGTGTAGGTTTGTAGTTGTTTAAGACAGTACATAGCAGTTTGATGGTCGACATTTGTTGTTACTTACCAGCCTCCACTCCCCCGGGTATTCCTGTGAGACTCTCTGGATGCAGTATGCCAAGCACCTTCTCCTCCCATGCGGTGAATGTTCTTAGTGGAATGGGAGGGCCACCGCCAGTCATCTGAGCCAGCTTGAGGTTCTTGTTGTTCTTCTCTTTCACCTTGCTCTTGAGGTCATGCCACCGCTTCACGATCTCCTTCTTTGTGCGCGGGACAGTCCCTACTGCATTGACCTTGCTGACTATCCTTACCCACATTTGTGTCTGGTGGCTAATGGTGTCTGTTGGACCAGGTTTCCAAACAAATGTGGTTCTACTCTGATTACCTCATCTACCATCACTGACAACTCATTGTCAGTGAATTTGGGCATCTTCTTCTGTGCCATGGTGTGTGATGTGCAAATGGGGTAAAGGTGCAGGTGTGTGAGTGGTGGTGGTGATGTAAGTGGTGTGTGTCTGTGTTGTTGTGCTGGTGAGATGTGTGGTGGTTTGCCTCTCCTTTGTGCTGTATGGTAGGTTCCTTCAGTGGTGGAATATTGCAAAGGATTCTGGTCAGTGAAGGGGCTGGTTTTATACTCAGCTATGTGGGTGTGTCAAGATGGAGTATTCCTGTCAGGTGTGTTGTGTGGGTTGACCTGGGATTTGTATTTTTTTAGTTGCCCTGGGGATGTGTCATTGGGGTGTGTTAGGTGTTTTTGGTGGCTGTGCCAGTTTAATGGGTACACTTGGTGGGCTTGTTTTGTGTCTTTTTTTGTCGTCCGACATAATTGTTCCGGAGCAGCCGCGGGGGTGGGTTGACAACTGCCCTTCCGCCGGCTCTCCCATTCTTCACTGGTAGTGATCGCGGCGGTCGGAAACAGCAGATCGTTCCGCTGTCACCTCAATGGTATCCTAATGTCACAGGCGGTCAATCCACTGGCCGTGCGGCGGTTTTGGGTTTTTCCGCCGCGAATCCGACCACCGCGGATGGATTTTCACCAGCTCCGCACGCTACCGGCGGCCTTTCGTGGCATCGTTCCACCGCGGTCGGATTTCTCTGGCGGTTGAGCCTAATCGGACCGCCGGTTTTGCCGCGGTACCGGCGGACGGTTAATTTCCGCTACCACGGCGGTCAGAATGGTTTTCCGCCCGCCATCGTAATCAGTAACCCTGGGCATCCAATTCCGCTCCGCTCGTGGAATTTGCAGAATTTAGGCAATTTCGCGTTCCGTGGAGAACGCGGAATTGCCAACAAAGAATTATTTTCTTGTTCGCGCTTTAAAATGTGTTCTAGCGCGTGCGATAGCGACTTACCGGGATTCCTGCGTTCGCCGACGGGTTTTCCTATCCGTTCGCGTGCGCCACGAGATTTCGGTAGCCGGCCGCGTTATCCCGCGAGAGTTTGCGATCGCGAACACGTCATTCGCCGCGCCATCATGCACCGCGAGAGAGATTGCGATCGCGAACACGTCATTCGGGCGCGCCATCGGACATCCGGCGGAATATTGGTCAAGCTCGCGATCCCGAACACGCAAAATTTTCAATCTGGAGAACAATAACATCGCAAGCAGCATAAAACCTTTTATAAATTGATGATTTGGATGAAAAAAAAACCTCAGATTGATATTTGGCTGTCCTTTTTTGTCAAATTTTTGGGGGGGAGAGGGAGGAAGTGCCACAGAGTCTCCTACTTCCTGTTCCTGTCCAGCAGGCTCCTCCCAGTGCTTTGTCCATCTCCTGTTCATTTTTCACTTGGATTTGAGCTGGAAGGATCACTCTTTGTGTCTGCTGCATCATTATCATTGGATTTGAGAATTTTGGGATTTGTGATTTTACAAGTAAGTTGGTGTTGTTTGATTGGGGCATTGCAGTTGCTGCAACTACAATTTTTGTACTTTTCATCATTTTTAAAAATAAATAGTTGTGGGTAGCCAGTAGGCCCACAGCTAGTCATGGGTGGGTGCATGATGAAACATGATGAGACAACTGTTCCTTTGCTGTGTGATGTATTTATTAATTTCAAACATCATTTAGGGGGCATGGATGGCATTGGATTGAATTGCAAAATGTGTTTTTTGGGTGTATTTCAGTTTTTGGGCTGTGTGTTAAATACATGCCTTAGTTGTGTGTGGTGTGCTGCAGGCCTTGTTTAGCCCTGTGGATTTTCGTTTTTGCATTTTATTGCATTACAGGCAAAGCAGTGTGGTTTACCATGCAGCCTTTGCCTGGCTATTATAGGCCTGTTTTCAGTACATTGTTTTCCAGGCCTCCTGCTTGTTGCTTGTGATTTGTGAGTGTCCATGTGGCTGGTAGCCATTTCTGGTGGGAGTTATAAGTGTGCTGCTTTTGCCATATACTAAGGCCTGCATGTAAGAGAAGTGTTGTGAGCGTATGTTCCTCTTTTTCAAAATTAGTTGTCACAATCAAAGGTCAATTCCTGATTCAGATGCAACACAGTACACGTTAGATTGAGTGCGAGTTTTTCTTTTTATTCATGAATTAATTTGGTCCATTGCACTCATTAGCATTTTTTTGTATATGTGTTGTTCAAAAAACAGCCGACACGTGTTTCACCCTATGTGGCAGATAGTGCCTAGGGCTTTCTCAAGGCTGTAGTAGGAAAGAAAGGTGAGATGATGTCAGTTGTTTAGAGCAAATGGCTCCCAAAGAAAGAAGAAAAAGAAAAATCACCCACAAAGTGGTAACGTGAAGTAAACGTGAAAAGAATATGTGCAAGAAACGTGAGGTGCTTTTTCTAATAAAAGAAAACAGCGAAAATGAAGAGTGAAAATAGTACAATCAGATGTGCCTATTACCCAAAGTAACAGAAAGGTTGACACCTAATAGTGATCAAGAAATATTCATTTCCATATTTAATTATTTAAAAATATAAGGAGCAGAGATGAAACAGCTACAATGCAAGACGAGAAAAACGAGAAAAAGTGCTGGCATAAGACATGTTAGCGATATTCCCAAATCTTAAGTTAAAGTGAATTACAGACATAATGATATGACAATAAAATCTTGACCAATGGTCTAGGCATGCACATGTTGAAAAGATTCTAGCAGATTTAAGGCATGCTTGATGTAAGTAAGGGCTAAATTAATAGGTAGGTAGGTGTACTATACCTAATCATGTTATTGCAGCGGGCATAATTAAAAAACTTCAATTTATATAAATTCCAAAAATAGCACAGCAGTTTTGTAAGTCATCCAATTCTGCAAAAATAAACAGTGATACATTATTACATTCAATTGCATAGCGTCAGTTAAAAGACAAGACAATTCTATTCAAACAGCCCACAGGATATTCATGATATACAGACTCATTTTGGTAGAAACATAAAATCACATTTTGATAAAGTAATAATGTTGATTTATATGAAGGCATTGCACGATTCTTAGTATGTATATTCATATGTTAGCAAGCTTGGTCCTAACTACAAGGTTCGCAAATTTGCAAGTTCCCTACCATTTTGAACCAGTGGCTAGTTGAAAATGGGGTTTAATATGTGAAAGAAAGTACGAGGAGTCAAAATTTCACTCTAGGCAGGACGTTAGAGACATACTCCTAATGACACTAACGAGAGTCGTGATAACAGAGTCGAAAACGGAAACGTTTTGACTCGGTCGAGCTGGCCGGCAACACGACTGGATAACAGTCCGCAGCCGCAGCGGCAATACTGCCAGGACAGAGGTGCATGAATCACTTACTTCAAGTTAGTGTCAAAATGGTCTCACGTCTAATCCTCGGGTAAATCCGTAGCGCTGTAAGTGAGAATAGGATGCACTAGGTTAAATAGTACATTCAACCCGGGTGCCCCGGAAGTAGTACCTCTCACGTGATCGGAGCAGATTGCGCAAAAAACAAAGAAATACAAACATGAAATTATATCAAAAGATTAAATACTATATATGCTACATACCAAGGCGAAGACAAAGCAAACATGCCTGGACTATCAATATTAGCAAACGCGGAGTGATCCTGATCGGGTTTAATTACAAGATGAAAAATTAATATGTCACTGCCACAATGCATTATTAATTCGGTATACTTGTCCCAAAAATAGGGTGGTTAGAGTCGCTAAAAATGCCAACCAAGCATCATTGCTAATACGATGGTGCCAAAAGAATGTGACACTGAACATACTAGAACCAAAACGCCGTAATTCGACCGCCATCTTGGAATGAATAAATCGAGGCCATAGCCAAATTACAAAAAATAGTAACAGGTTTATTCCAGAGACGGGAGAGAATGAAGTAATTGTATTATACATAATTCTAGAATAAAAAGATATGTATAAAAGATTTGGGAATTAGAATTATAAAAAATTGACTACTTGGACATAGAAATGCCCATTATAAATTCGAATGTCTAGTAACTGTAGTGCACGATGTGTTACATGGTGGATACAGAAACAAATGACTAGTTCAAAGACCCAGGATAGAGGCTACATTAGCAGCTCGAAATTTAATACAGGTTTCTACACTTGCTCAAACTGCTCGATTTGCAAGTTAGGAAAGTCTAGAACAAAACAAATCACTGTAAATGGTAACCAGTATAAAATAAATGATTTCATAAACTGTGAAAGTACCAATGTAATCTACCTCATTTCTTGTCCGTGTGATCAACACTACATTGGAAGTACCATCAGGCCACTGAAAACTCATATTCAGGAGCATTATCGTAACATACAAAAATCAGACACTCGACAACCTTTGGTGGAGCATTTTCTATCATATCATTTTCATCAACGGAGTTTCATGTTTACCGGCCTCAAAAAACTGAAACAATACAAACGAGGCGGTAATTTGGAACAACGCCTTCGCAAAGAAGAGAGTACACTTATTATAGGTCTAGACACTGTGGAAAAGGGCCTTAATAAGGAATATGAATGGCATCACTGGCTCTGAGAAAGAATTCGAAAAACTTCTAAAATAACTGAAAAAAACAGATTTCGGATTTCTTAATGTTAATGATCACACTGGAAATCAGACTTTATATACAACATTTTAATGTACTAAATGCCGTTTTTCGTAGAAACAACTTGGGTTTAAGTATGCATAATCTGATATTATTTTATAGCAACGGTTCTCCCTTTTGTCTCATTGTTACACTAAATTGTTTATAGATGAAATGTCTTTAATTCCATCTGAGATTTTACAGTTAGGTGTTATCTTTGGGCATCCTTCTTAGAGGTTACTTTAGGCTGATGTACTAACATCTTTCTCATCTTCTTTAAAAACTCATAAAATCAATCTCCCCAAAGTAGTTGTATTAAATTTCGAGCTGCTAAAGTAGCCTCTACCCTGGGTCTTTGAACTAGTCATTTGTTTCTGTATCCACCATGTAACACATCGTGCACTACAGTTACTAGACATTCGAATTTATAATGGGCATTTCTATGTCCAAGTAGTCAATTTTTTATAATTCTAATTCCCAAATCTTTTATACATATCTTTTTATTCTAGAATTATGTAAAATACAATTACTTCATTCTCTCCCGTCTCTGGAATAAACCCGTTACTATTTTTTGTAATTTGGCTATGGCCTCGATTTATCCATTCCAAGATGGCGGTAGAATTACGGCGTTTTGGTTCTAGTATGTTCAGTGTCACATTCTTTCGGCACCATCGTATTAGCAATGATGCTTGGTTGGCATTTTTAGCGACTCTAACCACCCTATTTTTGGGACAAGTATACCGAATTAATAATGCATTCTGGCAGTGACATATTAATTTTTCATCTTGTAATTAAACCCGATCAGGATCACTCCGCGTTTGCTAATATTGATAGTCCAGGCATGTTTGCTTTGTCTTCGCCATGGTATGTAGCATATATAGTATTTAATCTTTTGATATAATTTCATGTTTGTATTTCTTTGTTTTTCGCGCAATCTGCTCCGATCACGTGAGAGGTACTACTTCCGGGGCACCCGGGTTGAATGTACTATTTAACCTAGTGCATCCTATTCTCACTTACAGCGCTACGGATTTACCCGAGGATTAGACGTGAGACCATTTTGACACTAACTTGAATTAAGTGATTCATGCATCTCTCTCCTGGCAGTATTGCCGCTGCGGACTGTTATCCAGTCGTGTTGCCAGCCAGCTCGACCGAGTCAAAACGTTTCCGTTTTCGACTCTGTTATCACGACTCTCCTTAGTGTCATTAGGAGCATGTCTCTAACGTCCTGCCTAGAGTGAAATTTTGACTCCTCGTACTTTCTTTCACATATTAAACCCCATTTTCAACTAGCCACTGGTACAAAATGGTAGGGAACTTGCGAATTTGCGAACCTTGTAGTTCGGACCAAGCTTGCTAACATATGAAAATACATACTAAGAATCGTGCAATGCCTTCATATAAATCAACATTATTACTTTATCAAAATGTGATTTTATGTTTCTACCAAAATGAGTCTGTATATCATGAATATCCTGTGGGCTGTTTGAATAGAATTGTCTTGTCTTTTTACTGACGCTATGGAATTGAATGTAATAATGTATCACTGTTTATTTTTGCAGAATTGGATGACTTACAAAACTGCTGTGCTATTTTTGGAATTTATATAAATTGAAGTTTTTTAATTATGCCCGCTGCAATAACATGATTAGGTATAGTACACCTACCTATTAATTTAGCCCTTACTTACATCAAGCATGCCTTAAATCTGCTAGAATCTTTTCAACATGTGCATGCCTAGACCATTGGTCAAGATTTTATTGTCATATCATTATGTCTGTAATTCACTTTAACTTAAGATTTGGGAATATCGCTAACATGTCTTATGCCAGCACTTTTTCTCGTTTTTCTCGCCTTGCATTGTAGCTGTTTCATCTCTGCTCCTTCTTATATTTTTAAATAATTAAATATGGAAATGAATATTTCTTGATAACTATTAGGTGTCAACCTTTCTGTTACTTTGGGTAATAGGCACATCTGATTGTACTATTTTCACTCTTCATTTTCGCTGTTTTCTTTTATTAGAAAAAGCACCTCACGTTTCTTGCACATATTCTTTTCGCGTTTACTTCACGTTAGCACTTTGTGGGTGATTTTTCTTTTTCTTCTTTCTTTGGGAGCCATTTGCTCTAAACAACTGACATCATCTCACCTTTCTTTCCTACTACAGCCTTGAGAAAGCCCTAGGCACTATCTGCCACATAGGGTGAAACACGTGTCGGCTGTTTTTTGAACAACACATGTAATAACAAAAAAATGCTAATGAGTGCAATGGACCAAATTAATTCATGAATAAAAAGAAAAACTCGCACTCAATCTAACGTGTACTGTGTTGCATCTGAATCAGGAATTGACCTTTGATTGTGACAACTAATTTTGAAAAAGAGGAACATACGCTCACAACACTTCTCTTATATGTTTTTTCGAGGCTGAGGAGGCCCAGAGCCTTGAGCCAAGTTCCTCCGTTATCCCTGGGATTCATATCCAGAGTCAGGATCTCTGGGCCGTCTTCTCTTTTTTTATACTAAGGCCTGCATGTGTTTCTTTTGTGGCCTAGGCTTCTTGTTGTGGTCCTGGCCATGAGGCTGGCGGCCATTTTGAAGCCAGGCAGTGTGCTTTTTGCCATAGGCCTGCATTGTCTGTCTTCAGTTTCTTGTTATTGTGGGCCTGGC